>KN824281.1:781467-792987 GCA_000827415.1 Serendipita vermifera MAFF 305830 | reverse complement strand
GCGGTTGCAGACATTGGGGACTATTAGCCCAATTAGCAAGATAAGAAAGCCTCCAGTGCTCCCAGAGCGCTGAAATTGAGAGGGGCCTCAGATATGGTAGGGTTCGAGAAGAGCTAAGGGATGTTTTCAGCTCGTCCAATAAGAGGAAGAACGACGTCAGCGGTCGTCAGTCGCTAAGGACCAATTTTCAGATTCTAGATCTCGAGAATGTTTCAGTAAAATATCAAAACTCTTGTTTTACTCGAAAGGTGTGCTGGTCGTTTCGGAATATTCGTGGAAATTTCAGTAAACCCCTTGAAGCCCCTGAATCGCAGTGACGACGCTTGTTGGGCTATTTGGGAACTCAGGATCTTCGTAAATACGTCAAACCCCACTCGTAATAGGGCACTTTGGGTGCCGCGGTTCACATACGATGGCCGGCCCGTGCGGGCCCTTACACTTAATCCCCCACAATTAGAAGCTCGATGGCGACGAAAGCACCCGTTACTTGTCATGGTATGATATATTAAATTCGTTAAATTCTTCTCACACGATTGGTCTAGTACTCGACACCCAGACTGGCAAGCCTGCAGCCAATGTCCAGGTAACCCTCTCCAAAATGGACAATACAGGAGCCTCCTTCTCTTCTTTGGCACAAGGGTATGTCACCGTGGTTCCTTTCATTAATTCCGATTGATATTTCCGCAGAATAACCGACGCAGACGGCCGCTGCACAAACATTATGGAGCCACAGGCTCTCCCAGTCGGAACGTACAAGATGACCTTTGCGACAAAACCATACTTTGAGGCTTCGAACAGAGAGACTTTCTTTCCCTTCGTCGAGGTGGGCTGTCCATATGATTTGACGAAATGCCACTCACACTTTGGCAGATCATCTTCGATCTCAAGTATCCAGAGCAGCACTATCACATACCCCTGCTCTTAAGCGCATTCTCTTATACTACCTATCGAGGCAGTTAGACTTTCAGTGTGTTCAATATCGAAAATAGAGCTCCATTTTCATATATCAGGCAATTCTCTCTGAATTAGCCTCGACCATGTCGACTCCCTCCACCACTCCTCAGATGCCTCGATTCTCTCCCACAAGGTACCCTCATCGAGCCCGTAGACCTCGTATCGTGCCCCAAGGTCGATAATTTCGGCCGCTCCGCCGGCAGCTCGCTTCGCAACCTCCGCAGCTGCCTTGCTCTCCCCTCTTAGTACTTGCATTAGCTCTCCTCGATCAGGGAAGAATAGCCGAGCTTCAAGGACGCCGAATATCGCCAATGCCGCGCGGAATAAGAACGAGTCCCCTTCTAACACGATAATGTCCCACAGTCGGGCGCATGCTTCAAACGGCAGGTGATCCATGAACATTGGAATGAGCCAGTCTGGAAGATACTCTACTGGCGAGATATGGTGTTGTTTGAAATTGAAGTAGACTGACAAAGTGATAAGCTGGTTTGTTAAGTAGGAGTAAGTGGAACAGACCTTTGGGTAAACTATCTGCAAGAAGCGTATCAAATATTCGGTAATAGGCCTCCACCTATAAACAGTTTGTCAATGCAATGTTCCACGAGATGCCGAATCCTTACGTCTTGTTTGACCGCTGGACCACCATATAACGAGCGGAGACAATGCCTTTCTAAGAGATTTCTCATTGTCAAAAACGTATGAGGTAAGGGAATGTTGATAAGAAGCATGGCTCCTATTCTAGCCGCGCCCATAGTCTTGAAGAGCATTGTTCTGTGTCAGTCTTAGAGATCCCAAGACAAACCCCACGGGTAGATTTCTCTTACTTACATAACCAAGCGCCTCATCTGACCGCGCCACCGTCCACGCTATCATCAACTCTTGCAAATCCTGGCGCATGACGCCCGACTCGCGGTGAAATAAATGTAGTGCAGGTAGTGTGGAATCCATATCCGCTTCCATCTGGTCTAGCGACTCTTGTGGAAACGTGCCCCTGGCAATGGCTCTTTGACCTCGAGCCAAGCACGACTTAAAGGCATCTGAACATATTGAATACGATGAGTATTGAACGAAGAGAAAGCTTGGAAATACGCGCCTTTGCCCATTTGTAAAGGATTACCCACCGCCTTTTCCCATAGCTGTCCTCGGAGTTTTGGTGGTATGCCTCGCCACCATAAAGCACGCAAAGCAGGCTCGCGCATGACGCGACGCCAATCAGGCACGATTTCTTGCTGCCAGCGAGGAATAGACTCTTCAACTTCTTTCTCATGAGCCTCTCTTCGCCGCTTGAGCTCTTGCCTTCTCTTTTCCTCTTCGTAAAGAGTGCTTTAGACGTTGAAGTAAACCAGTTATCAAGTTACCACTCACCTGCATACCTGCTCTTCTTCATCATTTCCTCCCAGACCTTGAGATGCTTGACGTCTTCCTCCTTTGGCTTTGGAGGAAGGTGTGTAGGCCTAGTCCTACTGACCATTTTCTGTAAAGCGCTGCGCCCACCAGCCTTTTTGGATCGTTTGAATTGCGCGTCAAACGCTTGTCCCGAGACGTCAGTGGCTCCTGAAGGAGGGACAGGGTTGGATACCGGCAAAGGATGACTAGTGGCTGCTGCTACTGAGCTAGCCTGCTGATGTGTACTAAAGCCGGCGCTCCGTGGAGAGTGTGTATCACCGAAACCACTGCCAGGCGTGCGTGCTGAATTTGGAGTTGCCACCCCTTCTTCGCCTACATCACCCTCTTCCAGCGATATATCCTCAAAGGATTGCGATGGCATATCGACTTCGACGCCTTCATCCTGTTCATTTATGGAGGTCGTCCTCACATGCGGGTAAGGAGAATGCGGTTCGGGATTCTGATACTCCTTTGGTTGATCTTCTAATGATGCGGAATGCAGTTTTGCTGATAACGGCGGCTCAGAGTCTGTGCCATTGTATGCCACAGCAAACGGTGAGACGGGTTGGCTTGTCACCGCAGCCTCTTGTACAACGAGATCTGCACTATTGCGTATAATGTATTTAGGGCTCTGCGCTTGCTCCATATAAGATTCGTCTGGCTCGGGTTCAGCGGTTGCTTCCAGTTCGGCTTGCCGCCTGGCTCGAAAGCTGTCTATATCGAATTGTTCGCCGTCCGAGTCGTCTTCCATTGAGAATGCGTTGCTCACTTCGGAGCGAATCGCAGCTATCTCCACCGTATTTGAGACTTGAGGATGCCCTTCATCGGAGGACATGGTTTCAACTGGACCACGTAGTCTTCAGAGTTTTGATTATATAAAATAATGAGGTATCGAGATTGTTGGTTAGTGTATAAGCTGAGGTATACTGGACACGTCGAGCAATAATAGCCGTGGCGGTGGCCAAAGCAGGGTTACAGGTTGCAAGCCTGACTACCGACTAATTACGAGGTGAATATTAGGCGAATACGAATCTCATATGAGCTTTGTCGAATACCTCCATAATGCCTGCTCAGAAGGAAGTGAGAATCGTGTTTCCTTTGTTCAAAATAAACAGTATTCTATTCGGCATTTCAGGTCGTCTCTGCCGTGCTACTTTGCCATGTGGTCCCTTGAGTTCTCCAAATGGATGCTCCGGCAAACCCCTCACTTGGACACCTTCCATCAGAACAAAGCTAGGCGATAGTCCTATAAGACCCCCAATTAACTCCTTTGAAGACTTGTTTATCACCCTTTGGACACCTTTATCGCTCAGAATGGCTGCTGCCACCCCACTCCCCGCCACAGTGCTTCCTGTCATTGACCTCGACCTGTTCCGTGAGAACCCAACAAGCGTAGCTGCTCGTGGTGAATGCTTAAAGGTCAGTTATTCACATCATTTCCGGCGCATCACTCTTATCATACCTCAGGCTGCAGACGCTCTTATCACGTGAGGCGCCTTATCGCCCAGGCAGAACATAGGAACACTAACACCCAGATTCAGATATGGAGCACTGGTAGTCAAAGATTCACGCGTAACAGAGGAAGATAATGAGCACTTCCTCGACCTGCTCGAGGACTATTTCGCGCTTCCTACTGAAGAGCTCAAAAAGGATGAACGCAAAGAGTACGGCTATCAAGTTGGAGTCACCTTGGAAAACACGGAGAAACCGAAATGCAAAGTACGGCCTTGCCACATCGTCGGGCGTACGATGCTGATGCGTATCTAGTCCGACGACAATTGCTTGAAAATTATTGAAAATCTTGCCCCATCAGAGAGGCCCTTGGATATCTTAGGACATGGTGCTGGTGCGTGCCCAAGGGGAATACGACTGGACGAGTACTCATCAAGGATGTAGATCCAAAGTGCCGCTTCTTCTGGAAGATGACCGAGGTGCCACCATACAAGACAGCTTTCCCGTCCTTGAACATGCCAAACGTGGTTCCTGAGCGTTTCACGGATGTCTGGGCAAATACTTTGGATCGCTGGGGTCAAGCGATGAAGAATGCGTAGGTGTTGCTCCTTACCGTGCGCAAATTCATAACATTTTTCCTTTCCAGTGTGGAGGGCGTCGCAGAAATGAGCTCCTTGGGTCTTGGTTTGGAAGCCGGCGCGTTCAAGGATTCAGGACGCTATGGGTACGTTAAATACATCCATTTGTCCGACTAAAACTTATAGTCCCACGATAGGCCTCATCTCCTAGCGCCCACCGCGTCGGACCTGAACAAGTATGGGAAGCAGGACACAATCTTGGCCGGTTTCCACTCGGACTTGAACTTTTTGTCAGACAGATCCCTTGTTCTCTATGAGATACTGATCAGTCCATAGGACCATTCACGGTCGTTCTCGCTACCCAGGCTTGCATATCTGGGCTAGAAATACGGGACAAAGGATTGCCGTGTCTATCCCTCCCGGGCGCCACTTACTTGTGCAGGCCGGAAAGCAGCTGGAACATCTCACAGGAGGTGATTAAATCTTCTGTCATTCCTCATGTTTCTCACATGAGAAATCCCACAGGGCTCGTTAAGGCAGGCTTGCACGAGGTCGTGGTGAACGAACGTACGATCGAAGTCATCAACAAGCGCAAAGTCGAATTTCCCGATCGCCCTCTTATTCGTATCTCCAGCACCTTCTTCTGGCACCTCTCATCTGACGTTGAGCTCGAGCCTATTCCTGAACTAAAGGAACGTGCAGATACCCTGCGAGATCTGAACAAGGAGGAAGCGGATGAGTATCCGAAGATGAAGGTGGGACAACAGGTTCAAAAGTGCGTGCTTTTCTTTGTCACATGCCGGGTGAGGTGCTAAAACGTCTTGCTAGCGAACTTCGACACATCGCATTGATGGCTTGAATGAAACAGAGTCCATTTCACATGTATTTTTGTAAACACAGCCTGTTATTGGAAGATACAAGGATTCTTTTACCCAAAAAAGGCAGGATTTTGTGATTGGTCGTAGTGAACACCGTTGAGCATCATTTCCATAGTCATGCGCCTGACAATCTGCGCCTCTATGATTCTTGTGGTCAAATGTGTGGTTCCCTAACACTTGATGCACATACCGACTTCTTTCATCTCAATTGGCCCGTAGTATTGCAGTTTCAGAGGTCTATCCAGGCCAAGTGCCATATTTTCGTAGAGGTCCTTTAACGCGTTTCGAGCAGTTTCATCGGAATAGTAACCAATGATAGCTGTCTTGGCCAAAGACCCGTCCGCTTGGCTCTCCTGAAAGTCGAGTATCTTGATCTAAATACCCGTAAGCCCGCCTTCCAACAGAGCTACAGTAGTTCTAACATTTGAGACCAGACCGGCGGCATCAAATAGCTGGGGATTCATTGATAGTTGGTGTCGATTTATATTATAGGCAGGAGGAACACCAGACCTGGGTCAACTGCTCCACGGTAACGTTTACAGGCAAGTTTCCTAATACAAGGTGTTTAATGTGTTTTGGATTTACGCTGAAGGGATGCTCACCTGCAGCGATGAAGCTTTGTACAATGCCCTCGGATACCCTGTTCTCCTGATCTTCGGTATACGGCATTCTCCAAGCATATATCAGTCGTCTTTTGTCGGATCAATATCGATGCTTGAGCTGCCACTGTCTGACTTGGTGGGGTCGAAGGTTCGTAGCAGACAGTGCAGTTTGGACTTTAGAAGATGAGGTCTGCATCAAGCATGGATTGCATCTGTTTTGTACTTGTATTCAATACTACAAGCATGTGACTTTGCTATTTCGCAATCTCCGCCATTTTGTCTGGGTGGTCTGCCGTTCGTAGACTCGACCATGTCGGTGGCTCCGCCTCTTGGTAAAGAGCTCGCTTCCACAGGTGAACAATCATTTCTACGTGTTAAAAGCAACTGATATTGAACAATACCTTGATTCAAGAGAAGAAAACGCGCGACAAGGCTGTCAATGATCTTCGTAAATTTCTCGCCACCACAGGCGAGAAGCCCATGTCAGACCTCGAAATGGCAAAACTATGGAAAGGGTTGTTTTATTGTGCGTAAAAGAGTTTCTACGCTTCGACGTTGCCTCATTGTTTGGCCAACTTGCAGGTTTCTGGCTCTCGGACAAGCCACTTGTTCAACAAGAGTTATCAACCTCATTAGCAGATTTACTACTTGTCATACCAACTCAAGACGCTTCTTTTCACTTTCTTCGAGGGTTTTGGCAGGCCATCGTTCGCGAATGGTCGGGTTTAGATTACCTTCGGTGAGGATCTTTTTCGAAAGACTGTCCCTATGAAACCTTATTGTCATCAACTCTCCAGAATAGACAAGTACTATATGCTTGTTAGGAAGTTTGTCAATGCTGCTTTTCGCCTCTTGATACGGGAGCAGTGGTCTTTGGTTGCTTTAGCAGAGTACACTGACATCATGACGGGAAAGGGAGGTCCTTTAAAGTGAGTAGGAAAACGAGGTCGACGAATACATTCTGACTCCGAGTCAAAGTCGGGAAGATCGAAAAATCCCAACGAGCCTTGTCTATCACCTGGCTGACATCCAAAACGAAGAGTTGAACAAAGCCATGTCATCTGAACCGACGGTATGCTAATGGATTTAATACTCAACGGTTGAGGATTCACGTATTACTGTTAGCCTCCCCCTGTTCCTCTCGTGCCTCTATTCAAACCTTTCTTTCAACTCGATGCTGTGGCCACCGCATCTGCAACCCATGGACGCTTACAATCATCACTGATTTCTCCATTACTGGCGGCGTTACTTGCTCATTCTGCTCCACCTGAAAAGGCGCGAAATTATCGCACAACGGTCGCTTCCCCGACCCTTTCATCTGGAGATGCCGAGGGACCGCGACGCAAGAGAGCTCGTATAGAGCCACCTGAACTTCCTTTGCCTTCAATATGCCTAAATGCGAGACTAGGGGATGACGGAGAAGAGAAGGATGCGGAAGAGCGGGAAAGTACGGATGAAGCAATCAATACTTCACCTTTGCCCCCGGCTACGCTCAGAAAGGGTCTACTAAAAGCGATATTCGACATTGCAAGTGCAAGTGATACAAAGGAGGCGAACAGGAGGAAGATGTATCGGGAATGGAAAGAGGCCACGGAATTAGCGGAGGAAATGGCTATCATTGATCCTGATGTTGCATAATACCCTTCCCTATTCGTTGCATCAAGCTAAAGGACGTTCAGATATTGAATTAAAGTCTCTTTTCCACTTGACAGTAATTCTAAATGATATTTTTAGTGAATAGCAAATGCCTTGCTTGGTGCCGTCGTGTTTTATGGTGTCGTGTGGCTGGTAGATAGCGCCGAGGTGTTTCTAACCCGACCACCTCCAGACTTGATACACCAAGATCTACTTGGGACTGTATTTCATGTTCACAGAGGTGCGTGCTTACTATTGGAGCATTCTCCATGAGTCTTAGACGGCAGTAAGAAACATGCAGACGACCTGTTGAGGTGCGAGTGGCTTCCAAAACTGCACGACGGAGTTGCGTATCTAGGGGTAAGTGCGCAAGATATGTGGCCAATATGTATAATGACGTCTTTAGAAATTCCTGGTATACCCAGATGACCGCTCTGCCGTTTTCCTTATTACAGACACTAAGAATGTGTGGAGCGAAGGTGTGTATAATGTACCAATCTAAATAATATATAGATGCTAACGTTTTCAAGTTGTGAAGTACCAACGCCTAATTGAGAGATATAGCTCGTTGAACCAAGGAAATTCAAGAGGCAATGGTACTCAAAAGTCAGGCAATGGTTCTCTCTCGTTAGAACTAGCAGAAATAGGCGAAATTCATCAACTTCGGCATTTTGTTGACGCGGAGATAGCTATTTCTCCGGGATCCCAAACGGTATTCCACTCAGAGAACGAATATTCTTTGCTTACTAACTTAGACCCGCCTGCAGGACCTTTCTGTCTCTATCGAATATCAAAATAAGCGATGGAACTGGCAGTTGGACTCAGTGGGACATCGATTCTCGTCGAGCATTCTTTCCAAGCACCTCATCATCCCACTCATCGTCACCAATGGATTTGCATTCACCACTTCTTCCGAGACGCCTTTGGCTGACCAGAAAGCCGTGGATCTCCAGAAGGAGCTTGACCATGTTTCCAAGATTGCGAAAAGAAACCCGCTGTTGAATGCAGTCCAAGCACTGAAGCGGCCTAAATTGGCAACGAGCTTGAGCAGAGTGACGGCTATGATCAACGGCGTGGATGCGAATTACTTGCGTACGTTTCCTACTGGGTTCTTGGAATCAGCTGATGTGTCTTCTTGTCCTTGCTTTAGCATCAGTCGTTACTGAATACGACGAGATCGATGAGACGCCAGTATCTACCGGAATATCGGATAGGTTAGTGGAGACACTCCTCAAAGAGAGACCAAACTCTACACTTGTAAGTATATCTATCATGAAGACTCCTCGCTCCTAATTTTGGTGCAGGAAGCCAGTTTACCTGGCTTCTCTTATGACGCTCATCAAAGTACACTAAATACTCGAGTGCCGCCTCTGCCGGAGTTGGCGAATGAACCCGGAAAGGTGGCCGAAGATGAGACAATGCACACTGGACCGGATAGACTTGGCCTGGAGCAAACCAAAGACGATGACGATGCCACAGAATCAAGTGATCATTCGGAGCCACCTCCTAGTAAAAAACGAAAAGTCATCGGCGAGGAACTTCAGTCGTCATCCCAGAAGTCTAAGGTACAGCAATGGCAAAAGGAATCCTCACCTTCATCCCGACAAGCACGCCCGAAGGACAAAAAGGGCGATACAGATTCTGACAGTAGCAGTAGCGCTACTGGTTTTAGAAAGCGAGCCGGAGGTTCAAAGATTCAAAGCGCATCCGAGCGCCGGAACGCTACGGGGGTGAGGCAACCACTTAAACGGGGCGGTCGCCGCTTGTGAAAAATCCGGTTAAATTATCCTAATACCGCAAAGGGGCTTTTGCTAATAGTTTCTGTAGGCTAATTGCCCAGTAATGTTATTGAAATATCAAGCATGAGAAGTATTATCCTCCAGTACCGTTGTCATCATTCAAAAGGGAATTAAGATCACACTAGAATATAGTAGAAGTGCCAAGGACCTCAATTGAGAAACATTTCTACATTTACAAGGGTGTATCCACTAACTACATCGAGAAGAAAAACAGTCCCCTGCCTAGTTCCCGTGAGTTGCGGCTTCTTGTCTCATCTCTGCAGTTGGGAACTTGGAGAGTGCGTCCTTGAGCTTGTCCATTGGTGCAGCCATAAGTCCGGCGAGCGTTTCGAATGGTGGCTTGTCTGGAGCCGAAGGGTGAGCCCTATAAGTAAGAAGAGGGTATCAGTAAAGTGGCCAACTTCATTCAGGAAAGCCACCGACCTCGTTGGAACCAGCATCTTGGTCCGACTGAATGATGTCGCCACTTCCCTACTCTCCTCAGGTGACAGATGGGATTCGAGTGCCGGCAAGTCTTGAGACTCTTCGGCCGAAATATGTGTTCTCAATTCAGCAACGACCCTGGCTAGCGTGTCGTCATATTCAGGAGAGCCAGCGCTGAGTGATTCGAAATGATACAGCAACTCTTTGACTTTCTGATCTCGAATGTGAGAAGCAAACTTAGTGTCAATGGCTGACACGAAAGCTTACCTGATGGTCTGCACGATCTTCGTCGGCCATATTTTTTCCCTCATCGCCCATGTATTTTTCGAAGAGGGGATACACGACAAGTTCCTCGCCGGCAGAGTGGCGAGCTACCTCCCAGGTAAGTTGGCGAGCCCAGCGGGCTTGCGCATCGGTATCCCTCTGCTCTTTCGCACGCAAGTATTCGTCATAATAGCCGAATATCTAGTAGAGTGGGCTTCTGTCATTCTTCGGAAAGCTAGACAGGCAGTCGTACTTACCTCACGGTGATCCTGCTTAATAGCCTCACTGATAGTTTGCGACATTGGGGTGACTTTATGGAGACTGGTAGGAAAGGGGGACAAGTCTGCTCAAGAGAGGACGAGCGCGAGCATCAGGCATTTTATAGAATCTGTGACGACCAATCAGAGTCATCCTTTTAGAGACAGATGATGAACTGTATTCCATGATGAAAGCCGTTTCATACTCGTTGATCACTCTGACCTCATTGTTGACGTGGATGGTCCAAGATCGCGATAGGACGGGGAGACTCGTGACTTCTATTCAGGGCACTTCTGTTTGATTATAATGATGTTTCTGATATGCTCTAATTAAATAGATGGGACGATTACGATCGAGCCAGTCAGGTTTTAGCCCAGCACAACTCTGCATCTAGTTGAAGGTCAGCACACTTTGGATTGTAGAATGAAATAAAATGCGAACCCCATGGTAGAGAATATTCGTTACTGCGGTCCCCGCATACAAGCACCTGAGACGCCAAGAATCCATCCCCAGGTATAGACGCCGGCTTCTCTCGTGCCTTATTTACCGCCTTCAATAGAGTTTGGGCATTCTCCTTATATGTGGTATAGTACCTCAGATGCTGGAGCGTCTTGCCTAGATCCGACGATTGCGCCATACTCCAGAGTAGTACGTTAAGCCCGCATCTTGCATTTGGAACACGGAATAGTGTCAATGAAGTGAGATTGAATTCCGTGAGTACCTTTCTGAATGCTTTGAGGCTCGAAGATTGGAAAGAACGGACGGATAGGAGTGAAAGGTTCGGAAACGATTGTGGGTTTAGTTGTGGGAGAAATGCATCGTCACATGTGAGTTCGGTGAGAGCGGGGCCGTCGATAATGATACTTGGAAGCGAGTAACGAGAGGTTTCGGGGAACACTAGGGTAAGTGATTTGAGGGACGGATAATCGATATTTTTGGCATATGGTCCTGGAGTGGCGGCTTTGCTAGATGTATTATGGAGGGAAAGAGTCTCAACGTTGAGGCGGACTTGTTCCACAAATTCCCAGAGGGACACCGAGGGCGCAAATTCACAGTTGAAAAGTTTGAGAGTATCGATTCTATCGATTCCAGGGAAGGATGGGATGTCTACGAGTACCCTGCTGAGAGCTAGAGCACGTAGGCGAGGGGCTCTGGGGCAATTTTCTCCTTCTGGTTGGTTCGAGTCCTCCAGTAGCATGGTGGAAATCCGCTTGAGAGTGATTTGCGGAGTATATTTGGGGATGCTCGACCCAATGGACAGTATCTCGAGATTCGGAAACATGATTCCTTT
>KN824281.1:768072-780617 GCA_000827415.1 Serendipita vermifera MAFF 305830 | reverse complement strand
ATAGGGGCCTTGAGTTTTAATTTTGTACCTGCCCATCTCCGTGGCCCTCATGGATGTTCGTAACTACAGCCTCGTAGACTGTCGCATAAAAGCTCACGAAAAGCCATCTCTAGCGTCTTACAGCTCTTCAGACAGATGATGATATGCTCAGCGACGTGATTCCAGACAGCAAGCAAATTTCGCGACAGGTGATTCCCCATTTGGATTCAAACTCAATACCTTAATGACACGGATAAACGCGTAGGAATCACCCGTAGAAGTCGAGGAACTCGAAGGAGTAGAGGAAGACGCAGACGACGCCGAAGATGGCCAAGACGACGACCAGCTCGAGGAATCGGATGAAGACATGGCTGATGGCAATCCTGTACGTCGTGTTTGTTTTTCCTTTCAAGAAGTGCACGCCGCTGACCAGTATTGGGCTATGTTCTCCTGGCTGGGCGTTAGACACTTTCGCCATACAAGCAAAAGAGGCTTGACGCAAAGAAGGAGACGCAAGCAAAGAAACAAAAGAAACGTCACCAAGATGGCGAGCTCGATTTGAAGCGAAAGGAGCTCGAAAAAGCCAAGGTGCGCCAAAACGGTCTCAGCAGTGGCCAGCCTGACCTAAGTCGTCGCATTGCAGGTTTCAGATTCATTAAAGCGCTACTCCTATCTTTTGGGCCAAACTGAACTGTTTCAACATTTCGTTGACATCAAGGTATATTCTAAACTAAGCGCACATTAGTTATTACTTACACTATCGGTTTAGCGTGCAGCAGATCCCGAATATGCAGCCCTTTTGGACAGTCAAAAGCCCAAAAAGCGTGGTCGCAAGCCTAAGAATGTACAAGCCACAGACAACCGACATCGCAGAACTGAGAAAGAAGAGGACGAACAACTGTTAAAGGATGAAATACGTGTTGACGACTCTGACGACCAACCGTTCGTATTCGAACAATCTCCTGCTTGTGAGTACCACGTAGCGGATCGCCGGACTTGATGGCTGAGAAACCCCGAAGATATCAAGGGAGGAGAAATGCGACAATACCAAATACAAGGTCTCAACTGGATGGTATCCCTTCATCAAAATGGCTTGAACGGTATTCTGGCAGACGAAATGGGGTGAGTGCCCTAAGGCTTACATAGGATGCGTGTGCTCAATCGGTTTCGTCAGTCTTGGGAAGACACTACAAACCATTTCTTTCCTCGGTTATCTCAAGCATCTCAAAGGTATCCGTGGTCCGCACCTGGTGGTCGTTCCCAAAACCACTCTTCAAAATTGGTCTCGCGAATTCTCTCAATGGGTTCCCGATTTCAACGTCGTCGTTCTCACCGGTACAAAGGAGGAGCGTGCCGAGATCATCCGTGATCGTCTACTCAATTCCGATTTTGAAGTCTGCATCACATCGTACGAAATCTGCTTGATTGAAAAATCGACTTTCAAAAAATTCTCGTTCGAATACATTGTAATCGACGAAGCTCACCGTATCAAGAATGTCAACTCAATTCTCTCGCGCATTGTTCGCGAGTTCATGTCCCGCAACCGTATGCTCATCACTGGTACTCCACTGCAAAATAATCTGCAAGAGCTGTTTGCACTGCTCAACTTTATTTGTCCTGAAATCTTCACGGATTACAAGGACCTGGAAAGTTTCCTGCATAAAGACGATGGGATAGGGAAGAAAAAGGAGAGCGACAGTGAAGAAGAACCAGGCGACAAGGAAGAAGTTGATGAACCACCTGTTCAGGCGTTAACTGAAGAGGAGAAAAACAAGAAAGTTGTTCAAGCTCTTCATATGATCCTCCGACCGTTCTTGCTTCGCCGAGTGAAAGCAGATGTAGAAAAAAATCTTCTTCCAAGTAAGGTCTTGGAATATCCTTCTTGATATCGTACTAACCTCCGGGACTCAGAAAAGGAAATCAATATTTATGTCGGATTGGCTGATATGCAAAGGAAATGGTATCGCTCAGTCCTCGAAAAGGATATTGATGCAGTGAATGGTATTCCTTTCCTTGGACTTCCAAATCCGCCCTTTTAACGCGGTAACAGGTCTTACTGGCAAGAAGGAGGGCAAGGCTCGCCTTATGAATCTCGTCATGCAATTGCGCAAAGGTTGGCCCTGACATGTTATAGAATGCTCCATATTAACCATTGTACAGTGGCATGTCATCCATACCTATTTGACGGTGCTGTGAGTATCCGCCAATCACTCTGCAACAGTTCCTCATATATAACCTTGATAGGAACCTGGACCACCCTATACTACGGACGAGCATTTGGTACAAAATGCGGGGAAAATGGTGATTTTGGACAAACTTCTTGCACGGATGATGCAAAATGGTTCCCGAGTACTTATCTTCAGTCAAATGAGTCGCATGCTCGACATTTTGGAGGACTACTGCCACTTTAGGCAGTATAGTGCGTCTTTATTCTCTGCATTCTTCGGCGTCATCGCTGAGGTTTTCTCTAGAGTACTGTCGTATCGATGGAAGTACCAGTCACGAGGATCGTATTGCAGGAATTGACGAGTATAACCGACCTGGAAGCGACAAATTTATTTTCCTGCTCACTACTCGCGCTGGTGGCCTTGGCATCAACTTGACTTCAGCCGACGTTGTTGTCCTTTACGACAGCGATTGGAATCCTCAAGCCGATCTCCAGGCAATGGACCGTGCACATCGTATTGGACAGACCAAGCAGGTCTACGTGTTCCGCTTTATCACAGAGGGGAGTGTTGAAGAGCGGATGCTTGAACGTGCTGCGCAAAAACTGCGTCTGGACCAACTTGTCATTCAGCAGGATCGCAATGCTGCCACCAAAGGTATATCGCTGTTGGCAGTTATCAACTGATTACTCAACCCTCACTTATAGCTGCAAATAAAGAGGAACTGCTTGACATGATCCAGCACGGTGCAGAGAACATTGTCAATTCAAGCAACAGGTTGGTTCATACAGTCGTTTTGAGGAGAGGCACATATTGACTCATTACTTGCAGTATGCTCATTGACGATGATATTGATGTCATTATCACAAGAGGAGAGGCCCGGACTGCGGAGTTGTCATCCAAGTACGATACCCTGAATTTGGAAGATCTCAACAACTTCAAGTCCGAGATGACAGTTCAAAAGTGGGAAGGCGAAGACTTTGCTGGAAAGGTGTGTGAAGTCATTGACCCGTTGATACCCACTAACATTTACCCGACTTGATAGCGCAAAAAGGTTGGCCTTAACTGGATAGAACCAGCAAGACGAGAAAGGAAAGGAGGCAGCTACGCTCTCGGTGGCTACCTTAAAGGGAAAGCAGCTGTAGAGAAGGCGGCTAAGACCCCAAAGGTGCCGAAACAAATGCACCTGTAAGATATCCTCACCCTTGGCTTTTTATAAGGCTTACCTTCATCATAGATGGGATCATCAGTTCTTCCCTCCCCATGTCAAGCCATTGCACGAGCGAGAACTCGCTGTGTGGAAGGTAAGGTGGAATTTTTGACTGTTCGCATCCATTAAGTTTGCCTTTCTCAGCGCGAGAACGGGATCGCCGCGGTCCTTCGTGAGCCTAAAGGGAATGAAACCCCGGAAGACTTAGAAAAGGAGAGGCTGGCGGAGCAACATCTCATTGATACTGGTATGTCTGGGATATGCATTTAGAGCTCAAAACTGAGTGATACCTCAGCTGAGCAGCTAGACGAGGAGGAGATGGAGATCAAGCAGAAAGCAATGGCACAAGGCTTTGAAACCTGGTCTCGTCGCGACTATCAACAGTTTATTAAAGGCGTCGAGAGGGTTGGAAAGTGAGTGCTCTTGACATGGGGTTCTGAAACCTCTGACTGTTCCTAGGAACGATCTCGAAGGAATTGCATCCGACATTACCGATAAAACCTTGGAGGAGACGACAGCATACGCCAAGGTCTTCTGGGAAAGGTGGAAAGAGCTAGACGGTAAGGAGCCTCTGTTGTCTAAGCAATAACCATACTAATACACCATAGATTATGCCAGAATAAAGGAACGATTCGAAGAAGGGTCTGCAAAACGCGAGGAACGCACCCGCCAGACTGCCCTCCTTAGCGCGAAACTCGCAGCTGTCCGCTACCCAATGCAAGAGCTCCAGATCAACTATGGAACTGTCAAGCAAAAGATTTATTCAGAAGAGGAGGACCGTTACATACTTTGCCGTCTGCATTATTACGGAATAGGATCCGAAGACTTGTACGAAAAAATCAAGCGCGACATTACCGAATTCCCTCAATTCCGATTTGACTGGTTTTTCAAGAGTCGCACCTCTCAGGAGCTCCATCGTCGTGCACAGCAACTTTTGGCTCTTATTACCAAGGAAGACTCCAAGGAGGAGGATGACTTTGGAGATGAGGTTCCAAAAGGCCGAAAGGTATGCACCCATACACGGTCACTCGACGCTCCTTTAACTTTTCTCCCAGGTACAAAAACGGACCTTTGACCAAATGGACCCAAGGGCTGCCACACCACAGGAGGCCTCAGGGAGCCGTGCCCAGCGCGCCACTAAACGCACCAAAAAGGCGTGACGACTGCTATTTCTGAGACGTTTTAATTACGAAGCCTTATAGATTGTACCTACTTTACTCGTGACAGGTTGAATTCCAAAGCTGTTTTTTCTACCGAAATTGGGTCTATAGCTAAGACCGCGTGGGAGTATCTACATATCTATTGTGTAAGCCATATGGAACTTGACTCCTGCCACTCTTTCCATCTCCGCAATCGGGTTAGGCTTACGCCTTTGGGCTCGGCGATGATAAAACTGGCGTTTAGAGAGTTTGTAGAGCTCTGCGGCCACGAGATATACGACGAGTTGGCCGAAGACAAGACCCCATTCCCAGGTTAGACCACTGAGTTGGAAAACATGGTCATTGATCACAGGGATATATAGAATCCTACCGATCACGGGGGTGAGGCTTCCGTAAGTTTGGAATAGTGTGAAACACATACGGGAAAGTTGTGAGGGAAAGGCATCCAACAGACCAGAGCAATGATGTGTTATCCAATAGATCCATCTTGAAAATGCTGCGTGTCAAGTTCTTGCACTGTATTATATATGAGCAAAAGATCGAGTTGAGATACACTTTATCAACGCACCGTAATGGCATGAACCATCAAAATGAGCTGCAACGTGGCAAACGCCGTTCCTCTCGCAAGGAAAACTGTTTCACACCCTGGGAGCAGGCCCACTAGATGTTCGTTGCATTTGGGGAGGATATTTTCCGCTCCGGTTCCCGTGGCATAGGTCACAATGACAAAGTTGGCCAGGCATTGTGCACCCATAAAGATCCCGTAACCAATGGTGTCCAAATACCAGGATGCGGTGAATATAGTTTGGAATGACTCCGGACCAAGATCCATGGCATCTTTCGCAGTGGGTTCAATGCCAAGCGCCAATGCAGGAGGACCAGCTGATATGGTGTTGATCCATAAAGCGGCTACAGGAGCAACGGGGTAAACAGCCACTCCGTCTCCACGGAAAGCAAGTCCGATCATGAGGACCATTACTTCAGCAACGTTGCCAGAGAGCAAATATACAACTTTGTGTTGTTATGAGCATTCTTCTTTCGAATTTGTCTGAATTTACTCACGAAACTTGGTAAGGTTTTGGAAGACAGAACGGCCTTTCCGAATAGCACGAACAATTGACGAGAAATTGTCATCGGCGAGGACCACAGCAGAGGCCCCCTAAGGGAATATTTAGCTTGCATCCTTCACTAGACCGCACTCGTAAATCAGTCGCGTACCTTTGCAACGTCACTTCCATTCAAACCCATTGCTACTCCAACATCGGCGCGCTTGAGAGCTGGAGAGTCGTTCACGCCATCGCCTGTCATTACAGTCTTTTCTCCTCGACGATGGAGTGCTTCTACCATACGAACTTTGGTTTCTGGAGCACAACGTGCAACTACAACCGGAAGTTCTTCAATTGCGTCTATTTGATCATCCGTCAGGCTGTCGAATTCTTGGCCAGTCATGACAGCATGTGCGTCATGTCTTTCGGTCAATATTCCAACAGAACGAGCAATGCTAGCGGCAGTGGCAGCCTAGATCACAGGGTTAGTAAATGAGGCCACCTCTGACGGAACATGACGAACATGGTCTCCTGTCAACATCCGAACAACGATACCGGCTCGCAGGGAATCCATCACTGCCCCTCGGGATTCTGGTCGAGGAGGATCGCTACAAATATTGAATCAGCATAAGGTTGCCAGATCACGAAGGTCACTCACTATATTCCAGCAAGTCCCAAAAAGCAGCACTCGCTTTCAAGTTCATCTCGTGGAATGCTTTTCAGCGTCTTCTTGTGTGAATGTGGGATATACTTGGCGGCGAGACAGAGTACGCGTAGTCCCTCCGCTGCCAAGGAGTCCATACGCCGAATGATTTGTCCTTTATCTTCTTCTGTAAGCGGCACTTTATTTTCACCAAGCCCAATGCAATTGCATCTATCAAGAATGCGCTCCACGGCGCCTTTTAGATCTACATCAGAATGAATTAGCTTGGGCATTGTATTGAGCATTGACTTTGGGACTCACAAACCACTAGGTCATACTCGGCTGGGTTATTGCGTGTGTCCTCTGGAATAAATTGCCAGACTGTTGACATGCGCTTGATGGTAGAATCAAAGGGGTTTTCAAGCAACATCTCGTAGTGTCCGTCAACTTCTCCAACAGGTGGTCCCTCACTTTGAGCTGTTGTCACACGATTCAGTTGGTGATGGGATTGGAGGTTCGCAGAAGCGCGAGATGTCACGGGACTTAGAGGCTCTCCGTGGTTGTGAGCAGCTAATCTCCGACGAATGGTCGTCCTAAGTATTCATAGCGTTAGTGTAAGTCTGGATAAGACGGCACAACATACAAGTGAGGCTTTCCACGGCCTGCCTTGTGCGCAAACACTTGCAGGGCAATCTCCGTGGGATCTCCGTTTGCATCCCAATCTTTTCCTTCAGCAGGCTTATGGATGCTCGCCATGTTGTTGAGTGATGCGCCATGAATAAATTCTTGGAATGCGGGTTCTAGCGATTCAATGCGAACGACGTCAATCGCATTCATGTCTTCTAAATCCTCTTCGTCACTTTCATCAGGGTTTAGCTGCCAGGATGAATCATCCAATTGCGACACGGCACGGATAATACCTCTAGGATAGTAGGGACTGCAAGCGAGGTTAGATGGATACCATTTAAAAAGGTGTTGACATACTCTCTGCCAGATTCGACCCCATAAAGTTGTCCAGCGGCGGTTTCGTAAGAGGCTCGGCTGCCTGGAGGCACAAACGCCGCATTTACAGGGATCCAAACCTTCTGGAGTACCATTCGCCCCACAGTGATTGTGCCTGTTTTGTCGGAGCAAATGTTATGGACGCCACCACTTCGGAATAAGAGGAATGTTAGCGACTATTAGACACTATCCTCTAGTGTAAAAACTTACAGGGTTTCAACTGCGTCCATGCGTCGAACGAGTGCATTTCGATCGGCGAGTTCACGGCAAGCGACGGCCAGAGTAAGACTCAATACTGCGATTAGTGATGCAGGAAGGAGTGAGATAGCTGCTGCGACTGCATAGGTAGCGATCGATTTGGGGATATCAGTGAACCCTGTACTCGACACCACAATAACAGCAAGGACGATGGCGCCTAATAGCAGCCAGTAGGCTAACTTGTTCAACTTGATTTGCAAAGGTGTGGTGTCCAATACACCAAGGGCCACTTTTACCCGACGAATGAGAAGTTGGGTTCCCTTTTCGGTGACTGCATCCTTTCTTTCAAGCGCCTCTGCGATTTTACCAAGCTCGGTATTCATGCCGGTCATGGTAACAACGCATCTCGCTCTACCTTTGGTTACTTGAGACCCTGAGTATACCTAAAGAGTGTTAGAGTGAAAGAAGAATAGAGTTGGAAACCACATGCCATATTGGTACGGTCTCCGACCGGGCAATTGGCTTCATCGAGTTGTTCAGCTGTTTTGGCTACTGGTAGCGATTCTCCAGTGAGCAAAGCTTCATCACATTCCAGGTTGCTCAGATAGCCAGAGATGATCCGCGCATCTGCAGGAACGACATCCCCAATCTTGATGACAATGATATCACCAAGGACGACTTCCTCCGTGGGAATCGTGAAAGGTTTTCCCCCGCGATTTTTAGACTTTTGCAATGGGTCGTATCGAATCACGGTAGCCACAGGGCTTCCCACAGAAGCTAAACCGGCAAGAACTTTTTCGGCCTTCCATTCCTCTGAGTTGATTCAGAAATGGTATTTGGGAATAAAAGGGGGTGTGCTTACGGGTGTAGCCTACTCCTACGTTCAATGCAACTAGTGCACCAATGACACCAGCTGCTATCCAATCTTGGGTGCCAAGGGAGACTGCCATGGCGCCAAGAAGTACGATAGTCATAGCATTGGTTATCTGGCCCAATAGAATTTTCAATCGAGACGGCTTTGCTGGGGGCTTCAGTCGATTCGGCCCGTTCTTTGCTAGAAGCTGAACAGCTTGCTCAATGGAAAGGCCTCTAGTAGGGTCTACTTGATATTGCTTGAGAATATCATCGGAAGTCCTAGTGTGAGGTGGATCGCCAGCAGGCGAGGTAGTGTTATTGTGTTTCTCATCGAGTGTGAGTGAAGGTGATGTAAGCATGAATTCGTTCTATGAACTAGATTCAAGTTTCTCAGTGAGTTTCTTACGAAGGTGCAGTGGGAGCAATCAAGAGATGTAGCGCAACTCACAGTGATGTACACGGACGGTTGGTTAGTTTAGTTTGCGCTGTACTTTCGTAGATGTAGGACGTGAAAGAGTCCAAGTTGCAGAGCCAAGGATTACCAGAGGCCCAGGCGCCACTCGAAGGATGGTGCTTTACCTTGGCCAACAGGGGTCAACGATTACCCCGGGCTTGGCTTGGAGCTCGAGCGCTGACTCGTCTTCGTGCCCTGTGAAAATAAATGGAAAATGACGCATATCGCAAGTAGGTCCTGAGATTTCGGGTAGGATGCCGATCGTTGAGGGTGTTGCTCAAAATCCCAGAGTGGAGAGGACGACCGGAACGAAAATGAGTAATTTCATCTCAATTTAGTGACTGTTTGACTTTAAAAATGTAGTATAGGGGTAGTTTAGCCGTGAGGTGGTCTAGTAAGGCTCCAAAGTGCGAAAGCAGTGTTCGGTGGTGAAGGTGCATCCTTTGAACATTCATATACAGTAACTGTGATATCAATGCTATATACTAGGTCTCCGTATCTGGTAGCGAAAGCTTTACTATGCTACAGTCGTCGATGGCCTCCTTCCAAAGCTTGTTCTCTTCTCGGCGGGTCTCGGCATCACCGGTATTGTCGTCTCTTTGTATCACTGTTCCAAACCTCAAAGTTTCGAGATCACCGACGACAATTCTCCCGATTCGAGCACGAGTCCAGGCAACGTTGAGTCTTCTCTCATCCATGAGAAATCCAATGTCGTGCTGGGTGTTACAGCGTACGCTAGAATATACAATAAAGTCTGCTTCTCTTCCTTGGAAACCGTCTACAGTATGTATGGTTGCACCCTCGAGGGACATCTTTTTTAGACAGACGGCTTGTTTCGTATACGGCGTTAGAATAGCTATACTCAATGGAGGATCGCTTTCTTGGGCCTTGTTGGAAGCTTTCAGAAGCCCAACGATATAGGCCACTAGTTTAGCCTGACCTTCGTTTTGTTTGGATTGTCCCCCTAGATCTTCAGGCGTCGAACATGGAACAAAGGCATTTGGTATTCTCCGTCCTGTCGACGCCTCTATGGGCCACGGAAAACTCGTGGATAGAAGCTTGGTTTGTAGGTCCCTTGTATTGGTGCCCGTACCTAGTTTTCCTTCATAAAAGCGCGCAGAAGGAAACCGGGCCAACTCTTCCGGAAAGCGATATCTTTAGGTCACAGATGAGGAAACATTTATCGAGGAATCAGGGATGGTTAGACGTACTGTATAGTGAGCATTGATTTGGATATCCCGATTACATCGGGGCTCGTATAGAGCCGCTCGAAAAGAGAAATGTCGGATTGGAAGACTGAGGAGACCTTTTTGACCGTAGGCCGTAGCTGCACGCTGGAAAGCCAGGATGAGAGGTGCATGTCTAATAGAGACTGATAACTCACTGGTCTCCCACCATAATGGCTTTGCGGCTGCCTTTGACTAGAGGTATAAGCGCCACGCCTTCGGTGATTTGAGAGGCTTCGTCGATGAGCACGAAAGGGAAATTGAGCTTTCGCAGCACCCCAAGTCCAGCCCCAGCACAGGTAGTGAAAATAATTTTTGCTGCCTTTATCCTCTTCTCTGCCTTTTTGATCAATTTGGGATCATCCGTTGGACTTCCTCCTATGAGAGCATCGACCGTATACCGCTTGACACTGTCACCGACCTTTATTTTCTTCTTGAGTAATACGAGACACGAGAGATTATGTACTTGCCTTATTGTGGTCCGTGGCGGCTCTTACCATTGCGTCATCCGGAATCCACTGGCCTGCACTATTTTTCTGGGCGAATCGCTCCAACACATTATCGACAGCTAGAACAGGGTAAGAGAGCGTAACAATACGAGGAGATGATGAGTGATTGTATTACCGTTGTGAGTTGAAGCAGTCATCAATATCTGGGAGTCTTCGTCCAACTGCCGCACCAGAAGCTCCAGAATTTTGACTATGACAGTGGTTTTTCCCGTTCCTGGTACAATTGTCAGTATGAAATTCCGAAATGCCTTTTTCCCATACCAGGTGGACCCCAAATAAGTGAGAGATTTGACAGAAACGAGGTCTTGATGGCTTGCTTCTGACTGTCATTGAAACCCTCCCATCCCGGGCCGTCAGTGCTTATGTCTTCGCTTTCTTCCTGGGTACTTGCACCCTCATCAGTCCCTGTGAGAAGGTTATTGAATGCGCACGCCTCGAACTTTTCATTGTAAAGGCGCTTTATGGCATCCATCATGGCTCTTGTTGTAGCTGTACTCCCACAATCATACAAACTCCATTCCATTTTGGCGTACTCGGGGGGAGGATGATGAAAGAGTTCGATCTCGACTTCGCCCCGAAAAGAGACTTTAATAATTCCATCCATGATCTCTCGTCGCCATAACATTGTTTGCTTTTCTGGCCTAGAAGCAGGTCCCAACCGGACGTGCGAGTGTAAGCGGGCAGTCGACGGTTTGTCTACGCGAATATCGGCCACCACCAAGACCATGTCGGGGGATGGGCCGCTTGGTTCTTCCACTGTATTCGTTGGAGCAGCCTCAACTTCAGCCGAACCTGCAGTGGGCTTTGGGGGCTTTGGTACCTTGGGGTGGAGCCGGACACGAATGGGCGGATTCCTCTGTCGAGAGGGACGGCCCTGTTCGTCGCATGGGCATGATTCGAAAGCATCCTCTGCTCTTTCTAACGCAATCTGCAACGCTTGGCGATGAGCGTGTTCGATATCGGGGTTGCTTTCTACCCGTTTGCGTTGCTCGTGAAGGACTATGAGCGTCTCTTGCACTGTCTGACGGCCGCGCACCACCATCGAAGCGGTCCATAAAACAGCTGTATACTGTGAGAATGAAAGTTCTGCAATGTCAAACGCAAGCTTTTCTAAAGCGAAAAGAGCGGCGTATGGAGCATCGTTGACCGAAAGGACCACAGCGTCGATAATGGGCTGTCGTATGGCATCGAAAGGTGCTGATAAGCACGAAGGGTTAGGACCAAGATGAATTTTCAAGAGCTTGAAGACTAGATGAGGATATCGCAGTATCCATCCAGCAATATTCCAGATGACGATCTCTGGACTTGAGAGCATCGCTTCAAGAATCCAAAATGATCTTTCTACCTCGTGATGTATGAGAGCAAAATCCATTAGACCATTTAACTTTGTGAATGGCGCGCCATGTAAAGCTGTTTGCACGGCTTCGCGGCTCTTTGTAAAGATTTCCTCATACCCAGGCTCCTCCTCTTTCCATTTCACAAAGTCGAGTGTGTTTAGAGAATACGGTATGGCCTGGTTGATAGACCGTAGCTTCTCCTCTGTGGGCACTCTGCGAACTGATCAGATGTTGAAAACGTAGGCTAGTATGGTTTCCAACCTATCTAAACGCAAGTCAAAAATCTGCTGAGCAACTCGATCTTGGTTGGAAACGACATGTATTTCCACGGCAACAACGGGTGTCTTATTAATCCTTCCGACATGCTACACTAAGTTTTAGGATGAACAAAAGAATAGCTGGACACTCACCTTTTGTGTGACTTGAGAAATCTTTTGTAAGGCGATGCTTGTTTGGAGCTCATTGGAGGATTGGAGCGGCGGTCTATTTATGAATATCCAGGTATCTCGGATGCCTTTGTTGTATAATTGAAAATGGCCATCGGAGCAGTGGAGACGATAACCGCTGACGGTGTGCCTATCTGTTCTTGGTTAATATGTGAGCTGAATCGTTTTAAGGTTCCTTACAGAGAGACATAGTCTGCGGCGCAGTCGGTGTCAGAGCTACAACTGCAATATTGTCATTAATCAGAGCTTCTTCGTTCCAAGGAACGTGGCCGCGTATGAATATTCCAACTGAGAAACGCTCATCCGTTCTGAGTA
>KN824281.1:723830-753289 GCA_000827415.1 Serendipita vermifera MAFF 305830 | reverse complement strand
ATTGAGAGACTAGAAGGCTTGGTTGCTTCTGCATAGTACGCTCATTCTCATCTGTAACTGGTCGCTGCTTGTTGGCACCTTTGGGGAGGTCGACTGCAACTGACGGTAACCAAACAACGCTGTTCGCTTTCCGTCTCTTTTCGCTCACATTGATCTGCCATCGAAATTCATAGAATCGAACTTGAACTTCCAGAAGATCCAAAACCCAAGGAACAAAGTTGGGCTTGCCCAGGCGCTGCGTCAAAGCTATGAACGTGGTTTTCCTCGATTTTCAAGGTCATGTGAGGGTTGGGACACATATACCGCATTTTTCAAACCCGACCTGTCTTCCAACACTCGGGTCGGTCATTCTCCTGTTTATTCGATGACCAAATGCCCATTCAAAGTTTGAGGGCCAATAGCACGGCATGTTTCGTGACCAGTTAATGCAATAGCACCCCTCTACCGTCGGGATCAAGACTCTCGTACAATAAAGGGTCCCCATATAAACCCCACCATGTTGGCTTTGAATTGATTCAGACGGATGGGGTCCTGCGACATAATATAGCTTGCACCCTTTTCCAGGCAGCTGTAGGATTGGTGTACATTAAAATTCTCTCCGATCACAAAGATTTGAATAAAATGGGTGCGTTTTGCTGGTGACAAGTTTTTTCCTGGTGTGCCTGCATTCCTGAAGCGCGCAAATCGCTGAATTCTGATATTATGTGATGTGTTTCATTACTTTTAATTCATTCGCAGTCATCTGACTGTGTTTTAAGTACTTTAAAATTGTCGCCATCCCTTATTTGTAATCCAGATGCTAAATGCCTGGCTAAATGAGACCCCGAGAATAGGGCTACTTCTTGCAATTAAGAGATTCTTGAATATTATCCGGAGTGCTTATAATGGGCGCGGGCTTCAATGCCGATGTGGTGCATCGCTAACGGCGACCATCTCCCATTCTATGCACCGAGACGTCAACCAGGTCATCCTGAAGCATCGATTAGGATTTTAAACGAACATCTTGGATGTCTTACGAGGACAAGTTGAACTGTTGGCTATCTGATCCCTCGACCTTGCGCGACCGCCGAAGCTGCTCAACCCAGCCAAAGGCTTGGACCTCGCTGTCTGCCTGAGCTCGGGAATTTTTGGTATCCCATTGTCTTGAAACGGCATGGTCTTTGGGTTTTTAGCTGGCAGCTCATTGTTCTAGACAACCATTGGGCCAGGTCATCGATCCCTGGGCAATGTTCGAATGAATTCGATTCGAGACTTGCAGAGATCTTTTATTGTATAGATCAATAGTTACATGGACATTTGGGCTCTATAGGAAGTCACAATGCTTCAGCAAGGCTCGCGGTTGATGCGTTTCATATTGGACTGCTAACCCGCTCATGTCCCCGCATCGACAGCGTTCTCAAATCCTATATCCCTTCATTAGAAAAAGCATTCTGTGTCTTTTGATTATTCTCCATTCCGCTTGCGGGTTGCTTGGCCCACACGGGAAATCAAAGCAAATTCCTAATCACTCGACATCTGGTAACATTTAGCAATAATTTTACTATGTGCCGTTTTTATATATAAGTATTGACTTAATGCTGAATCCTTCTTGGTGTCTGTGCAGCCGCGGAATGGTTGGAATCAATGGCCAGAGTGGAATCATGCCCAACGTCGCACTCAAAAAAATTGCTCGAGATAGAGATTCAATTACATCCTGGAATTTCTGTATGTTATTACAGAGCATACTCCCGGCAGACAAAACCTGGACGTATGTACATGGTCAAGGATCATGATCGATGGCAGTCATTTCCTAAAAGCGGGAGCACCCATATCACACACACTTGGTCATCTAATCTACACGTAATCAACCCCATTCTTCATTCAGTAGCTATAGGGGCCTTTACCTCATGCCCTGATGTTGTTTAGTTGATTGTGTTCACAATAATAGCCCACACTGACGGTCGTGAAAGAGCACGGGGTTCTCTCAAAGAGTAACACGTGGAGTTTTTTTTTGGAAGGGTTGCAGTGATTCTTAATATACCGGTCAGTAAGTATAAATTTCGGCACGGCTTTCTCTAGACTCACGCATCACTAGAAGACCGCAGGGCCGTTCAGTCGATACCGTAAGCGGACTCAAAAGGTGTGCCGGAAAACTGTTTTTTGGCACTCAGGTCGATGCCCCTCGTGTTTTCTTAAAAGCTGTCAATGGTAGCCAATCATAATGTAGCTTGGCACCTGGTCAGCTTATGAATTATCTGACGTATAGAATGCCGTCGCTTAAACTCGTTTACGGGCCACGCAAGCTGCCGGGTCATTCTTAATTGAACCGGGCTGGTAGCTGTTCGAGCTATCGCAATCACTGACGAGCATGCATCTCTTGTGCTTAATGAGCATCTGTCTCCGTGAGGAAAAGAAATTCTCTTCTAATTCCCTCTACATCTGGTTGATTTGTAAGCAGCACCCTTGACCGACTTTTCGTCTTTTAAACAGATGAAAACAAACATGAATGTAATGAGGTGACTATAATTATGCCTCGCCGAGAGAATCTGACGTGATACCCAAACTAGTTCCTGATCGAGCAACGGCAGTCTAACTACACAAAGGGAGAGCCCTGGCTCGCTTAATTTTATCGCAACTAAATGAACCCTTTCGGCTCCAGTCGCCCGAACCGAGGACTCTTTGAAGAAGAGGGTCTTCGAGGCAGAGCGTTGACGTGTATGGGGCTTTTGAATCGGACGGCCTCGTGACGTGTAGGCTTTTGATTAGCCGATGCAGATCATTCATCATGCCGTGCCATCCCGCTTCTTTTTTTTGCTCTCGAATCAATGTGGTAGGATTTCAGACACGGGGAGAGCCACTTCTTTACCTTTGTGTTGCCACCCCACTCGTCTCTGTCAGTTGAGTCCAGTCATTACTGCGTAAGTTCGGAGCTCATGTTTACGGATCAAGATGGAACTGCATGATTCTGGAATCCAATGCAAAGGGAAACAATCGAGCATAGTGAGTTTATTGATTGCGTACTGCGTCCGCTTGTTCTGAGCTGGCAATGAAAAGTCTCACTAGGTCATATTGGGATGGACGGGGACCACTATTTTATCATCATTAGACAGATTGACAAGCCCATCAGTCAAAAGGAAACCGCGCGGAGGGCTAGATCGTCGGCTACCACACTATCCGTCCCTGTAGCGTACGCGTGCCTTATTGACCTCGGGTAATAGGACGTCGGGAGCCACTTAGACGTCGCCGCTCCTCTCCCTATCCTCTTCACCATGCTCCCTGGGGTGCTATCCACCGTGATAGCTAGCCCAGAGGCAGCGAGTCTTCAGAACATGACTTTGGAGCAGCTCGCTCGCTCTTTACTCCATATTCGCGCTTCTTACTACACAATATTGGCGGGATTCGTGATATATTGCTACGATATCTTCTTAACGTGAGCTCTACTCTGACGGACGCGGTGTTTGCTCATAGTGAGTGCGTCAGGCTGGACGAAGAAACTACCCTACTAAAAGGGGGCGGGCCCGTCAAAATTCTGTATCTCATGGTCAATACCTCGAATCTCTTTCTTCTGGCACTAAATTATACCCTCAGAATCGATATCTCCCATTTTTTCCGCTACTCTTCATCCTGAATGGTTGGTGCATTCTAATTCCCCGTTGAAGATGAGGACACTAACTAGACGCTTTCCAGCCAATAACCCACTACGGAAGACCGCGATGAGTGATGAGGTAGGCAAGTCGTCTGGCCTCCTTGTTTATCACTAAATTCTGTCTCGAATACAGCTGTAAATCCCACAACCTCGATAAGCCCTGGATATTATTATTAACATCTGGATCTTAGATGCAAGGGCACATTTATTCTTGCCCAAGTCTCTCAAGCCTTAGAGGTGGTCGTGGCCACTTGTGAGCCCAATTGTTATTCCCCCACCAAAATCCTTCATTCAAGCTAATCATTCTACGTATTCTAGCAATATTTGTCGTTAGAATACATACAATCTACCATGGCCATATCATTGCTCAGAGGATACTTATCTTCGTACGCATATACAAACTAAACTCGATCGGTACTGATGGATAAGCACTCCAATGCCAATATTAGGTTTTGGTAGCATCGCACGTCACTCTCTTCGCGTTTACAGTCCACTCCTGTGTCACTATTGCAAGTATGTCATCACCTTTGCCATAAATTGCCTCGCGATTCACATAATTCGTCACAGAGACAATGTTCTATTCGTCTATTATTCACTTCTGTGTTGGATCTCCCAGCAGTCTAACTGCTGCTCTATACCTCACACCCGTTGGTTATTCATCCATGGTTTAAGCAAAGTCTCATCATGCAAATTCTACAGATTCTAGTGGAGAGCTTTATTGTTTTTATGACACTACTTCATGCGATAAATTTTGGTCGTCGACGGAAGGTCGTGGGTCGTACAGTAGCGGGTACGATCCTGCGTACAATGTACTTGGATGGTTCCCTGTATTATCTCGTATGTATCATACCAAATCCCGCCAACGCAAACTCACGTGCTTTGTTAGATCGTCTGCGGGCTACGCATTTCGACGGCGCTACAGTCAACCACCGGTCACCCGGCTAACCCCACTCACCCGGCAACGCGATTTTTCGCGTCAACATGTCGAGTAATTTTATGGAAAAAAATATGTAAATTAGTATTCGATATATATGTTTCGACTAATTTAATATTAAAACAATCGTTCCTACGGTTCCTATGCTACATGCAATTTTAGCCGTTTGGATGGGTGATTGGCTGCCCCGCCTTTCGTTTTGGCAGTAGAAATCGCCAAAAAATCATTTTATTACGTCGAAACACTACTTATATTTTTTCTGATAGACAATTTTCTCTTAAAATTTTTTTTGTCTGGCCTGCAAGACAGCGTGCCTAGGCCGAGTGGCCTTGGTGCTACCACCAGGCCAGTGCTGCGAACATCATTTGGAGCCCACCACACCAAAATATGTCCCTCACAACCCCCTCTAACCACTCTACACTTGCTGAAAGGCTTGCTGCACTGCCTATTTGCAGTCCTGACATGAGCCTTGAGGAACGCACCATCTTTGCTGCCGATGTCTACAAATCCCTGCTTTCGCATCATAGAATTCCTGTTTCTCAACTTGTGATCCATTACAATGTCAAACGAAGCACCCTTCAGGACCGTATCAATGGTGTTCGCTCAAAGTCCGAGTCAAATGCAGCTAAAAGTCACTTCACCATAGCTGAATCAAGCAGGCTCATTGACTTAATCAAAATCACAGCTGAACAAGGTTTCCCACTCACAGTGCGACGCCTTGAGGAGCTTGCGAACCACCTGCTCCAGGCGAAACATTTTGGAATTATTACTGTGGCTGGTGCAGAGGATGTGGTGCAGGATATTCCAGTCCCTTCACCTCATTCTGATGCTGAAATACCTCATGTTGGACAGCATTGGGCTGAGCGCTGGCTTAAAAAGCATGACAAGTCAGTTCGGACATACTATGCTCGAGGTTTGGACAAGGTTCGAGCAAATGCGGTCAATCCTGGCAACATCAGTCATTGGTTTGGTCTCTTGAAGGATGTCCTTGATCGAGAGAAGTTTGAGCCAGAGATGATATTTGGCATGGATGAAACTTGTGGGTGGGGGGATACAGCAGAGCGTCAGAAGGTCATTGGTGCTACTGGAAAGCGAGTACAGGTCTCACAACGCAACATTACAAGGGAATCTACAACCTTGATTGTCTCTGTGTCAGCAGATGGCAAAGTACTGCGCCCTTACTGCATTTTCAAAGGTGCCAAGGTTAAAGCATCCTGGACAGCAAGGAACCCTCTTAATGCAAAGTATGCATATTATTTCTTTTGCATTTCATTTCTAACTCTCATTTCAGAGTCAACTGTTCCCCAAATGCATACACAAGTGATGACATTGCTCTTGACTGGCTGGATCACTTTGAAAATGAGACAAAAGAGCTTGCAAATGGCAGAAAGAGGCTTCTTTTATTGGATGGTCATCGATCACATCATACATGGGACTTCCTTCAGAAAGCAAGAAGCCTTGGAATCATCTGTCTGGGGTACCCTCCTCATACAACGCATGTTTTGCAGTGTAAGTGCATTTATTTAGTACTAATATTCATTAATATGCTAAAACTGTTATTCACAGGTCTGGATGTCGTTGGATTCTCTCAATTCAAGAGGGGATGGGCCTCCTTACTGTTCTCCAGAGGCCAAACTTCCACAGCTCCAGTCAGCAAAGACAACTATCTTCATTTAATAGAAGGTCCATTTCTCAAAGCATTCACACCTTCGAATATCAAGGCAGGTTTCAAGAAAACTGGTGTCTGTCCATTCAATTCAACAGTTGTCACACCATCTATGATGGCTCCTAGTATCGCAAACTCAGCAAATGCTTTATTTCCTATGCCACAGACAAGCCCAGTTCGTGCTTTGGCTCCTTTCATCAAGCTTGCAGCATGGAACCCCCCTTTTTCTTTACAGGATCGCCCCTCCTCTCCTATTACAACACCAGCAGATATTCCTGAAGAAGATGAAAGTATTTCTCTTCCATTTGCTGCACTCAGTCTGGAACAAAGTGGTCAGCCACCAGCCAGCCCCCCAGCCAGCCAGCCCTCATTGGTCCCATTGGCCCCTGAGTTGTCTCAGCCACCCCCTATTGGTCACCAAGCAATGCAAGCACTCAGTAAAACATCTACAGGCTCGTATCTTGTCGATAGTGGGCCTATTCCAGAGGAGGTCATTTTGGAACCCCCTGTCCTGACCCTCCCACCTCCTGTTGCATGGTCCCATCCAATTCCTAATCATTCAAACATTCGTATGACGCGCCAGGAACTTCAAAAGGAGAATCAGCAGCTCAGGGAGAACCTTGCCATAGCTATGGCTCATATCAAGCTTCAGGACGAAATAATTCGAGGGAACAATGCGCAAATGACACTACAGTGGCTTCATGTATCAAAGCTTGATGCTGAACGTGTTTCTGCTGCCAAAAAGACAAGGCAGACAGCATTTCCTAATGGTCATGGAATAGAACTCACAGGTGACGAGTTTATGGAAGCCACAGAGGCTCGAATCAATGCTAAACGAGTAGAGGAGATTGAAAAGGCAACAAGAATGAAGAATGCGGCCATTGCTAAGGAATTGAAGGCAGCACAAGATGCTGCATGGAGGCTGGAGATGGAAAATACTGCAAAGGCAGTCGAGGAATGGAACTCAAAGTATGCTGGTATGACTAAAGTTCAGCTTAGTGCAGTAGAAGCACCAAAGAAGCCTTCCAGACGCCTCAAAGCAAAGGTTCATGAGGAGGCCAAGGCCCTTTTTACGCAGACAGAGGCAGGTGCACCAATTATAGCCACTCAAGACGTTATACAAACGGAGGACTTTACGTCCCAATTGGAGGAGGTTGAATCCGAAGCCGATGGGAGCGAATACAGCCCATACGCTGAGTGATTAACAAAATTTTATCTCCCAATTATGCCTTTTTTCTTTCGATAAATCGTTATATATTACGTAGATCGTATATAATATTTTTTCGTATTTAAGCAATCTTTGCCCTGGTGCAGATATGCCTGCCGGGTGACTAGTCGAACACAATTTTGAGCCTCCCTGGCAGAACGCCTACGGCGACTCGTAGATTCAACGGGGAGGGCTCGCAATTTTTTTTAATGTTTTTAAGATGTATTTCTACCTATTAACAGAGCGAAGTTAAAATTTTTTGGTATCTCGAAAGGCCGAACGGGCGCGGAAATTTTTTAGCCGGGTGAACGGTGGTTGACTGTAGTGGTGAGTGATTGTAGTATTTCCCACCGACCCTCCTAAGCTTATATGCCATGAAGTACTACCTTGCCCCAGAAACTCTCATCCTTCTTATGCCATATCTTGAGTATGCCTTAACAAGCGCCGTTACCTCTCGATGGTTCCTCTCTTTCCGGCGTGTCCTTGTGGACGCATTTACCCCACAAGATCAGATAGGCGCTTCCAATCCGTTTCCAGGCCCGACTATTACCTTTGGTCAACACTATGGCGGAAGTCGGCAAGATGGGCGGAGACGCGTTGACAAGCAGGAAACATTTATCTCGACCCATTGTCCGATAACGATGCAAGGTCTGCAGCAGGACGAGCACCTCACAGAGATCGGGCATAACGATTCTATGGGACAGGAGTTGAGAATTCTTGACACCCGTCTACATCTGCAGAGTTGGAACAGGGACGTTTGAAGCCGAATTGGGGAAACCTACCAAATGTGTTATGAGATGATTTGTGAGAGTGGAGGGTTACCCCATAGAATACCCACTCTGATTTGTACATATAGTTCGTGTACGTCTGGAATTTAGAAGGTAATATCTGTATGATCTCGGGCATCACACGTCAAAAGAGTCAGGTGGGTGCGTGTTGCTTGTTCCTAATGACAATGTATCATAAAATCACCCCTGAACAAGCGATAATCTTGAAACATTTCTACGAGCAATTTGATCCTCATAGCAGGGATGATAGTCCCCAACTTCAACGAACCAGGGATGAATTCAACCGTTTGAGCCAACGGCTTCATCCCAATCAATCGTTCTCAGACCCTTTGGATATTCTTCCCCCGGAGCTCGTCCTACAGTGCTTTATGGCTCTACCAAGAGATCGTTCAGATTCACTCGACACTTTGTTGATTGTATCGAGGCGGTGGCGTTATTTCGTCGAATCAGCAAGTAGCCTATGGACTCATGTATTTGTTGAAGACATGGAAAGGGACGACTATCGTGCAAGGAGATCTATCAGATTCTCCCGTACGAGCTCTATTACGGTTTTCATTGCTCTCCAGCCCAGTCTGGAGCTCGCCAACATATTTCGGGGGCATACATCCAGGATACAAAAGATTACCCTACGTCATAGGGCTTACGATATGGAATTCCTGTCGCGGGATGACCTTTTCCTGAATGCCTTTATCTCGCTAAGCAGGCTAGGGCCACTTTCGTCCCTAGAATCGTTGGCCTATACAACAACATTTCAGTCTCCGCTTGTCATAGACGGTGACAGATTACCACTCATGCCCAGTATCAAGGAGTTGACCGGGTTTTCGGTTCGTTCGAACCATGTGGGCTTATGTCGAGAATTTATTGTCCAGATCTCGTTGGACCTAGCCCTCCCGGATGTTCATGCATTCGCGCGAGAATGTCCTAAGCTGGAACACTTACAATTAACCGGCTCCCCGATCAGCCTCGCCTTTGACCGCAGTTTGCACGACTTTCCGCTCTTAAAACATCTCGACTTCGACCGTGTATTCGGTTTGGCAGATTTATTGCCATTATTTTATTCGAGATGCACATATCTCGCTACTTTACAGCTTCATTTGAGCTGGTCCCAGCTTTGTGCGGCCGACTACCTAAGTCATTTGCCGCATCTCACTACGCTCAAGCTGAATTGCGTAGTTTCTGCAGTAGCCTCAACTAGACATCGACTAGCAATGCCATTGCTCCGTCGTATAACCGAGTTCCACTTCATCCAAATCACAATACCATCAGAAGAGGACAATGGCATTGCAATGCCGTCTCAATGGTTAACAAATATGTTCGATGTCTTTGCATCCAGCATGCGAAACGTAACGTTCCTCAAACTTTCACTAGCGCAGGAAGTTCCTGTGGATAGGCTGCTTGACTATTTATCCCATCTAGCCAAACTGGATCAGCTAGAGCTCACTCACAACAAGTTAGTGGTCGAGATGATCGGGAAGAGAACGACCTTACGATCACTTAAAACCTTACGCCTCCCCAACGAGTCCCTGCTACTTTATGTCGAACTGCCACAAATCGCCCACCTTTGGATCGACTCGATGGCTGTTGATGCCCCGTCTATGCCTACTTTAGCACAAACCCCAAATAACATCCAACGTACGAATGCACACCCAAAAAGGGGTCCAATGAATGCATTTAAAATCGACTTGCCATCCATACAAGAGCTGACTTGGAATGGCGCCGCTGCGATCGGTATCCTGCGGAAATCATCCAACTTTACGACAGCTTTTGCTTCAATCCGTCGCCTCGTATTTGCGGAACCATATGCCAGAAAAGACGCGAATGACTTTTGTGAGGTTATCTTGCGCCAGCCTTCCAAATGTCCTCATTTAGAGACCATTTCATTCCATTGCTATCCTTCATGGGACTTATTATTCTATATGCTTTTCCGGCGCAACATCATGCCCAGCGCTGCCGCCTCTCCAATTCGCAGTATTGAACTCCCGGGTTACCCATGCGCGTCATTATTGTCTCCTTTAATTGGCCTACTGTCAAGCACATTGATCTTCATCCCTCCTCTATCAGAAATTGCACTAAACATTCGAAGCGGAGTGTTTGATCCTTCACGGTAAGTATTTTTTAACCATTCGTACTCAATGCTCATCTACTCCATTTGTAGGCTAGGCTGTGACTGTTGTCTCGACTGTGGAATGCCTTGTCCACTGGAGGTACATAATGTTGATGCAAACGTCGAGGACCAGATACCATTGATAGAGGAGGTCAATGGTCCTGACCGCGACGAAATTACCCAGGACTGGATCAATATCACCTCCAATGCTGATGACATCATCGCATTGCCAGAACCCTTAAAGACTTGGTTCGATGGTTGGCCCGAAAGGAGAAAGGCATGGAATGCGAGGAGCGAGGAGTCAGGGAAAAGGTTTCGACGTGCATTCTCTTGCTGCAAGCATGATTTTGATAACCTCGTCACCTTTACTGGGGGGCGATGAGTGACCAGCCTATGTAATCAAATACCAGCGCTGTCATGGGAAAATGGTTGAACTATTTAGGTGACGAAATACAGGATGCACTATCGCTTCTGGTTTACTGCTGGACTGATTGCTTCAACAGACGCGCTTGAATAACGGAGAGCATCCTGTAGACGAATTCGAGGCGCTGGCAGAATGGATTAGCTCCCAGGAATCAAAATCAATGTCGAGATACACACCGGGGTGGATAATTGACGAGCTTGGGCCTCCCTGAGCGGGTATCCCAGTATTACTTCTAATTCAAACGGAATGCCAAGGCGCACATCTAATAGAGCGGATGGAACGAAATCCGTTCCTCGGAGCTTTGTTCTTGTTTCCATAACTATGGAATCGGGCGTGTTTGAAGGAATCAAGGATTCATCGTATCCAATTGCTCTTGCGACTACCATGAGCTCGGTCATCATTTCATGGACGATGGCCATTGCAGTGTCCAACGCGTTTTCGTCGCATGCACATTCTGAGGGACTTAACCCGAGCAAACTTGAAATCATTCCTTTGGGTGATAGAATCAGCTGAGCCCAAGGAGTATTCATATATTTTGTATTCACCTACGGATGCATTCCTTGGTTGCCGTCTTAGTATGAATCAGAAATATCCACATTAGACACACCATAAATTTTTGCGGAATTTATCCGCTGCAATATTGGGAGTAACGGACGCCTCCGATCCGCTTTTTGTGACTAGCTTCACTAGCGTATGCATGGCTTGTTCTTGTGCTGGCGAGTCGGGAATCGAGGGATCCTCCTTGTAGATGCCTACCAGTATTCTCTCCTATAGAATTAATTAGCCAACAAACAGTAAGTTCTCCGCAAAACAACATACAAAGGTCCCATGAGAAACATTGCCTTCCGCCGTGACATTCGTCATGATGTATAGAGCACAGGAAATCACCGTTGGCTCGTCATATCTTCCCTTCAACGCAGAATATAGGTCAGCTTCGACCCCTAAACCATTCTGAAGCAGCACATAAGCTGGCTGTGGGTGATGGTATCGATCTGTCAGGAGCGGGCCTAAAAGAGCCGGGGTCGTCAAAACTTCCGGTACTGCTTTGGTGGAAACTATGCAGTAGTCGAAGGACGAGTCGAGAACTTCTTCTAAGGATTGGACGACTAGAAAGCGTCAGTCTAGTTGTGCTAAAACCCCTGGGATGAATGGACCTCGATGTGGCCTCCAACCAGTTATAACACCCCACTTTTTACTGTGAATATCGATGCCTCGCTCTATATCTTGGGCATCAGTGCTTTCTTTAGCTTTCTGTGAGGCTATCATACTGTACCTTGAAGACGGATATATTTCTTTGCTCTAGCAAGGCATGTGACCCGTGCAAGCTTCTTGCTTTCAAGTAGATATGCGTCTGTACGCCCCGTTAGTCCACATGCATCTATACCTCGGAGGCGGTCCTTACAAATGATGCCGACAGCCCCGAAGCCTACCAACAGCACCTCTGCAGGCTTGTTCTCAAAATCTATAGCAGTGACTGTTGAAGACATGGCTCAAGTAATGATTCCGAGGATTGGAGGGTGTGGGAGGGACGGGATCGACGGCCCGCTAGACATCTATCATCTGATACGGGCTTACTTAACACCACCATGACAAAGAGCCTCTAAATTAGCGCGCCCATAAAATACAAGTTCATTCTACACAGGTTTAGCGCGCATCAATGGCCATAATTCGACCTTCTCACCGAAGGCGATAACAGGAATCACGTCTACCACAATTCACCAGCAAACCTCTCCATTACGGTTTCGGCTTCAGATACATCTCGCTGTGCCTTCTTTCTCATGTAGAAGATCGGGCAGTCCTTACTTGTACAAAGAACATCCTGTAAATCCGTAAATCAATGCCAGTGTGATAGTCTTTGGCAAGATACTGACTAAATGCAACGACCCTTGGCATCTTTGACACTGTGTCCACAGTCTAGCAAAAGCAACCTGCTGCTTAGAAGATAGTGTGACCTGAAAGAAGGTTGGTACCCGTCGTCTCTAAATGTGTGTTGGTCCTACCTGCTTCTGATACAGTTCCCCAAGTCTCGGCCTACAGTTATTACATACGGCACCATCTTAATGCAGAGTAAGCGAAAGAATGGCACATGCTCTATGCGCTTACTGGGGCGAGAGTTCGTGGCTTTAAGCGGCGCTTTACACCCAAGGCAATTTGCTGTCTTCACAGCAAACTTCATTAAGCCGCCTGTAGTTGGTGTCGCAATTGAAACGGTCCTCGTATGGTCTCCGTTTACTTCTCAACCGTTAGCCTAGGATTAATGCATAGGGAGATGAGCGTACGGAGTTTGCTGACTCTTTCACCCATTATAGGTTCGAAGATTCTTTCTAACGGTTTGGCGAGTTGGTTATCAAGATAATATTTTGTGTCGATAGGGATGTTGTGCTCCAATACGTAGAGTGGATCCTCTGCTTTTTCGTAGGCAGCAGCAGCTATAGAGCAATCACGTCAAGCCAGCAACCCGTATGCAGAAGGCATGCTCACATTTCACGCCTTTGATGATAACATAGGGCACACGATCTCCGGTAGTTGGAGCAGATCCGGCATCGCGTTTGCGCATTCTTTTTGCCAATTCGTCATGTGCTTGCTTTCCTTCATATGCTATAGGGCACATTAGCTCGTGAAAGAAATGATATGTTTGGTGGTTAAACTTACTTTCTTTGGACAGAGCTTTTGTAATCACCAGCTGCGACATGTCTACCTTGTTTTGCAATAGATCCGAAATCACACGCTTGACATAGCTTTAAACGGTCAGGATTGTGGAAATTGCGTTCAAGGGAGACGTACTTTTCAGCTCCATCCACGTCACGATCAATGAGTAGTTTTTGCAAGCAAGTTTCAATCACTGTTGACACAAGTCGACAATTGTCTCTTCTGACGGTCTGGCGGGTACAATTAGGCTGGTGTTAGCATAACAGATAATTCTGGTTCGTACCTCAATTCCTTTCGCGTCCATTTTGTCATATTTCTCTGGTTTGGTCCAGTATAACCCTGCATATCGTTTCTTGCTGATGAGGAGGTACGGAAAGTAAACTTTCTCGAATTCAAGATTGATCGGCCGGACAAATTCCGTTTGGGTGACGAATTCAGCTGCTTCACGCCCTGGAGGATGGTCAATGCCATAATAAAGCACACATTAAACTGACTGCGTACCCAATTTCATCGCCGTTTCTAAATCCTCGCATCCAAACTCCACCATCACAGAGTCAGTGTCGCCGTAAATAACACGAGCGTCCCATTCTCGACCATTGGCGATGGAAAAGTGAGATTCCACGACGGTCTTCGTACGTTCAATCATCTGTCTCCCATAGGCCGTGACACTGGAGGATATCTCGAGGCATGGAAGCTTCCCAATGGTGGCACCGGTGAAACCATAAACCGAGTTTGCACTAATCTAAAAACACCTTCGTCAGATAATTGCAGAACAAATCAACAATGCCGTTACCTTGAGGGCAAGCTGACGGCCATCCAACACTGCACGTTTGAAAGGGTCAGTTTCCTTTTTGAGATCCGTTTTCGCCCGTTTTCTAGCAGCCAGTAGATCTTCCAAAACGGTCGGGAGAAGTCCTTTTCGACGCGTGCTCTTCACAAAAAAATCTGGGTAATTTCGTTAGAAATGTCAATCTCACACATGCATTGTAAACATGCCTTTATTTGGAGTTTGGATATAATCCACGTCGCGGACAAGACCCAATCGCTCGATGGTGTCTCTGTCTAGCAGCGTCGTGTAACAAAGATTATGAGCCATCATGATTGAAGGGTATAGTGAACTGAAATCGAGGGTTGTGATTGGTTTCTTGTAGTAGCCCTTGTTGGGATCAATTACAGTGGCACCTTCATATTGGTCTTCTCCACCTGGGCAAGATGTCAACTGCCGTATTACTGATGGAAATCAACCATACCTTCTGACTTCGTGGCGGGAATGAGGTAATTCTCCATATTGGCCTTGCGGTATAGCTGAGAAACGACTTTGATGGACTGCCCCCTCGATAGTAGATAGTTAAAGGGAACTCCTGTGACGCGAGCCATTTCTGTATAATTGACGAGGCACAAGAGCTTGTCCATGAGACGATGGGGGAGGTATGCATCCTGTCATGACGGGGTAAGTATACTCGCGTAATAGACGTCTCCAACGAACTTTCAAGCAATAAACAGCCAATCTTCTACGAGACTCGTCGGTACCATTTTGAAGATCCGTAATGACCGAATGATGCACGTCTTCCTTTTGTTCTCCAAGGAAGTGGGCACAGACGGCGTTTAGGGAGTAACTTCGAAGCTTGTAATCTCGCTGCATGACTTGGAAGATATCAAGCTGCAATCTCCCATCAAGTACCGTTTCCTTTGAGTCTCGAGTACCATACGCCTTTGAAGAAAAGTGAGTGCTCCTAACAATAGACTTGTGATCTGCATGACGGTTGAGATTCGATGCAGATATAGAACTCGGAATCCTCACTCTGTAGTCTTCCCAGATAGGGAAATTCGTTGGCCTTTAACGCATGCGCACGATCAATGAGATAGGGAAAGTCGAAACCTGCGATATTGTATCCGATTATGACATCGGGGTCAACTTCTCGTACGAAATCACTCCACGCTTGAAGCATCTTGGACTCGTTTTTAAAAGAGAGGACTTGAGAGCCCACGATGTTAGCACATGTATTCAGCGTGAATACGTTACGGATAAAGGGCTTTGATTCCCCTGTTTGCATTTATCAGAGCGCATCCTAAACTCGGCCAGAGAAGGGGAACTCACCTTGTCGCGTGACCATATTTGCAATCTGAATCACAGGGTCGATTTCAGCATCCGGAAACGTCCCCTTTCTCCCGGCGCATTCAATGTCGAAGCTAAGGACGCGCAGAGGTGCCATTGTAGACCACTGACCCTCGGCGGGGTGTGAGATAAACTTGTCCCATTTCACGTCGAGTTCAATTTGGCACAAAGAAGTTTTGAATTTTGAAGTTCGGATGGTGTACTGCCCTGCTGGCATTTCGAGCCAATTCATCCCCACGATCTTGGGGAATAACGTGAGCAAGGTCTCGGGATCATGCGTCAAATGAAACCCGCACTTTTGTGTCAATCATAAAGCGTAGGACGTAAAGTATATTGCTTTCGTAGGTTGACGTCGGCATACCGCCCTTGTGGAACAGTCCGTTGTAATCAAGTTCCGCCTTTTCAAACGCGCCGCGAACTTTTGGGACGAAACGAGGTGCTCTGAGAACGATTCGTAGGAATGGAACATCGTGGTCTCCCTTGTATCCCCATAGACTTTTCTTCTTGATGATTGACATGCCAATCACCGCGTTTGGGTCGACATGATTCTGTATACCAGGTTATTCACAAAACAGGTTTGGAAAGATGCATACTTGCATTGATAAACTTGCAGAAAGGTTCCAAATCTTCCTCTTGAAAGCCACGAGGGACAGGAACGTAAAAATAGGGATCAAAACCAGAAACATGCGCAAGAACACTATGTCCTTCCTAAACATTCTCTCATGTGAGTATCTTCCATGATCACAAGGGCGAAAGAAAAAATACCCACCTGTGTCAGGCCAAAGATTCTAAGCATAGGCCTGTCGGCATCCGACGTGTATTGCTCAATGTCAATCTGCTGAAAGATGACACTATCCTTTTTGGCATCTATGAATGGTGCAGGAGGTCTCTTCCATAGATCCGCACCGCCCTCAGCCCCTAAAGTGGCAAAATCCGTTCAAGCAAGCTGACAAACGAGGCATTCGCATGCTTACCCTCCGAGGTGGATTCTTCTTTCAGTAACCTTTCAAGTGTCTCTTCGAAGGCGCTTTTCGTTGGTGCAGCCATTGGACTCTCAAAATCGTCACGTTACTGAGAAATGCTTGGAAGCCATTCGTCGTTAGCTGACGACTCTTTCGAGTAGAAAAAGGCGCGTAGATGCACATACAGATTTCAGAAACAACGGGACTCTGATTGCCAAAGAATGGATTCAACGATTGCGATGGTAGGGTCGGAGTTAGTTCTCGCGTTGACCCTCATGGCCACCAATCTCGAAGTCCTTACGGAACAACAACTGAGACAGGTGAATAAATAAATTTTTTTATTTTATTCAAAATTGACAAGATACTTATCTATCGGTCTCGCCAGTTTCACGAGCGAGGGTACGCATTGTGGCAATCGCTGACGTTGAGGAAGAACATATAATAATTGTCTAGATATCTCGTGCTTCCCGAATTTCTATCTAAAGAAGAGGTAGACGCTCTCGTCCAGAGGTCTAAGCAGCTCCTCGAGGGCTTTAGCCTTGACGGGCATCCCTTGGTCAGCTGTTCGCATATACAGAGGCATCTCCTGAGGGCTTATCTAAGTAACAGACCAAATTTACGACTGGAGATGATGACGACGCTACCAAGAAACATGTGGGGGACGAGTATTTCCTCAACTCGGGTGACAAGATCCGGTTCTTCCTAGAGGAAGATGCCGTCGACCCCGATGGCAAGCTTAACAGACCAAAGGAACGTGCGGTCAACAAGATTGGGCATGGTATGTTGATAGAGGAGAGCTTCTCATTTGGCTGAACTTGTGAGCAGCGTTGCATGAGCTCGACCCCGTATTCCGGGATGTCACATTGAACAACCCAAAGCTCAAGGCACTCGCCCGTGATCTCAAATTCCACTCTAACCCATTGGGTGAGCGTGTATCTTGTCTTCTGAAGTCGGTGTGGGGTCTTACTGCTGGGAACAGTGCTCCAAAGCATGGTGATATGTAAGCAGCCCGAAATTGGGGGTAAAGTGCCCGAGCACAACGACTCGACGTTCTTAGTACGTTCCATTCACTCAAAACTCTCGCTCGGACCTGCTAGGCTGACCTGGCGCGGCCAAAGTATACGTCGCCACCGTCGGCACTAGGATTTTGGTTCGCCCTAGAGCCATGCACAGCGTCCAACGGCGCACTCTCATTCTTACCCGGCTCCCATTTCAAAACCGATATCACCAAGCGGTTTGTGAGGATGCCGGAAGGGGGTACGGGCTTTGAATCGGTTAGCAAGCCAGAGCGTCCTTTGGGACTGGACAACGTGCAGCCGACAAGCGTGGAAGAAGCTTCCGATTATGTATTGGAAACGTGTGGTGCTGGTGAGTGTCTTACAACGCAAATACCTCTCCATCTTACTATGCTCTCCTTTAGGGGCGTTGGTGCTGATACACGGGTCTGTCCTGCACAAATCGGAGAGGAACACATCTGCATTGACGAGGTATGCTTATACGTTCCACATGATCGAAGGAGCCCCCGTGGCGACCTACGACGAAAAGAACTGGCTGCAACCTACGACAAGCATGCCCTTTTCGCCACTCTTCGCGCATTAGGTTGTTAGGGAAACCGTCTATAAATTGAAATGAAATGTCCAGCAAAACTTACATACAAACGAGGGAAACATTAAGATTAAACCTGCGGGGCAAGATTACCCCCAAAGCTTTCGTATAATAAGAATCCAACTCCCCACGGCCCAACACGGCCCAACGTCCTGAGCGCGGCGTACATACCACGCTTGGCAGGGGAAAGCGTGGCGTCAGGAACATGTGTGACAACCTTTTGGGGGTCATGAAAGAAGTAGAGTACCCCGTCATTTCTCAGTTTTGCCAAGACCACGCGCATCACGACGTGGGACCGCGTCTCAGGTTTGGGTGGCGGGCCAGCAGCGGCAGCACCGGGAGCAGCGGTACGTCCACGGGCATCACCGGCAGATGCAGCAGCAGCTGCATCCTTCTTCTCCTTGCGGCGGCGTACATCGTCCAGATAGACGAGTCGGCGGGCATTGTCAAACGGCCGACAGACGACCTCGTACCCTAGTCCGGCAACTACACCACCAGCAACGAGGGTGATACCCTGTGCGACGCGTGAAGTTGTCTTGCGCGTCTTATCCGAGGGCGGTTTGGCGTTTGGAAGCATTGTCCGCAGGTTCTCTAGCTCGTTGACGGATAGGGAGGCTACATCTGTGGCCACTTTTCTCGAGAGCTCAAACACGGAGAAAAAGAGTGCGAATCCTGCATGTCATCTCAGAATGTGTTTGGAAGAGAGGCGGGAGCACTTACCACACATATCCTTTGCGCATCCCCACGCCCAGCCATCCCACCCTCTTCCAGCCAACCCTTTGATCTCGTTTGTCCATCTACTGAGTTCCCTAACTTCTTCCCGGGTCGTCGCGTGAGCCAAAGGTTGATTACCCTGAAAGACCTGTTTCCACGCGTGCATCCAACCGCTATGGGTGTCCGGTACATGACCCGGTTTTCCCAATACTGCTTTGACTGCATCGACCTTTTTTGTCGACTCGAGGACGATCCGGACGTTTTCAGCTGGTGCGGCTGCTATGGACTGGCAACCACCGGCAATGGCACCCGAGGCAGCGGCCACTGCGATGGGGTGATGGGGTAAAAGGGTTTCCAAATGGGTAGAAGAAAGTCCGTAGGATTCCCATAGGACGACACCTAGGAGTGTGTTGACCAAGATTGGGGGGACGAAATGGCGAGGAATAATAAGAAACTGGGGTGATGCTCAGTATTTGAAATAAGTATTGTTTTGAATTACTCACTCCTTGAGCACGAATAAGTTCCAGCACCCATTGCGGGGTGAACGCGGCTCCGGTACGAATAGCAGATCCTCTGAGAGAAGTCCAACCGCTTACTGTTAAAAGAGCGTGAAAAAAAAGAAAATAATTATGTTCATGTATTCACCTTTGGCGGGTCTAAATAGCCTAACAGGCCGAGAGAAGTATATTGCAGCCCCCCTTGTTAAACTGCGTGCCAAGGCAGCAGCGATACCATTACTACTTTCCTTCGACGTAGATGAAGCCCCTACGGCCTCTGGGAGAATTTTAGGATTTTCCGGCGCTGGCGACGGGGAGGGCGACGACGCGGAAGCTTCGGACATTCATTCCAAGAGGCAAATTACCACCGTACAGGCGTTTACAGACTTTTTTGGTGACATCGCTTGGAGAATGAGTAGAGAATGTATAGCGGAGGATAGAAAGAAGCATTGAGTGCATAGCGAGTGTGCATAACCATCATGTCGGATATCGCATGTCTTGCTTCTTCTTTCTCAACCGGGCGCGGCTGCAAAACAATCAAAAACCGAGACACGATTGTTCTCGTGTTTCAACAATGGCAGTGGCATCGACGCCCAACTCTTTCCGCAGCCGCAAATGGGTGCACTGGTCCTTTTGTCTTCGACGCCCGGGTATCCTAAGATAGTAAAGGCTTGGAATAAAGTACAATTTTAGAAACATGTGCTTGACTCTTGGCGCCAACGGATTTCATTACACGCCAGAACCAAATGGGACTATGGAATGCTTGGCATAACCGCCAAGGCCATTCGCGTCCCAGCTACAGTCGCGACCGTAGTGAACAACGAATTTTGAACTGTCTCTTCGGTTTCGATGCGAACTTCTTTTGAGACTATAAAAGATGTCTTAACCGTCGATTAGACGTGATTTTATCTTTCCCCCCCTCCGCCTGTTTCACCTTTTCCCCGTCTTCCTTGTCACCTCTTTTTTTCCTGTCCGGACCGCGCCTACTTTTGGCTTCTTTACTTCTATACTTGCTTCTATTTCCGGCCAGGCTGCCCTACCCTTTGCTTTCTTTTAAAAACCACCAACAAGGTCCAATTTACCACCTCCCCCAGCCAACTACGCCCCCCACCTAATACGCCCGCCCTACCGCGCACAACTATGTTCTCCCTTCGTGCAATCATTGTTCTTTCTCTTTCCCTCTTGGTGACTGCCCACCCGCACCCGCATGACAATGCGGCTCCCCTTTTCTTCCGCCGCGAGACCACAGAGACTGGAGGCAGCAGCAACGAGGGCAGCAGTGGCACAGTCGGTGCATTCTCTGCCTCAAGATTCCCAGCTGTTCAAGACGCGCTTGCAGGCAATGAAAGGTTCAGGCAGACCCGCAATGATAGCGCCATTCGGGCGCTCGTGGCCGACGGCCAAAAGCCACCGTTCATGATGGTCTCTTGCTCAGACTCGCGTGCTCCAGAGGCTACAATCTTCGACTCTCAACCAGGAACTTTCTTCATGGAAAGAAATATTGCAAACCAGTACAAGCCAGGTGACGAGAACGCCCAGAGGTGAGCGAATTCTTATCTCCTACAAAGTTGGTCACATGCTCATTCCTCATAGCGTCATGGCATACGGTGTTCGTGTCCTCGGTGTACAGCACGTTGTCGTCATGGGTCACTACGGTTGTGGAGGTATCGCCGCCGCCATCGCCTCTGCGCCCAAGACGAACATCAACGTCGCCACTCACATCGTCCAGACTTGGATTGGTGATGTACGCGCCTTGTATCTCTCCTCCAACCGCACCGAAATTGCCGAAATGCGCACCAGGAACCTCGAGAGGGAAGCCGCGGGCGAGACCGTCGAGGAGCCAGACGTGCAAGAGCCAGGATTCAGGGCACTCGTCGAGGAAAACGTTAAACAACAGGTGAAGCGCATCACGGAAAGCAGCGTCATTTCCAACGTACGTCCCTCTTGTCCAAGTTTGGATTCTTCCCACTAACAACTCTTCAGCTCAACGAAGAGGTCATCCTCAAACTCAACACGGACGGTACTCGCCGAGCAGACGCTCCTGCCGAAGAAGGTGCAGGAGGCGAGGAAGCCACCCTCATCCCCGTCTTCGTCCACGGTTGGGTACACGACATCGAAACAGGTGAAGTCATCGACCTCAACATCTCCACTGGGCCCGCCGGCTTTGAGAACTTCACTCCCCCCGCCGCAGGCGAGGAGCAGCCAGCAGAAGAGCCCGCAGCCAGCTCTAGCGTCAGCGAAGGTGAAGGTGCGACATCCACGTCGGAGGGAGCTGCCGAGCCTACCAGCAGTGGTGAGGCGGCTGAACCCTCCTCATCTGCCGCAGAGGGTGAGGGCGAGTCCTCTTCATCAGCTGAAGCGGAGCCTACCACGGCCCCGAGCGCTGCCGAGCCAGAGACCACGTCCGGTACAGAAAACGTGGCGCCACAACCCGTTCAGCAGGCTTCTGGTGATGTCAGAGTACACGGCCCGGGTACCAGGCCCGCCAGCAACACGCCAGCGGCCCGTATGAAGCGTTCCCAGTCGCGTCGATTGAGCTTTGCTCAGAGACGCGCCTTGACGGCACAACAAGCCAAGTAAAAGAGCGCCACTTCATCCCGGTGATGCCCGCTATTGGCTAGTGGTTATAATTACCTTGTCAATCTCACACTCCTTTCCGGAATAAAAGCTCATATAAAAAAAAATTAAATGTGTGTACCTGAGATGATCGCCAAGAAAAAACTTTGCGGCGTTAAGAGTTACATATTCGGCTGAGTCCTATCTTCCAAGAGATTGTCTAGCAAAAAATTCTCCTCTACGTCGCTACTTTCCAAAATCTCAGCATCCTCTTCCTCTCCTTCCCCTGGAGATGGTGCAGTACTAGTAGAGTGGTTGCCTGGTTCTGGCTCAGGTTCGAGCACATCCCATTGCTCCTCCAATTCCTCCAGAGCTACCCCGTAATTAGCCCACTCTTCCGCATCAAACGCATCGAAATCTTCCGTTGTATTATCCTCGACATCGGGCCCATTCGTCGTCGTAATGACGGGGATATCCTCATCGTTATCGTTATCGTCGTTCTTCCGCTGTGTGAGCCTGGCAGAAATGAAGCCCTGAGTCAGAGGTACGGAAAGTGTGGCAACTGGTTTGGGTGCGTCCTGCACGATGCTGACTGGGGGCCGTGTCTTGTTTGCGCTTTGGGAGCGTATCTCGAGGACGTGGATCCCTTCTCTCAAAATGACAAAGTCCATCGTGCACGGCGAACAAGAGGCACTGAATATGACCGAAAGGTTCCTAATTGACCTTCCAGTTTCCTCCATTTGCTCATCCTCGTCTCGCAGCAAGGCAGGGTTATGAATGATGGATGATTCCCCTGGACCTTTACGACGCTTAAACCCTAGGGTTGCGGACTCGTCTTCTGTGGGTCGTTGTCTACGTCTGGTGCGCGAGAGCATGATCCGCGTGTTGAGTTGATTCGCCCAGGTCAAGCCAAGCGTAGCTTCACGCGCCGGATATAGACCAGCCAAAGGTGATGGTCTATTAAACCATACCGACTGATCCCTGTAAATCAGCTCTGGAGCCGCTTCTTCGTTTGAAGGTGTAGAGAAATACGAATCGTTATGGAAGACGTCCGATACTTGGTTGAGCACTATAACAGCCGCGTTTTTGGACGACGCAGTGCTATGCAGCAGGTACGAGATTTCACCCAAGATCTTGGACCTCTCCACTAGGGTTGTCGTCGTGGTTCGGTCCAGTGAATGAAAGAGGGAGCCCAACGAATCGATAATGAGGAGACGGATAGGCTTAAGTCGTCCCTTTGAGTCTTCTACGTGCTTGAAAAGTTGAACAAGCGCGGTTTTGAGGGCACTCAGGAGAGCAGGGACGGTGGGGGTTGAACAGTTGTGGATATTATCCATAAGGGTTTGTCTATCGTACTTTTGCAGATTTGAATGACTTCTTGCTATTTCAGCCAAACGAGTGACAGGGAGAAATGCGCTCGTCGTGAAATATGCGGCCCCGCATTCCAAGCCACCTTGAGCACGGTCAAGCTGGGCGGTGAGCGCGAGCTGCAACGCCAGTTGAGTCTTTCCAGCAGATCTGTACATGCATCAATGATTAGATATTTCGTAATTCAAATACGCACGACTCTCCACAAATCTCTGTCACTGTGCCGGCTCTCACTCCACCCCCGAGAGCCTTGTCAAGCAGCGTGTCTCCTGTAGTAAAGCACAATGGTTTATTGTCCGAAAAGTTGCTGACAATCTGCGGCTTCGGGGCTATTGCCACACATATAGCGTCGAGGATGATTTGAAACTCTTCCTGCGTTATTTTGAGCTTCTTTGCCACCTCTGTGGGTCCATTCGTCCATATCTCTGAGACTTTTGTGATACCGACTCGCGATAACTGTCGAACATGGTGTGGATCTAGCGAGAGCGAGGCGAGGGGTTGATCCATCACATTCAAGTGATGATATTCGAAAAAAAAGGAAGATATACAATTGCAAGATAATTAATAGCGAGCCATTCGAGGTTGCAAGTTAGGGGAATGGCGGCAGGGTCGAAGCTTCGACCTTACTCTATCGGTGGGTTTGGATGGAAGCAGCTCCCAGAAAGAAGGCACGTGTCTTATAATGCTTTTTCAACAAACGATACAGGGCTTACTGTGTCCTCAAAGCTGGTAGCCAAAGTCAATTTTAACGCGAATGTCTATGAACCCCCAGCTGCGTCCCCAGTATCCGTAGCTGGCAGTGTTATTCGGGCAAAAGTCAGCTCTACAAGTGTAACGCGCTCCAGCAGTGTCGTCAATGGAGGACATTCGAGAAATAACTCCATAACACGCCCGTTAACGCCCTCTCGCTCACAAACGATCCATTTTGACGACTTTAAAGGGCTTTCGTCACCCGTAGCACGTGCATCTGCACCTCCTTCATCTGTTGGAAGAAGCTATGGACCGTCTCCAAATTCGTTGCTCCTCTCCCCAGAGTCGAGCTCTTCGGCTGCAAGCTCGCCTGGAAATCGCGATCGGCAGCAGCTGCGAATAAATCCGCTTCAAAACAAAGGAGTTCATTCTACAGCAAGTCCCTTGTCTATGAAATTTAAAGCTTATCAGACGGCTGTCGAGCCGTCTCCAATATCGCCCCCTACGTCTCCACGTTCGCAGTCATTGGCCATGCTGTCAGAACCAAATCCCTCTCAAAGATCCGCAAATCTCGTTCCTCCGAGAAAGAGGGTAATATCCTCTATTCGGATAACAGCTCCCAAGGTTACCACCGCCAAGGCAAATGGCGTGCAACCGTCCAATCCTTCACCGGGGTATCATTCTCGAACACCCTCGGGATCCCAAGTGGGAATTGCCACGAAGCCACGCGCTACAGTAACGGCGCGAGCTATACCACCAAAGACTCTATCCCCACCTTTGGCGGCCCAATCTCCTCCCACATCTACATTATCTGCACGTTCCTCTGCGTCTATAATATCTAGCTCTTTATCGGCTCGAATACCTGGGTCGCTTTCAACTGCCACAGACGAGGAATCCGAAAATGACCAAGACGAGTCTTTTGATGATGAACGAGCAGAGACTCCACAGGCAGAGCCGGACGAAGATTCCATATTTGCAGAAGAGGCCAAATCCAATAGAAAGGTATGTTTCTTCAGTGCGAGAAGCGTTCTTAAGCTGACCTGGACGATAGATTCTCGACTTGGAGATATCAAACCAGTCGCTGTAAGCGTAGTTTCCCCACCAATATCTATACATCTTACTCAATCTTATTAGGCTCACAGTCAACACCATGCTAGAGGCCACTAAGCTACGACAAACGCGCGAGATTAAAGAGCTGCGTCGAAAACTGCGAGAAATGCGACATGTGCCATCTCGTCCACTATATACCAACTCTGAAACCCATTCACCAACCACTTCAGATCTCTCCTTGCCGAACAACAATCGCTCCAATTCGTCTCACTCGTCTGACGAAGAAGAAGAGCCGGAGCCAGATCCAGCATATGACCGCATTGTACACCTCATCGAAGGCTTATTGTCACAGGCACATCGAGCCCTCGACCGTACTATCGACGATTGCATGCCCGCCCCGACCAACACCGTCAAGGTACTCAGTGCGGTCGAAATACAGCAATACGAACGACGTGCACTGGGGCTCGAACCAAACGAAGAAGAGGAGGGAGATAAAGGAGAGGACGAAAAGCAGAGTGAGGCAGATGTGTCCCTGGACGCTCACGAAATCGAGACCGAAACAAAGGAGGACGAGGATGCAGCCTACTTGGGGGAAGATGACAGTTCAAAGCAGCGTTTAAGCTCTTTGAACTCTGGTAGACGGAAATTGTCTGTTCTTGCTGGCAAGCCACCCGATTGAGTCGTCATCGAGCCGGAGAACTCTCTTCGGTGATTATAAGGAGACCACTCCTGCTTGTGCTCACACCTCACGAACACTTCACACACACACCTTGATGACCCTTCATGCAATCTCGGATTTTATGTCACGCCAACTGCCACTATGCCATTTACTCTCCTAGCCATTATCCATAGATCACTGTATTTCTCGTTTTCTTGCTGCGCAATGACATTTTACACCGAGACTCAAACGATGGCATTGTCAACTGTCTTCCATTCCAGTCTATACTACATTACACATTTGCTCGACGACGGCCCGACTTTCAGAGTTTACTGTATAATTTAGTCAGTAGCTACGCTAGAAGCCCTTTGAATGCACACGTACCGTGATGACAGTGGGCTTCTTTCTTCCGGTGAACTCTTCTAGCTTGCTCAACACTCCCGCGACTTCGATGAGCCCAGCAATACCCTTGGCGGTTTCCAAGCTATACTGGGATTCGTCCTTGGAGTAGCGTTCTACATAAAGACGGATAGTAGCACCCTGGCTACCGGTACCACTCAACCTGAACACAACGCGCGAGCCATCGGAGAAACGAATGACCTGGCCTTGGTTTTTGCTGACGGAGCCGTCGATGGGGTCGGTGTAGCAGAAGTTGAATGCCTCGCTGACGGTAAAGTCGCCTGTGCATGATGGGAAGGTCTTTCCGATTAGGGACCCGCTGTTGATGCCTTCGTCGAGATGCGTTACGACCTTCTTTGCGGCATCAGAGTCGACCTCTTCATAGTCGTATCTGGAGAAGAAGCTCCTGCCATACTTTTTGTAGTGCTTGAGGAGAATGTCATTGATACCTGTTCCGGGGGTCTCTTTGTTTGCGACGGCAATGATATTGAGCCATGCCACGATAGCCCATACACCATCCTTTTCACGGATGTGGTCTGAGCCAGTACCAAAAGACTCTTCACCGCAGATGGAAAGTCTACCGGCATCCATCAAGTTGCCGAAGAACTTCCATCCAGTGGGAACCTCAAAGACTTCAAGGTTCTTGGCTTTGGCGACGAGGTCGATGGCTCCAGACGTGGGCATCGAGCGTGCGAGACCCTTGACACCATTCTTGAAATAAGGGATTGCATCAGCCCAATCAGCGATGACAGCGACAGAGTCGGAAGGTGTCACGAAGGCATTGTTGCCATAAATCATGTTTCTGTCACCATCACCATCAGAGGCTGCACCAAAGTCGATTTTGCCATCATCGACTGCCTTGACAAGATCGTGTGCATATGTCAAGTTGGGGTCGGGGTGTCCTCCACCAAAGTCTGGGAGTGGTGTGGCATTTTGGATAGATGATTCGGGAAGTCCCAGGGTCTCGACGAAAATAGCACGTCCATAAGGGCCAGTGACACCGTGCATACCGTCGAAGAGGACCTTGAATGACTTGTTGGATTGCAAAAAGTCGGTAATGGCATCGAAATCGAAAATGGATTTCAAGAGCTCGACATAGTCTTTGACCGAATCGATGATCTGAACCTTCAACGGGCCATAGGTGCACTCGCCGATTTTGCTCAGGTCAACCTATATGCAACCGTTATGATCGGGCCTTGCACCATTGCACACACGAAAGCGTACCTCTTGGGCTTCAAGAGTCTTATACTCCTTGAGCGTCTTTGTCTTTTCATAAATGGCTTCTGTGACGCTTTCAGGGGCAGGGCCACCGTTGGACATGTTGTATTTGATCCCAAAGTCATTGTCGGGGCCACCAGGGTTGTGGCTGGCAGTGAGCAAAATTCCGCCGTCGGCCTTGTACTTTCTGATGACGTTGGAAGCGGCAGGGGTGGATAGAATGCCATCCTTTCCGATGATCAGTTTTGCCACTCCGTTGGCCGCACCAAGCTTGCAAATCGTCTGGACCGTCCTGTCGTTGAAATAACGGCCATCGCCACCAACAACCAAAGTCTTGCCTTGAGGGTTGATAGCGTCGAAGATGGCTTGGATAAAGTTTTCGGTATAGTGCTACCCAAAATGGGTCAGGTTGATGCAACGCGATTGGGGCTTGATGCTAGACTAGAAATATAGAGCTCAAACATACCTCTTGCTGGAACACCTTGACGCTGTAAATGTGTCAGATAACGAGTAAGATGGGACGGATGTTGTTCCATGCAGGGTCGAACGTGCACGTTCAAGAAAAACGGATCCTTACCGCTTTCGCAGGCCAGACGTGCCAGGTTTCTGGCCGTCGTGAACCTTTGTGGCTACAGTTTGGATGTTATAACGAGTCATGGTGGAGATCAAGTTGGATGATAGTCAATGCGCCACTAAGCGTCACAGTCTTGGGCGTAAATACTATTTCCCTTTTGGGGAGAGCCGTCGGCTCACCACTCAAAAAAAATGACGTTTGTCTCAATTTCGACATGAGCCGACGGCAATGTTATGGGGTTAAGACACCTTGGTCTTTCATTGAACATGAAGGAACATGAGAGCTAGATGGAGAGGAGGAAAATGGAGGCGAGTACATGCAAAACAAGGAATAGGCACGAATGAAATGGAGTAAATGGGACTGCGTAGATGGCGTAAAAGGGAGAAGGAGGAGGCAGAGGCAGGGGAGGTAGAAGGGGGTTCATTGGAGGTAAAAGTCATTTTATGTCACATGTGTTTTTAGTCTGAAAATCGTGTTTTCATCGTCGAGCTAAACTCTGTACCAAAACGCGTGCGCGCAGCTGGAGGTGTCTCCTCCGTAGGCTGAGGTCGTGCAGGCGATGGCAAAGGTGTCTCGAGGTCTGCATATGTGCTGGCATTGGACGGTCTGCCCAACTTCAATGCTGGAATCGTTCCATCAGCAAAGGGAAATGACCCAGCATAGCTGGGGCCAGGTGTGGGACCAAATATGTCGCGTAAGTTTCGTGGACCAGATGGGGATTCTTCTTCATCACCGCGGTTACGTGGGGTACCAGGCCTGACGTACGGGTGAGGTCTTGCACTCCCTCTACCTGAACGCCCCCTTCTCGGCATCTGCGAACGAGAACCAGGAGTTTCTGTGGTCCCATGCGCTGGTGGGGTCGAAAAGACAGGGGCTGCAACGAGTGAATACGGAAGCGTGGTTAAAGGGACGTCAGGAGAATCTTCCTCTGCGCTATCCTCTACATGGCCCTCTGGTTGTCGCCTGTCTTCGGGATCTGTTTCCGCTCCAGATTCGTCGTGGGACTCCAGCATACGTGGAGCGATGGGTTGCGGCCTCTTGGACGAGTCTGGCACGCGCTTCGATGCGCGAACGAGAGCTTCACTATCTTCAATGACAGAGGATGCACGGCGTGTTGGGCGGCCCATAAAAGCTGTCGAATGTCGGGCAGTCGGCACACTAGTGGGAGGTGGACGAGCCACAATCCTTCCAGTGGTGCTGGGCTGCCTGGTGGGACTGGGAGACTCGTCTGGGTTGGTGGAATAGCGTCGTAGGTGCGGGGGAGGCGTACGGGGAGCCTCTACTCGGTTGTCGATACGAACAGCCGGAGCAAGAACCCGCGAGGTTCGGCGGTTACGGTCGAATCGGTTGGGTGGAGTCTGGAACTCACTTCGCATAGGTGGCAGTGGTTCATAGATGGCTCCAAGATCTGCCTCTGACGAAGAGGCCGATAGAGGCCGTTTGGTAACATTTCCGCCCGAGCTGCTGTCCACATCCATCTTGCTGAATTGTTCTTCCAATCTGGAGAGGCGAGCAAGTACAGCGTTCATATCCTTTTGAGTGGCCGCCGCGGGCATAGCATTGAGTCTCGCCCTGAGATCGTCGTTTTGCTCGGCCAGGGTGTTGATGCTATCCTGGGCAGACTTGAGCTGATTGCGAAGCACTTCCAATTCAGC
>KN824281.1:691861-723155 GCA_000827415.1 Serendipita vermifera MAFF 305830 | reverse complement strand
TGCTAACCTAGCCTGTACGAGTTCGTCGATTAGCGCATCCGTCTTCAGGTTCGCTTTGATGTGGTGGTTCTACGACAGGAGAATCAGCTCATGTGATCATGATTGATGAGAAGAGAGAGCAAACTACCTTTGCCAACTTCTGAAGGTCAGCGCGTTTCATGCCACGGAGCTCTTCGCGTGTCGAAACCCGTTTCGAAGCCATGTTGCAGCCTAGCTGTGAATTCTAGTTTTTGGCTACTGAGAGATAGTTCTTGTCCGATGAAATATTTAGGAATGCTGGGGAAGCGCGGATGTACCACTGGGCAGGCTCGCTGGTTCAATGTTGAAAGTTGGCTGGCCCGGCCGAATCAACGTGAAAAGTAGGAAATTATCGAGATTAGAAACGAAGAAACGGATTCCAGTATTCGAGTCGGGTCGTACGTTGGCTACTGCTGATGATCGCCAAATGTGGTCAAGGTCAGAGGTTGGAAGGAAGCGGCGATTGGCGGCGATTGAAATTTGTTGACGATCACGTCAAAAAAAATGCTTATTTAATTTCGGCGAAAATCCCGACGAAAATCATGAGAGCAAAAAAACAGAGCATTTTGGTGATTTTCAAGAAGTAAACGTGAGAGGACAAAAAACGCAGACGGGACAAGACGAGATCGAGGGGGGACAGGGCGGCAGTGGTATCTATCGAATCGGCGATGTCGGAAACGAAGGGGGGGTTAGGACAGTGTATAAGCGTAGTTAATGAATATGATAGGGAGATGGATGCTCGTAGAGGCACGAAGCATGTCAGCCCGGCCTTCCGCTACAGAAAAGGAGATAACTTTCGAGCCAAGGAACGGTCCGTGCAGGGGGAGATGGTGAGCCAGAACAAAAAAAGGGGGGGATACATTGCGAGCACGAAGGTGAATCTCGGGATGGTGCCCAGTAGATTCGAAAGGGAGAGCAAAGGTGCGTGGCTTTTGGTGATTTTTCTTGGTAAAGCTGGAATACACCGAGGGAACGATGGTCACCTCGAAATCAATCATAATAAAGTCGGGTATGGGATATAGGTGGGCCGGGCTGAATCACGGATGGCACAGTCACCGAGTGTGGCCGGGCCATCGTGTGATAAAAAAAGTCTAAAGCGAGTCGAGAGGTTGTTGGCCAATTTTAGATCAAAAATGAAAGTGGTTGGATGCGTCATCTGCACTCTGTCGTCGTCGACCGATACGACGACTGTACCCATCCGACTCTGACGATCCAGCCCCACCGTCATAGTCCATCTCGTCCTCGTCATCGCCTTCGAGTTCGTCCACGTCCATGTCCGCATCTGCATCCGTCTTGATGGACTGACCAGCGGCGTCATAGCGATGCCGTGGAGCATGGACGCCGTTAGGAAGAGACGAAGAGGTGCCGCTGGGACCACTACCGCCTCCTGCCTCGCTGCCGTCGCCGCGTGTGTGGTGTGGATCCTCTCCAGAGGGGAGTGCGAGCATATTGCCATGAGTCCGTGCGTGCCTCCTCATGTTTGACATGACACTGAACCGTCTCCCGCAGCTTGGGAATGGACATTGGAAGGCTGGGAAAAGCGATTGTCAGCATAAACGTCGGAACGGGACCATTGGGCCCAAAAAGGAAAAAGAACACAAACGTTTTGCTCCGGTGTGGGTGTTAATGTGAATCTGCGTAACGAGGGGGGGGGAGTCTTGTCAATATCACGCCGAACGTGATTAAGCATATAAAAAAGATCTGCCGTACCCGTAAAGAACTAGGCCGATTAAACCGCTTTGAACAATACTCGCATTCATACTTTCCGAATCCACCTTTTGATTCATCGCCCTCGGATGAATTGCCGCTGCGTGGTCTACCCCCGGAGGAATAGACACCATAGAGTGGAAAAGAGGACGGCGGGACGCGTTCACGGTCAGCGCGGGAGGGTGAAGCGTGTGTCGATCCTGAGCCACCCCCTTCCGAAGCGTAGGGCGTGGTGGAGGGCGTAAAAGTGGCAGAAGTGGCAGAAGTAGGAGCGGGTGCAGATGAAGAAGGGTTACTGTTATTGATAGCCACAGCGGCGGTGTGTCCACCTGCTGAAGCAGCTGCGTTTTGCCGGGCGGCGATGGAGGCGGATGAGTACGGGTGAGGCGCGTACTCGTGAGAGGATGTCGACGTCTGGGCATACTCTATAGAGCTACGTGCACTTGTCCAAGCGTGAGATGGAGCAGAGGGATCGTCCGAATGAGCGCTGCTGCTTTGCGAGACAATGCTGTGAGCATGACTACGCCGTGAAGAAGGCGCGTACGACGACGTCGAGACCGGGCTTCTTCCGACATGACCACGTTGTTGTTCGCGGTTATCAATCATCGATATTGGATCACCTCGATGCAGGCTTGGGTGTATCGGCGCTGGTTCGCGAGAACGGGATGCGTAAAGGCCTGGGCCTGAAGCAGCAGTAGCAGAGGTGCTCAAAGATGACGCTAGTCCGCCACGTGTAAATGCTTCCGTATCCGAAACGGCACGCCCACGATTTGCAGCAGGTATGAAACCCGGAATGGCGGTGGAGATGGGTGGCAATGCGATTGTACTTTCGGCAGAAGTAGGAGACTGACGAGCACGTGAGACGGTAGGGGAGCGCGAGGAGGAAGAATAAGGGGGTGCAATAGAGGAAGATGATGTAGACCTGGGCGAGGCGAGTCTGCCACGCGTCGTCGTTGTCGCAGTCGTCGATTGATGATCTACCTATTGATTGGGTTTATAGACTCTACGGTCAGTCCGGGTAGGCAAAGGACGGAAAAGGGAAAGAAACGCACCTGTCCTGACGAAAAGCTAGCTGAACGAACGGGCGTTCTAACCTCGGGCCGTCTTTCTCGCGAGGGTCTCGGGGAAGTACGCGCTGCAGCATGAACGGCCTGGTGGGGGAAAGAGGAAGGAGGAGGGTTATTTGTGCGTGAAGGACGTTGATGATGTGGTGCTAATGCGTCCAAATTGTCTATAATGACGCGTTATATAACCGAGGGGAGGTCAAATTTTCTTTACAGACTCGTCAAATCCGACACACACCAGAGGCCCTGATGCCAAAAAGTTGACGGATACTGGGAAGAGAGCTCTGGTTGGGCTCTGTATGAAGATCTTGAGGGTCATCGTCTTGGAACATTGGGCGGCAGAAAAGGGTGGCCTGGCCGCAAGCTGTAATATGGTTTGCCACTGTTGTAGAATGTGTGTTATAGATCTAAAAAGTGTAATAGTAGTAGTATATCAAGATATGGGAGTTGAGCAAGTTGGGACAGGTGGTGGATGGTGGCAAGTGAGTCGCTCAAGGGCGGGGCTGAAACGGAAGGCTCCCCCTCAGAGATATATACAAATATTTAAAAGGATCCTTTTGAGTTCTAGACCGAGCAAATGACGCTAAATGACGGTTGCTGGACGATCGCGTGTAAGGTCGACAAGACGCTAGGCACCCGTCCCGTCCAGGATTTGAAGATCAGAGGTGAAGGGAAGATCAGCCTTTTCAGATTCATATCGGGTGCTGAAACGAAACAAAGCAAGGAGAATTAATGACTTTGCACGGCCCATCAAGGGTTAGGGAACTCCTTGGGGGCCTCTAGAGCGGCCGTTGTCATTTGGGATATCCGGGGTAAGTCAAGGACGTTATGCATATATAAAATATACTTGTACTAATAATGTTTATTTTATATTATTTTGAATTATCCGCCGCCCCAAGCGCAGTGCCACCTTCCGCCTGCTTTGTTCTTTCGCTTTCTCTCTTCCTCTCAACATCTCCTCTTTTCTAATTCTCTCCTCCTCTCTTCCCTTTTGCGACTTGTCGTATCGTCGACCTGCTTACTAAAGAGTTTATCACTCTAAGCAGTGGCTTTACAAGCCCTGTCGTGCTCGCCCCTCCCGTTCTCGTGCCACGTCCCACCCAGTCATCAGCAGCAGCAAACCTTTGAAGTAATATTCCAATAAATAAATCCCAAACGGCTCAAATACCCTCAAACACTCTTATTTTGAAAAGACTTATCATCCATGTCGTTCAATCTCCTATTTGACCCCAGCGAGGATACGGCCATCCACTGGGCCGCACGCACTTCTTTGGAACACGCCCTCGATCTTAGAACAGCTGAGCAGCTCTACGCTCGTGCTCTTCCTTATATCAAGACTTGGGCTTGGGCTTTGACTACGAAACATGGTTGGACGGAAGAGGCCGTGGACACGGTTGGCGACATGCCCCTCGCCTTGTGTCTTGGCCGCGACGAGCTCTTGCAGGGCCCAGACGGTGACTTTTCTTATGTAGCCAGGTGCGTTTTTATGTCTTGTGATTTTTTGCGATTTTTTGCGCAACTTTTGGGGGGTCACGAGAACATGTCACTGACGCCACTGTCCTCCGTCCTTCGGCCGGGCGCCCCTCCTCTAGACTCGTCCTCCCCGCAAACTTCTCCGATCTTCTAAACCCAGAATTCACAAATGATTGGGCTGCCATGTTCAGTCACCTTATGACGCCCCAACTCCACCCCGATTCTGACTCCTCCGCCGACATCTTCCAACTCGGTCGTGCTGGCATACCACGCCCGCTCCAGAATATCATATATCTCTTGCAAATCCTCTCCCCTGGTCTCCTCCTCGTTCGATCGTCCAACCAATTTATCGAAGAAGATGAAGAAGACGCCGAATGGGCCAATCAAGGTACGTTTTCGCTTCTTTGATTGCGCCTTGACTCCGCCACGCGGTTGCCTCCCTCCCCCATTGATTATCTCATTTTTTTTGACCAAAAAACCCTTGTACAGGCATCGACCTCGTCGCCTTGCCACCCTCCATTTGGGTCGGTCTCCACATTGAAGATTTGGAGGACATTTTCGGCGCCCAGACCGCCGTAAAACTTTACCAAGCCGCAGAGGACCCCTATTGCTCATCCGAAGATGCCTCTTCCATCGGCAACTATGGTTCCCAATACGCTTCTTCCCTCTTGTACTTTGACAACGACGGCCACGGTTCGGACGAGGAAGAGTTCTGGTCCGGATCAGACGTGGACGCGGCCGAGTACGAATACGAGGACGACAATTCCAATCGCGTAGTACCTGATGATGTCCTCCTGCAGTCCTTTGACTACAGTGAGGTTTCCATCCTTCCCGACTATGGCCACGAACAGTACACCAAAGCGTACGAATCCACCGTGCCACCCCCGCCTGCGCCTGCACTCGCTGCACCCGCAGAAGCTTCAGATCACCACTTGATTTCCGATTACAACGGAAAGGCCCAGAATTTCATGGAAGAATACAGACACTGCGACTCTGACTGCGGGTACTGTGGGACCTGCTCGAGTCGCTTCGCTCAGCGTCTGACAGAGCGCCTCTTGATGCATGGCGCTCTGCTCACTCTCTGAAGCGCGCCGCTTTTTTTTTTACTCCCCCCTCTCTCTCCCTCTTCATCTCCGCCCCGCAATCCCCCCCCTCGGAAGATCTTTTGACGGCAAGCAAACCCCCTCCAACCCCTTCATCTTTATTCCACCTTTTTTTTTTTTTTGCACCATAACGAAATTCAAGAAAAACCAATAAACCTACTACTCTCATTGAAACCCCAACCCAAACCCGCTCGCAAACTTTCTCTCTCCCCCTTCTTCGTCTTTCTCGTTGGGGGAACACGGAATATTTCGCGTTGCGCGTGCCTAAGGACCTGATTTATTCCTCCTTTTTTTTCTTTCTCGGAACGCTACTGTATTGCTCAAATTTTTGAAAAAATCCATCAACCAAACCAAAGTCAAACCAATCCAATCCCCTCATATATCGAAGGAAGGGCCCAACCCCCCAACGCCTGTTATTCTTGCCGCCGCAAAACGATCAAGCCGACCCTCTTCCCCCCCCCTCTACCATCCTCTTGCAAACTCTCGCTCGCCTCTCCCGCAACCAACCAGTCTCTTTGCAACGCTTGATCGAATCAAACCAAAGTAGTATCCAAGCACTCCCCCCATGACCGCCAATCCCCCCCCCCATCCATCCTCCCAATTTTTCCTTTCGTAGACGCGATTGAAATAGGCCTCGTGTTTCTATCTACCCTAGCTAGTCTGCAATGGCAAAATTGAAAAATAACTTGTACCCGTTACCGACGTACGAACAACTCATCAGACTGAGCGCAACCGGGCCCTAATAACCGTGTAAGAAGAGCAAGAAGAGGGTATCCTCCCTGCGTTCCATTACCGTCGTTCAAGCCTTCCGTATCGACATTCAAGCGTTCGTTATACTGGTCTTTTCGTATCGCCCATCAAACTACGATCACCCTGGCGTCAGGCATGAATACGACGACTGTATGATTCTCCGGGTGAGAATAAGACTGTCAACCCTTAATGAAAACGCGCGATCATTAGCCCCTTTAGGCAACCTCACGTCTCATGCGGCATCTGACGGCATTGACGGCAGTTCAGGCAGGCTGCGCTGCCAGGCTGGGCAATCGCTGGGAGTCAGGGCCGCCTTTCCGAGACTGGAACTGAAATGGACACCTGGGCAACGAGACGAGCGCGCAATATGGGACCCCCATCATTTCTCATTTTGACGTTGCTGATCACAAATCTCGAAACTTCTCAAAACAAAAACACGGGCAAGAGAACGTAACGCTTTCACATCGATCGACATGCAGCGCGTCAGGCAGACCAGGGTAACGGGGCAATCATCATTCACCGGGTGTAAAGAAAGTCAGTGTCCAAAAACAAATGCACAATATGTAGAGTAGTAGTAAAAGAATCCCGAATGGGCGGGGGCAGTTGCGTGATGGGCTGTCAAGCAAAACTGCTCCACTCCCCTCCCCCGACATCTATCATCTAGTCTGTCCTCTTCTTCGAGCCCATCTCCACCTCTTCAATTCGATACGGTCGCGTGCTCGTCAGTCGTCCGTGTTTGGCAGCGTCCATATAGTCGGGATGCTTGGGTCCCGGGCGCGAGCGGAAACCGGGTCCATCATAGTATATTACGTCATCCAGACGTTTGAGTCGCGGCCACGACACGTATTCCACTCCATGAGCTCGGATATATGCGAATGCCGCGGTGGCAAGCGACATCCAGAAAAGAAAGTAGTACATGAGCGAATAGTCTGTGCGCTAATTTAGCCAAGAGATTATTTCTAGCAGCGAAAGAGACATACCTGACGAGCGTGGCAATGTCAAGCCTGCCAACATCATGAATACTGCGAACGACAGCAGATACGGCATCTATTTCGGGATAAAGATTCTGTCAGCACATTTTTACGTATTCCTCCACGTGTCACGCACCGAACGAGTGAACAGAGGCCGAGGGTCGTAAAATAGTGCAAAGGCAGACGATGGACCCCTGGGGATCCATGTTCCAGTGAACAAATCAAATGCATCCTGCCTGGGACCGTCGAAATAGTTGTTCTTAAAGTAGCGCTTAAGCGACTTGCTTCCATCTGCGAGCAACCCTAGACGCGTGCGCTTTCCTGTTCGTGTAAAGTCGGTTTTCAGCGCCCCAGAGCCGGCATAGGCGTTCGAGATGTAGTCAGCATGATCGGCCCACACTGATAAAGAAAAGAAAATCAGCTTCTTAACTTGTTAATTAGCCGCGTTCTATCTCACCGTTTCGGAACAGATGCATAAAGTCTGAATGCTGATCTACGACTTCTCCCTCTGATAGTATTCCAAGCTCTTGTAGTTGCTTATTGAGAGACCATTTGGCAATGGCTCCTTGAACTACGTTTGTTCGGTCCAGATTATCCATGCAATTGGTCCTTACGACGCCCATTTGCCACTTTTGAACACCCCCAGCCACCGTGACATGGAAAAAGCTGGGATCGAGGAATTAGCAATGGACTAGCAGTCATAGTCACCACTCACCCCTTTTCAAGTAGTTCGGGTTCGATCTGGTCGATGAGGATGCTGATGCGGTCCCAGCGCATATTTCGGCATTCGTGATGGAAATCAAAGTGGTGGTATTGTACTGAAGGTACTGCAACTTTGCCCACTTTCTCCTCATAGCCTTCCTTTACTTGCTGTTCGTGACCCTTGGAATTGACCAGATTGACCAGTGTCTGAGAGCCGTAGAGCGCGACTTGCTCCTCTAGATGTGTTTTGAGTGCCGATAATGTTTCTGGCTTGTCCATGACCTGCATGTCCGGTTTATATCGAAGGTTGGTCACCTCGGTCCAGAAGAGAGGTATACTGCCACGCGTTTGCACAAAAGCAGTCTTTGAATTGTTTTCGGTGACGACGATTTGCTCTGTCTCGTTATAGTTGCCTACATGGCCATCGGCATCGATTCCTCGTGTAAAGAAGCGTGTTCCAGCGCGGAAACGCGAGCGCCGCGAAATGAGTGTGAATTGAAACCTCTGTCCATTGATTTGTGTCCAGCTCATGTCGCAAGATCCATAAACCACTGGCATGATGAATTGCCCAAGCTAACAATAGTTTTAGGCCAACTATAGCAACACTGCAAGTGTACTCACATCAAATGCCGTCTGTTGCATTAGTTTCAGCGAGAGGTGATAATTCCAGAAAAATCGCAGATCGGCAGCCTGCCAAGGAGCCTTGGTCGCATCGTCAGCATGGGCGATGACCTGAGCCTGCATCCGACGTGTAATGTCCCAGTCATACGAAAAGAGGAAAGTCGAGGAGAACAAGTGAGAGTGTACTAATGCCAAAAGTTGCTTCTCGGCCGGATTAGCAAGAATTTGGGAAATGGTGGATTGTGACGAGATTGGCAAAACTTTGTAATCAGTCGCCAGATATATTTCCTTTCCGAGTAGATTCCCTTTAGACTTGCGGTTTGTGATGAGGACCAGGAAATCGGCTGTTATGACCCAAACGTCAGCGCCGAGGCCGTCAACGTTGGCGCCAGCGTTAAGCATCACGTTACTCACTTGTGGCCAGTTTGAGAATGCCCATGACTCCATATACCTGCATAGGGGCCGTCTGTAGCTTGTGAACGGTTGGGTCGAGCGGCGTCATGGATATTTCTCCCGTCCTACGGTTAATGATCATTGGAAGATCATCAGACCCGTACGGTTCGATTATATATTCTGTTTCTGTCGCCCATAATTGAAGCTTGGTGTGTAGCGTATATTTGGTCATTGCCAACCCAGATGAGCCCTTCTCCCACCTGGCTCTCATCATCAAGACGTTTGCAACAAAATATCAGACTATATTAAAGCAAGTTCGATCAATGTACACCTTCCTCACTAGAACCCTCTATCTGAGGCACTATGGTTTCTGTCCCATCTACATCGACCGTGCCAGGCTCCAAATCTGCAACAATAACACCCTCCTGCTTCACTGGGACAATAACCTCAGCCGATTCCTGCGCAACTGAAGGAAGAGACGGTGGTTCCAAGGCCGCTGGATCTGCGGTAGGAGGTGTCGATACTCCAGGCACAACCGGCTCCGCAGCAAGGGCTTCAACAGCCAGGACGATTTCCGGCTCAACGATGGGCTTGACATCGAGTGAGTTTGTATCCACCGGCTGCAATGCAGGGGTTGAAACCGACGTTGGTAATGCCGTGTCGGTGATAAGTGTGCTTTGTGACTCGATCGTTGCTTTAGGCACATCTGCCCGTGGCCTTGTCCCTTCTAGATTTGGTAAAGTACCTCTCACAGACATCAGATCGTCGATGCATTGTTGGGTCATGCGCTTGACATTTTCCAACACTCGGAGTCGCTCCTCGACTTGTACCCTTGTGATTACGTCCAGCTGTTGGGTAGTCAACTCCTGTGAGGGTGATGACTCTCGTTTGACGCTTGCGCGCGAAAGTAAAGAGTCGGAACGAGGAGCCACACTTCCCGTCGTGTGATGGTGCAAGTGCAGAGGAGTGGGTGACTGTGACATTACTCGTGGATAGGGAGATGCCCGTATAGAGCCCAGAGGATGAGCATGCGGTTGAAGGGGTATCGATCCGTGTATAGTAGGCTGGGGTGTCGTTTGGCCTGGTAAAGTCATTGTCTGAGTAGTTTGTCCGGACCTCTGTAGCGGCCAGGGTCTTGATGGCCCAACAGCAGCACTGTAATGCGGAAGATGAAACGAGTGGAACAAAGGAACAAAGCTTGGTGCATCGGTTCGGACGCTGTACTCTCCACTTAATGGCGCACTTGCAATAGACTGTCGCGGTGCCAAGATAGCTGCCGGCTTTGCTGGTGATGCAGCTGGGCTGTTTTCTGCAGGCATCGTAGAAGACTCTGTGAGCGTCGCAAAATATTTCGCATATGCTCTTTCCCGTTCTGTAGCGGTTCGTAGCTGGTTGGCGTCTGTGGCTCCTGTGAAACTTTGAGATGAGGGTGGGGCAATGGTTGGGGTTGGTGGCGTAGACGGTGTTACTAAAGGAGTGCTTGCTGTCCCTGGAGCGCTCTGTCGAGATGCCATAAGACGCTGGTATGCGACATTCATGTTCCGTTTCTGAGCAGCCTCGGCCATGATCCTCCGACGCTCTTCCGCAGACGAGACAGCATCCTCAGAGCTAGTCGAGGATGTATCATCATCATCCTCATCCGTGTCTTCCGCTTTTTCTTTCGTGGTCGCAGATGGTTTCTCTATGGATTGTGAGGATGACGCTGGAAGGGTTGATGTTGCAGAAGGCCAAACAGATGCTACAGTTGGGGTAGCGGACACTACTGGGGTAGGAACCGTGGGCGTGGGAACAGCCGATACAGATGGAGGCGCTACTGTTGTTTGGTTACTCGGAGCTGCAGCATGCCGTGCGCGTTGAGGAGCAAGAGCGTGTCGATGTGGCACGTTGGGCTGTGTTGGATCACGAGCAAGAAGGGGTCCTCCGAGCCACGGAACAAATGCTCCAGGTTGTAAGTAGAACCCTTCAAATCGTAGAGGTTCACGTTGTTGGCCTTGTGGTACTTCCGTGGGCTGTACACCGTTTGCTGCAGGTCTTCTGTTGTTTACTTGGATTCCTCCTGGTGCAGCTGGCTGTGGGTTGGCTGCGTCGACAGCTGGGTTAGCTCCTGCGAGCCCTGCGGGCCCTGCACCACCACCTCGGGCAGCATCAGCGTTGGCCCTTATTTGCTTATCATCCACACGTTTGCGACTGAGAAAGTTTAATGAGAAAAGGGTTTCGTTTCAAAAGGTGGCATGCATACCATGTTGGGCATGTCAACTGCCGTTCAAACCAAGAACGAAGACAGTTGCGATGGAATATATGTCCACAAGGCAGACGCTTTGGAGGTCCATTAGACGTATCGGGTTCTGTCGCAGCCGGATCTGGATTATTTGCAGGCGAAGCACCCTCTGGTGGGATTGCGTTGAGTTCTTCACGGCAGACAATGCAAGTTTTATCGCTTTTTCTATCAAGTTCCTGCTGGGTCGGTGTGTCGAAAATATCCAAGGCTTGCATGGCTCGCTTATATCGAATAAATGCGACAGATCTAGTGATGAAGAGACTACCAGCCACGTAGACGTCTCGAATCGCGTAAATCGGGATCGAGTGATAGATGGACATGATGGTGAAATACGTCAGATAAATGCTTAGCTCAACGAAGGCTATTAGGTGGTTAGTAAGCTAGTCGAAAAGAAATACTGAATAAGGACTTGCCCGTTGAGAGCTCGATATAGAATCCATAGATAGGTTTATCTTCCCAAGGTGGTGCAATAGCTCCGCCGAACCTAGCTGCACGACGGATTTCAAGAACAGACAGCACATATTTGAGCAGTGATTGGGTCAAGTTGACCATGAGGATCGCGTACTGACAAAAGTTAGGTATTGCATCAGAAAGCCATTGATTTGAACTCACTTCGGCGGCAAAGAGAACGACTAAGCCAATACCCTGCTGCATGACAGCATCGAGTGAGTACGTCAATAGAATGGAGTCGCAGGCCCATAGAACAAAGAAGAGCGCAATTAATCGCGCGTGTTCTAGGCGTTTTGGTCCTGGATATGGCAGCTGGTCCATCTACAAGCCATTAGTGCATGTCGAGTGGTGGTACGAGCCAAAACATACCGCCTCTATCCTGTCTGAGAGCAGCCAGTGGAAACATTTCACAAACAAGAGAACGGATACCATTACACCCGACGAGAAACCGAATGCTTCGCGGAAGGTTGCAAATGCGAGCATAAAGTCGGTCACGAAGAACCCGCCTCGCTGGTACAGACGCTAAAGGCGGGAATGAGACACTTTGAGCAAGTTTGAAAGCACATTCTACCAACCTCAATCTCGACAGGACGCAATGGGCCAAAGAACAGAGCTTGTAGCGACCGTCCGAATAGGTAGAGGAGCAGGAAGGCCGTATTTACCATAACCTGTATATTCTTTCAGCAAATTTATGCATGAATATACCATAATAACTGACCAGAATGCTGCCATTGCTATGTGACAATGCGAACGCCGCCGCAAAGAAGTTCTGATACGTGTCCAATGCACGAGCAACTACGACTCCTAATAAGGCAGCCGATACTGCAGTATAAATAATTATTGGAGGTGTCCTTTGAACAACGTCGGCCATGACGCTGTTTGTGTGCTGGCCAAGTTGTGCTTGGGATTCTGCCACCACCCGCATTCTCACATAATCACGCTTTTATTTCTCAAAAAATCTCATTGGGTGTAACCGATGTAGTACAGTTCAACTAGTCACAATAACCTCCTTCGTTGGCGGGCTGGGAGGGACTCACGTTAGGTATCACGAATGATCCAGTCAAAAGCTTTACTTACTGCGACATCTCTAGCATAGCGAAGGAGAATCCCTCGTTTTACGTTGAGAGGAGGCTGCTTCCACTTGTTCCTTCGCTCCTGCATGGTGGCTTCACTCACCAGCCAGTCAATGGTCATGGCCTCGGCATTCACAGATATCTTGTCCCCATCCTCAACAAGAGCAATGGGACCACCAAGTTGTGCTTCAGGGCAAACATGGCCTGCAAGGCATCAAAAAAGCAATGTTAGCAGACAGATGGAGACTCACCAATGATAAACCCTCGCGAGGCTCCAGAGAACCGACCATCAGTGATGAGACAGGTTGAATCACCCAAACCAGCACCCATAATTGCTGCCGTTGGCCCGAGCATCTAGCAAACGAATAAGCTGCATCGTGGCTTATATGAGACTTTTTCACCTCCGGCATGCCAGGCGCGCCCTTAGGACCTTGGTATCGGAATACGACCACCGTCCCGGCACAAATCTCTCCAGACTTTAAAGCCGGGTAAAAGTCTGCTTGGCTATCAAAGCATTTGGCAGTGCCCTGTCGATGCATTAGCGTACATCAACAAAGGTGCCCATATTGTACCTCGAATATCAACCCTTCCTTTCCAGTAATCTTTGCGACGGCTGAATCAGGAGCCAGGCTGCCCCTCAGTATACAGATGTGGCCTGTAGCTTTGATCGGATTATCAAGGGGCCGAACTACGTCTTGGCTGGCAAATTCCAGCTCTGGAACGTCTTTATAACGACCCACTTCAGTGTATGCCGTTGCTGAGCCTGAAACAAGACGAACCCTGCAGATTTTCGGCCAAAGTCTTCCCAGTGACGGTAAGTGTATCCCCGTGTATCAAATCCGTATGTTTGAGAAGATACCTTTAGGTCTGTCAACGCGACATTCACCCAAGTCATACACAACAGCACTTTAATACCGCTGGAACACCGCCTACACGGTTCAGGTCTTCCATCATGTATTTCCCTGATGGGCGCAAATCCGCGAGGTAGGGGGTACGATTTGCAATAGGCTGGAACTCATCTATGGTTAGGGGAACTTCTGCTGCTCGGGCCATTGCCAGTAAATGAAGAACCTAGTTTCGGGGTAAGCAAACTTTTCGCTGAAATACAATAAACTGCTGACAGCGTTGGTAGACCCCCCTAATACATTCACCAATGTGATTGCATTCTCAAAAGCCTTTTTCGTCAAAATATCCCTAACTCAACCTCGTCAGCGTTGGATGCTACTTGCACACCATTAGCGCACCTCGGTTTAATGTCTTTGGCGAGGAGATGTTTCATATACTGCGCCGCGCGATAGCACTCCTGCATTTTTGCTGCCACTCGAATTCAGAAACGGTGACCAATGTACGCTATGATTTACCTGGGTCCGTGGCGGAGATACTTGACGAATACGGAAGTGACAGGCCCAGTACTTCAAGGCAGGAACTCATTGTGTTCGCTCTGATCAGGACTGGTCAGCTCGTCTACTCCTTACTGTCCCTGGATGCGACATTACGTATACATCCCACCGCAAGCTCCAGCTCCGGGACAAGCATGTCGAACGACATCCTGGCGCTCCTCATCGGAAATCTTGGATGTCGCGAAGGCACCTGTTCAAAGTGATGGCCATATCAGTTATTCAAACCGATAATTTCACTAGAGCCCAGACCAACCCCATGTTTCATATGCATCCGCGATGTTGAGGCTATCACCCTTCTTGAACCCCTGTGGGTCGTTAGTGGAGCAATCACTTGTGTGGGAATGATCTTACCATTGCCGGACAGTCCAAATGGCGCTGGCCCGCTTGAATTGTGCCGCCGTAGATCATGATAGTGGGGCGGTTGTGTCGTGCAGCCGCCATTGCACACCCGGGCACTGGTGCAAGATCGAATACATGCAAACATGTTTAAGATTGGGACCCACTGTTCTTGTCGCAACTTGGGATGCAGACTAGATACCAGGTGAGCTTTTCTCCAGTACCAGCCCAGTCAACGCACTGTTCCTGTAAAACGTGTCAGGCAGGCACAATCTCCAGGGTATGTACCCTACCCGTCATAGTGTTGCGCCTATTGACCCCACACTCAGTGATATTTTCATTGATGTAACTAAAAATAACAAACCATAACAACCTGCCCGTGCATCAGATACAGCCTTCGGCAAACAACAAAGAAGGCACATACCGTCTCTATAGAATCTGCGATGAGGTCGCGGCTTGGAAGACTGTACCGCATCCCATCTGTACCCATGGTCATTCCGTCACTATAAGGCATTGATTCCTCGTGTATTTATACGACATGTCGTGAATATGCAGTACCTGACGCCAATAGTGTTGAATGTCATCCCGAGCATTCCCTCAGCCTCGCATCCTTGCTTGGCCTTTTTGGCAAGATCGAGGAGATGCATATTGCAAGGGTTCCCTGATCGTGTATGATGAGTACCTGACTGACAGCCACCGTATCACTCCCAAAGGGTGGCGAACCTTCCCACCACAGACTAGCTATTCCAATCTGGGCCTTGTGCATGTCTTCTTCAGTCAGCCCCACTGCATACAGCATTGCCTGCGCGCCACCGCGGGCCTAATACGCCATGTGCGGTTAATCAGTCATTTCACTCAGGGGATGGCGATATTCACCTTGTCTTCTGTCAATTGTGATGAGATCTTGTTAAGCTTTGCATTGGCTATTTCCCCAGTGTCTTGTTGGGGGCGCTTGAGAGGGTGGCTAGCCCAGGGACGCTCGCAGTCAGAAAAGCCCCAATGAAGATTCAAACGATAAAGGCGCAAGAATGCGTTCCGTAGACAAAATCTTACATTTCTACTTGTGCTGACATTGTGCTTTGATGGCAAGTTTCGATACTGACGAGTCATCTGATTGCTACCTCGCAGTGGCCAATGGCTGATTTGGGAATTGTAGCCTCGGCACCCATCCCCTTAGGGCGCACTCCAGGTTCATATCGAACCATCCATTCGAAACATCTAAACAAATTCCCAGATAACACCCTGTGACGACCAGACTTAGAAGCAAGCAATGATTCCATCATAAAGCCACAATGATGGGGGCCTGTTCTTGGCTTGAATTACCTTTTCTTCCGGATTGCTTTTTGGGGGTTTTCAGGCCCGGTTTTTTGGCATTTGGGGGTTTTTTGTTCTCTGTCTGGTTCATTGGCAATCTCTTGGGGTTCCTTAGTCTTATGGACGTCTCGAACAGTGTAGCGAGAACCATTCGCCAAGCTCTCATCGCATCGTCCTCCTATTGAACGTGCACCGGCGCCCTCATTTTGGTGTTTGGCCGTTCACGCGCCATATTAATGAAGCGAGTATTCCAGTCTCCTCGATTCGGGGACACGGGCAGCTGGTCGATCTAAACAAATGCTGCTGGTCGTCGGTTAATCAAGCTAATTGGATCATCTATTATCACCATCAAGAGCCTGCCTTTCTCACAGCATTAGCCGAAAGGGCATTTCGTTACCAAATCCCCAATAGTGTACTACAAAATGATCCGCATCCATCGTACGACGACCCTGGCACCCTGGCAGTACCGCCCAACTAGAGGACGACGCAAATGGTCACGGGAAATTTGTATTGAGGAACCCAATTAATTTCGCAAAATGCCGGATTATGTCAAGGTGGCGTTTTCTCATCAATACTATTTATACAATCTTTTCACGAATTATTATTGCGGTTGCAGTTGGGCCTGAGCTGCGCTCGTCTTGACTGCCCGAACTGACAGTAATCAATTATCTCCTCCCCTCAAGATAGATGGAGCATGCACATGCTTCCTTTTTCCGATGATGTCGGAGTCATCCACGCCCGCGTCGGCCACGTATACGTATGCATTTCGAGAAAGGTCCAAGTCCCTGAAGTAGAGGCTGACCGGATCATCGAAGTCGAAAGACGCTCGACCAGCATGCTCTTTTAATTAGCAACGAAACTGCAAAATATACACCCTTACCGTCTTGCTTATTACGTGGAACGTGACAGGGTGTTCTTTTTTATGCAGTGCTTTATCTTCCACGCCCCCGAGCTCATCTTTTGCGGGGGACGCGCGGCAATGGATATAAAGGGCACAATATCCGATCACTTCAATTCATCAATAATAGAGGAATTCGATTATATTCTTCTCTGACCGGCTAGACCGTCGGGCGATACAGTTCGACTGGCGCCCTCTTCTCGCTGTACACCGAAACCGTGTCACTAGACCTGATTACAGATGCCCGAACATACCGATTTAAATCTAAACGGTGGCACTGGCAGCCGACGCCACCAGGAAACTCACTCACCCAGCCCAGCGCCTGCCCGAGTAGGTCCCGGTTCGATCGTTTCTCAATCAATCATTCAACCAGACCAATGTAGATGCACAGTCTCGTGTGGTCCCACCAGTGTGGCGACAGCTGCACCTATATAATGAGTCACTCTCGCCGACACCTTTTCTTACCCTTCATCCATTCCCTGATCATCTTCCTCCTTACATCCATGGTCCCAGCAATCCCATATAGCAGTCCGTCGTTGGAGCTGTCCAGTGACGAAATCTCTAGCTGTCTCCCGCAGCTCTCAACCGCAGTCTTCACCGACCCGAGGCACTTACTCAGCGCTGTTGGCACTGACCTCGAGAGTCGCGCAAAGGAATCAAATATCGTATACGCGCACGCCTACAAGCTCGCATGCCAGCTACGCTCTGGCGCGGCATCCTCGATCGCACCGGGTCAATTCTGGATTACCTGTCACTCACGGCAAGGAGGAACAACTGCACTTGAGCTTGTCCTCTCGTGCACTGAAGGTTCACTCGGCACATACCCAATCTTCATCTACTCTCACCGCCCGGTACCAAAATCGAGTAGCAGGATGTTCCTATCGCATCTACATGCTTGTATTTCGGCAGTCATCAAAACATTGTCTGGAGTCACCCCTCCACAGCGCGTCTTCTCCGTCTTCTCGTTGGCCCCGATCACCCAAATCTTTGCCGAAAAGTGGACCGCCCTCTTTGGTGGATTATACCCCACAGTTGAAACACCGTGGTACGCGGCGACTTCATCGTATTGCACCGCAGACACCTTTCGCGGTCTGTCTCCTAGCAGTCGGTCGGGAGCGGGCGGTCGGGCAATGAACCCTCCCGGTCATATCATGCGGAAGGCGACTTTGAATGACTTGGACCAGTGCGCAGCGCTGTGCGAGGCATTTGCGAAAACAGGTCCCCCATACGAACTCAGCTCTTCGCAAGCAATAAAGGAAGCGGAAGGAATGATACGAGCAAATCAACTATGGGTATACGAACTCCCATCAGACTCACAAAACTGTTCAAGCATGGAGTCAGTATCCACAAGGACGGCGATCGCCACGATTGTCGCAGTCACTCGTTCCACCCCGACCGTATCCGCGATAACCAAAGTCTACACAGACACGGCGTATCGGAGTCGTGGGTGTGCCGAGAGACTCGTGGCTCATGTGACAAATGAGCTCCTGACCGGCTCGTCCCATGGTAGACCTGTGGATGCACGTACGCAAGTAACGAGCAAACAGCATGCCGTTACCCTCTTCGTTGGGCATACATTGGATGCCACACGTGTCTACAGGCGCGTTGGCTTTGTTGGGCTCGATGGCTCCAAACAGGACGGCGTAGAAGATTGGCTGGAACTCGGGTTCAACGGTGCAACCCTTGGTCACTGGTAAATTTATCACCTCTCATGAACGGACAGAACAAAACTGCATCAAACAGGACAATTTTTTCCTTCGGAGCATTTGCTATGTATATCCGCATACTCTCGTCTCTCGTGTAGCATCAACCTTTTCACAATTAATGTCACGCATTCAACCATTTAGCGCCAACCTGGGCCCCGTAAGCTCATTAAATCTAGCGCTATTATACAGTGAGAAGCTCGATCCGATGAAACATGAGAATGAAAGAATGAAGGGAGTCTGCTCCTGATTATAATATCGCGCTGTTGACCAAATTGTCGAGGAGGATGATGTCATTGACAAATGCTAGAACGTGCGTGATCATTTCAGTATCCTGGAGGTGCGTGTTAGCTTTTCAGTCTATATGGCCTCCGTCCATCCACTCACGGTCGCAGTCGTAAAGCTAGCGGGTGATCGTCAATTGAGGACCTACTATGACCTCGATGGATGGACTCACTATGGATACACCTTTCGAACGTCTTTGTGGCCTTGAGACTGTGGCATTTTCGGGCGCGCGGCACTCTTAGAGTGGAAGGCCTGAGTTGTCTTCGTATGTATCCTTAGGAATCTCCTCTTGAAATAGTTCAAACCATCTTTAGCGTTTCCTTCCTCCCCGTCGTAATCTGGGAAGTGCCTTTTAATGTTGGAGTGTGTAACCTTTTGCTGGAACAAATCTTCTTTGTTCAAGAATAAGATCTGCGTGAATAGGTTCGTCAGCAGTGCTCGAGTGTTACCAGAGAGCGGACTTGCGAATGAAGTGTGCTCAAACCAGGGTGACGAGCAGATGGATTCCCATACAATCATCGAATCTTGCATTTGATTCTAGATGCAAATGAGCACACATGTGTACAGTACTCAAGGGTAAATACGAACCGTCTCATGGTCCTCTGTCAGCGTCTGGTCATACCCAGATAGTGATACGAGGAAAAGAATAGATGTCACATCTTGGAAGCAGTGTATCCATTTTCTTCTTTCAGATCGCTGTCCTCCTATTGAACAGGTTTGGAGAAGCAACGATGTGACATATGTGTTACGTACCAACGTCGATCAGGGATATAGCCTGCTTCTGGATGGTCAATTCAATTTCATAAATTCCCGTAGTACGCGCTCGAGAGTGGACGATATCCTACGTCGCCATGTGTCTGAATTAGAAAAGGACGCGAAGGTGGTTTTGCAGCGTACCTGTTGTGTTGGCACATAGTTGGGCTGGAAGAGCCTCTCGAGATGCTCGAGATAGCTATGGAAGATTGAATAACCCCATTATACTCAGCTTAAGTCACGTACTAGGACAAACTAGACCGGAGCTTGAATAAGACATAGTCCGATATCACAAAGAAAAACCACATACTTGTCAGGTAAGCCAGTTTGCTGCCCGAGTATAACCGCTTTTTGCACATCGGCATCCCCCCACACTTGCTCAAAGATTGCCTTGTATTTAATGGGGTAGACTTCATGGTCCTTGAGATCCGGGACACTTTGCATTTCCAAAAACGCCCTCTGCATCCGGGTTAACGACCATCAGCACGAAGCAAAGCGTCAAGTCACTGACTGCAGTATCCTCGGCGGGCTCTATTCCTTCCTCTTCCATCAGCTCATAAACTGCTTGGAGTCCTCCTACGATATTCCCAAATATCAATTGCCGGTAGGTCTCGACCTCGGCCTGTGTGAAAGGCATTGAATTGATGACTCTCATTTGCTGTATAGGGGCGTCAGGCAATCCACGTTGCTTGGCGAGCGACGCCGCAAACCTTGAGAACGGTTGATTTCCCTGAGTTTGCTGTTCCTAGCAAGAGTACCTGGGCGTCCATTTCAGCCTAGTTGTCTGGCAGAGGGGTTTTAACCCGATGAATACCTGAGGACACCTGTCAGATCGGTTTCTTGAGCAGAAAGGTATTTAGCCTACCTTGTTTCTACGACCCCAAGACTTTTTGTCCTGTCAAATAAGAGGAGTGCGTCAGTGGCGTTAGGTGTGAACGGAAGAAGCAGGGCCAAGCCCACCTCCTTGATAGCCTGTTCCACCTGACGATGTCTTTCGTCTTCAGTACTTGGCGAGGAAAAGCAGCCGCCCATTGTGAATTATATTTTGGGGATTGAGGCTATTAGTTGTCCGAGGATTGGGATTCTTGACGAGTGTACTGTGCCAGCCAGCGTTTCAGGTGACGAACTGTCGGGCTTTAATCCTACTCGCTGCTCTCTGAGAGATATAGGTTGGGTTTACTATGTGACTAGGGGGGACGATGTACGGAAACGGCGAGGTTGACAGTATGATGGTTGGATCCAAGATAGAATATCCCTAATATTATGGAAAAGTCAGTGTTGATCCTTGCAGAGCGATTGGTGATCGGTCCCTGGTAGACATGCCCGAGAGTCCCCGGTCTGCCAATGACAGCCCAGTAAGCTCGGCAACTACCCTGAAGAACTCTCAGATCGAATTTCACCTGTAGCATTCCTCACGCCGAAATATCAACGGGTCCGCTCCCAGGTTGTGGGAAGGAATACGTCCCTGGGGTTGTGGCGTCGAGTTCCATTCATTCGCACCAGGCCCGGGAATATAGGCGAGTCTATGTGAACATCTCAATGCTGATGTTGGGAGCGGGCATCTTGTTAAAACCTCTCATTGGTATTACGAAACGGAGGAGAGGATCAGAATCATTACAGGTAGTGTGAGTTCTGGCACAAACCCGAAGCCAGTGGGGAAGCGGAGTCGATCAACGGAGAACCCATATCTCAACACCTAACGCACTTTCCTACATGTTTAGAGAGTACCCGATGATGCGGGAGGGCGGTGCTTGCTGCTCTGCGGCGGGGAAAGGTGCGACGGGCCAACGGGGATGGATTCCCGATCTTGGCGGGCGGAATAGGACTGGCTGGTATCGAGACTGGGACCTTTGAAATTGCCTGCAGAACTGGAGTACGACCGGGTTTCGCGCTGTGGTCGCTTGATCGTAGTGAGAGGGACTCTCGTATGATGGACGGGCCAGCCCTCCTCATCTAATTCAATGCCGTTAGCCAGGGCATGCTTCCGGAGCTGCTTCTTGCGTTCGCGAATATAGACGCAAATAACGAGGGCCATAAGGAGGGCTACGGCCGGCACGCCTCCCAATAGACACGCCAGTGTGATTCTCTTTCAATAGAAAGAAATAAATTATGTTCAATCAAAAGTCAAAGCTAGTGAAAGGGTCACATACTGCGGCCTGATCAATATTAACCTCCTCTGCATATACGCTGTTAACCAGGGCCAGGACGATACTGACTGCCAGCATCATTCGGCGCAGTGACTTTTCACTGTAGGGTGAGTTGGGACATAGACACAAAGCCCATAGTAGCCAAGAATGATGCGAGGCGAGCGGCCCCAAAATTTGGAGATAGTGCAGAAGCAAAGAAGGGAATTAGTATGCTTGTGCATTAACAGTGGTCCCGTTTAAGATGGTAACTACTTGCCTCATGACGAAATTAGAGCAAACTAGTGGTTACGATCTGGAGGGGTGAAAATAGGGTATGCGCAATGTGTACGAGCGAAAGACCTTTACGGTGCGATTTATGGTCGAGATATAAGGCATAGGAGCAACCGTGTGCTCAGGAACGCGGCCAAAGTCACAGTTGCGGCTATGGCAGGTGTTCCTCATGGTGCGTTTGCCAGTTTCAATAGTTTTCGGCGCCGTTGCGATAGCTTTCATTAACCACAGTCGACAGGCTATAGCGTTATCGCGTGAAAATGGCAGATATCAGACCCGAGGATTACTGATAAGCAGTGAGGGGGAGGCCCGCGCCGAAGTGTCAGGAGACCAAAGATTTGCGCTAGTCTCGGCGCTCATGAAGAGAGAATAGTATGAAAGTATCGGCGTCAGATGTGGCCAGGTTTCGTATGCTGTTCCATGGCAGCGCTGGTGACTATAGAGGAGAATGGGCGGGGAAGGCACCTTGTTTGCTAGCCCTACAGTAACTAGAGCATCCATCTGCATCTAAGAGAGCAAATATAATTGGTATACACCTTCGTGGTGATAGACGCGGGGGACAAGCCTTTGCCGAACACGCGAGCTAAGATACTGGCAGGAGAATGATGCTCGCATACAAGTTGACAAACGGGTGTCTGCATGCATTCTTTGTGACATGGTAAGAGTGACCTTGCTCCGGGCACGAAGGGGTAGCAGGTAAACTACCACCGGCCAGGAAGCGAGTTGGCCTGCACTTCCATATGCTGATCCCTGTTTGATGTTATTATGGGGTCCATGCCATCAGACTCCCCATTTCTTGAAGCTTCGTCCATTCAAATCTGTAACATATCGTCATATAATACATTTGGACAAATTTGCAGAGTCTGACTCTGCGCAAAACTTGACCGCCATTGCTACAGGTTTTCTAGCCAAGACATGGAAAATGGAGCTCAAGACCTACCAGTAGACATCCTATACATCGTATTTGAAAGCTACGCGGAACTGGATCGTCCCGCTGTGCCTCAAAGCCTCGAAACGCTCTTGCTCGTCTGTCGCACCTGGCACGACGTCGCATCCCATCACACCAGGCTTTGGTCTACATTTCATCTTGACTTTCAGACTAAAGAGGACGCAGTCTACTGGGCACCGTGTGTTAGCCGGCGTCTCGTTCTCTATACAGCCAATGCCTTGTTAGACATCAAATTAACCATGCCGCCCACTGCGAAACATATCTCGAGTGACACCGAAGCTCTTAAATTGCTCGAGAGTATGTTAATCGCGTTTGTGGGCAAGGCTGGTGTCACGGCAAAACGCTGGCGGACGTTTGATGTCGACGAGACATCTGCTTCGGCGCTGTCATGCATAATGGCAGGATGTCTTTCATTTCCAACCCCTAATTTGCAAGAGTTAAGGATCGACTGGTTGCGTTGTAGGCGCATGCTCTTACCAAACACTTCCGCTCTGAAGACGCTTTCCCTTTCCAAGTGCACCCTAGCGGGCTTGCCTAATCTCGCGAGCGTAACCAGCCTCCAACTCAATTACTTTTATGTCAACACCATGCGAGAATCCGTCGAGGACCAAGCCTTGGCGAGTGCCCTAAATGTGAAGATGATGAAGATCGAGACCTGGAAGCCATTCAACCTCGCCGCAAAATACCCAAATCTGCTGTCTTTGGAGTTATGCGATTCAGTTCACGCGGGTAGCCTGGCTGGTTTCTGCGCGCCAGTGCTCTGCGATCTGACTTTGCTTGTCAAAGCAGGGAGAGACTACCTCTCCGTCGTTTCTTGCACCGGGATCCGACTAAAGAATGTGAAGAAGGTCAGAATAGGCTTACATGGCCAGACATCAACGAACTTCCCAGACTACCTCGAGGGTCTTCGACAATTTCTCAAAGAGGTCGTCAATTTGGAGACGCTGATCATTGAGCAGCCAGAAGTGGCGTCTTTGGTGCTTAAACTACTCACAGATGATTGCGAGCACCTGTTTCAATCGCACTCTGTTCGCCTAGTGCTGAAAGGGCACAGCACGGAGCTGGGGAGAGGAGAGGAGAGGCTACCTAGTATCAACGAATTCCGAAAACAGACCAAATGTGTTCCGGACTGCAGTTGGGACGATCTCTTCTTACAGCTCTCGTTCATGTAGAAACAAACCATTCTCAATTGACCGTGTTAGTGAAAAGCTATATATAAAGGTTTATGTAAAATCTTGTTCCAACAAGAATCCTATTGAGTTTGAATCTCGTGGGGCGTCTGATGTTGACATTCGGGGTTATGCATCGCCATAGTGGCGTGAAACTTCGATTACCTTTGCCACACAATTTCCCGCTAAGCAATCAAAGTTATGGCCCAAAATCCACCATTTGATGTCCTTTGTACTATATTCGAACATTATGCGGAGTTAGATCGTCCCGCTGTGCCTCAAAGGCTCGAAACGTTCTTGCTCGTCTGTCGCACATGGCACGGCGTCGCATCTCAGCACGCCAGAATCTGGTCCACATTCAACCTTCGCTTTAAAGCCGTAAAGGACGTACTCTACTGGGCGTCGTGTGTCCCACGGCGTCTTGTTCGTTATACAGCTAGTGCATTGTTAGACATCAAACTGGCCACCTCTCCAGACGGAGATGTCTTTAAAGTCAGTAAAACGTTCGAAAGAATCTTGCTCGCGCTCGTGGGCGACGCCGGGGTGACAGGCCAGCGCTGGCGGACGTCTGAAATTGATGGTCGATCTACCCTGGAGCTATCACACATACTGGAAAAATGTCTCTCCTTTCCAACTCCCAATTTACAAGAGTTTAGGATCGACGGTTTGAACTGTAGACGCGCCGTTCTACCAGACACCTCAGCCCTGATGACGTTGTCCATGCGCAATTGCACGCTAGCGAGCTTGCCCAGTCTCGTGAATGTAACAAACCTCCGAATCAGTACTCTGCACGGATTCGATGGCCAGGTTTTGGCGGGTGCCCTGAACGTAAGGACGATGAAGATCGAAGGGCGGGAACCTTACAACCTTGCCACGACGTACCCATATCTGCAGTCTTTGAAATTGCGTGGTATAATCCATGATGGCAGCCTAGATGGTTTTTGTGCATCAGCGCTCTGCGAGCTCACTTTGCTTGTCGGACGAGGAAGGGATTACCTCCCGGTCGTTTCTTGCACCGGAATCCAACTAAAGAAGTTGAAGAGAGTGAAAGTGGGCTTATATATCAAGACGTCAACCATGCTCCCAGAATACCTCACCGGCCTCCATCGATTTCTGGAAGAAGTAGTCAATTTAGAAGAGTTGATCTTTGGGGACCGAATGGCGGCATCTCTAGTTCAAACTACTTACAGGTGATTGCGAGTACTTGTTTCAATCGCACGCTGTTCGTCTAGTTCTAAAAAGACACAGCATGGAGCTGGGAAGAGGAGAGGAGAGGCTACCTAGTGTCGATGAATTTCGAAAGCTGACAGAGTGCGTTTGGGACTTCAGTTGGGGGGATGGCTCTTCTATGTAGGGACGGACGCCCGTTCTCAGTCAACTCCGTTAAGTGAAATTGCGCAGGTTCATTCCCTAAACGGCCACATTGAGCTTGGACCTCGTATCAAACGTGGGAGGCGGTTCCCACGTCGGCTATCCTGTGTGCGATCAATGGCACATGAGGCGGGGAGATGTATCGCGATGGCTGGTCAGTCTGGTCGTGATAATGACGAGACGATGAGATAATAAATCTCGGTTATGTCGAAGTCGAACAGTCGCTTATGCGTGGCTTGACAGTGACAGTGTACCGCATGCGTTATCAGGTACAAAACGCGCTTTTGGCCAAACATAACCAAATAACGCGAGAATTAATCATGACCATACCCAACGCGTTTAAATCTGTGATAATTTGTCCAAAATAGCGCAGAACATTGCTTATTACGACAGAGGGTTTCGAAGAGTTTTCCAAAGATTGTGAGCGCCGGCGCAATTTCTGGTTGGACGAGATGAGCGGCAAATATTTTGGATGGGGGCCTCTGGGAAGAAAAGGAAAAATTGCAAAACGATTTTTCGCTTCTGAAATCCATTTGCGCTCTCCGGAGATGTCCTGGGGCCGCTGGGATCGAGTTGCCGACTCTGATCGTTCTGATGGGCACAGGGGAGCGCGGATTGGTTGCGAGTCGGCGTCAGGCAGCAATACTTTGACGCCACCAACGTAGATCGATGGAGTGCCCTTTCCCGTAGAAAGAAAGCGTATACCGTTGCAAATGAGCTCTCATGGGATCAGTGGCTGATGACGTACGAGGGAACCGAACGAGCAAGTTATTACGTCTCATCGTTATTTTCGCATACGGCGAGCAAGTGGCCGTCGAGGACGAGGGAGGCATTCTAGTGACGAAATCTCTGACGAGGTTTATGCCAATTCCACTCGCCCTTGTCGATCTGCGGCACATACCAGTGGAGCGTTGGAGTGGCCCACGCAAGATCACAAGGCTAATATAATTGAGCGTGAGTACCCATCGTTGTGGAGCGCTCCCTTCTTTAATCCATCAAAACTAGCTTTTCGTGTTCTTTGGCAATAAAGCTCGACCAATCGTGTGCTTCCCTCTACATGGTCACAAAAGGGCCGAAGGGAAGAAAAATAATATTAATAATAAAAATTAATCAAATCTTCCAAATGACGCTGCCTAGCTTTTTACGCAGGCGTCGACCGGGGTTTCTGCGCGCAGAATGGGAGAAGGAGCCCCTCGGAGCGGCCTTCTCGTCTTTTACCGTGTGCGACTTCCAAGGGGTGTACGAGTAGGAACATACTCGCACTGAAGATGGTTGTTGTTATGAAACTGCTGTGCTATGCAGCGATCCCACCCCCTTTGGTTCCTGGACGACATTGGCTGCTGCGCTGTTTTTGATGGGAGGCGCACAGCTAGGCGTTTTCTTGGCCTGTACAATCACGAAGAAGACGGTGTCTGAAATTGCGACATATTGCTGCACATTGTCGTCGTGCGCTGCACGACCGGGGGGCTCCACGACGCCAAGGAGACCTTAGTACATCGAACCCGATTGAGGGCTCGACGACGACGCATGAAATGCTGCCGCCCTTCATAAAGCCTGTTCTTCACGTCGTACCTCGTATGTGCCTATATAGGATAAGATAGGGTAGGGTCGGTCGAGGCGAAGACGGCTGCCATCAATCGGCGCACGACGACGACAACGACGAGTTAGAGAAGAATTACCCCGCTTCGCTTACTTCGACAAATGGAGGAGCCCATGGAGGAGGCCCAAACAGGAACGCCCCCAATGCAAAAGGACCTCCTCGACAACGGCTCTCTGTTGGCTCTAAACTGTTCATGTTGGCTTTGTTGGTTCCTGTCCTCGGAGGGGCGGCAATCAATCGTGGAGTCTTCGCTGGAAAATATAAGCACTGCTGCTTGTGGAACCGATGTGAATTTTTCAAAATTTCTTTTTTACGCGCCCGATGCCAGTCGGGGATCTTTTTTTGGCGACCTGTCTGCCCGCGGACAGACGGACCGAGCCCTGACCATCCTCACGACATCGTTCGACAAACGAGTGCCAAATGAGGTGACGGAATCGGCACGGAGGTCTCGTGCGAATCTTGGGGAATTAAAAACTATTTTGCCAATTTGTTGAGCCCCTTCCCCAATTTCATTTGCATTTTTTTCGGTGTTCCTTGACGTGGGCTAGTACTCATGAGAAAACCGTCCGCCTTGTCGGTCGGGACGGATGTAATCTACTTCCGTTTGATCACCTGTGCGCGCACTCACGCACGCATGCGTGCATGGGATGTAGTTCCGAGGGCGCGCGCAACCATATATGAGGCCATACCCATGCGGGCGAACGTGCAGAGCAATGATGAGTCGGCGAGGCAAACCGGGTACAGCCATTGCCACTATAGGCGAAGAATGGCAAGGGGGTGCTTCTGGCGCGCGGAAAAAGCAATATCAGGCGATAGAAATTACCAAAAATAAAAATTCTCCTGGCATCACAAAAAAATATTGGGGACTGGAATTTTAATATGAAATCGGCGGTCAAGCATCCAGCTTGAACGGGATTGGCTCCGTGAGCGGATTAGCCTTTGAGCGTCTTCACAGATCGAACGATTACAAGGACCAGTCAGAGCGCTGGAACTGGCCACGCGCCTTTTGGCAAGGTTAAAGTTTTGTATTCAGAGGCGTCTCCATAGGCAACCGCATTCCAATGGCGTCCTCAGAGTTGGTTCAGCTTGGTTCACCTGAACCCTCAGGTGTGAGCCTCATGTAAGGGGCCTGCATTGGGCAGAGGGGTGGCGGGTGTCGGGCGGGGGAGAGGTTTACTACTTTCAGTTTAATAATATTAATAATAAAATATTATTGTGTGCGTGGTCTAGGGCAACATTTTCCGTGAAAGATCACAGCGAGTGCGGATCGCGATTCAGGCCTCGTGTATTGTTCCAGGGTAGGCAGGTATGAACACTACGGCCGCTTGAAAGTGAGGTAGTCAAACTGCTGGCGTAGGCAAAGAGAGCCCAGTCGCCGGTTCAACCGTCAAGGAGCAATCCCGAACCCGTTGCATGCACAGGCACATAGAAACATTTCTGTTACGGGCGCAGACACATTCTGTGATCTCAAACGGGGTGAACGAGCCAGCAATGCACCCCTCCCCTTAAGCGAACGCCCGAGCGAGCTCAAGAGGGAGAAATCCTGGAGATTTTCATACCCATTAGGCTTTAGTGAGGGGTGGCTCAGCTCGTGGGAAAAAAGGTGCCACTGCTGCGAACTTCTTGGGACGTCGATGTCGTCGGTGCCACCGTCAATTCCTAGTTGCGAGCATATGGAGCTCGCCGTCATCTATTTCGTCAGACAGTGTCCCAAATATACCCTTGGGAAATATGTTCGTCATAGGCGCGCGCATCAAACTCCCTCGGTAGCGATAATTTTTTCTAAGATCACAAACGGCGTCGGACAGCTTGAGGAGTGAGTGAATGGCTTCTTCCCTTTTCGTAAAATGCGATTATGCACGCCTGGCCGTTGGGCCCACAGGTTGTGAATACGTGAGTACACATAATACTAATTGCTCGTGACCGGGCGCTTTTTCCGTACGAATGAGATTTTCTAGAGGATCCGGAAACGCGCAGGGGTCGATTGCTGGGGTGGCAGTGACCGTGCTCGATCAGAATTGGAGCGGCGAGTGACCAAGCTCTTTGCTTTGTAAAATACCAAATAAATTCATGAAACATACTAGAACATGCTTTACAAGTCGATATATTAAAGTTAAAAGGGTTCACCATCGCCAGAGAGTACAACAGTGGGGTGTGACTTTAGAGAGCAAAGTGCGTATGTGACGTTGTAGAGGTGCCGATTAAGATGAAGGCAGCTGCTCGCTCTCGGTTAAAGGGCCGCCCGGGGGCGGAAGAAGCCAGTTTCCGATCATTTTCGATGTCGAGCATTGGATGTAAAAGTCCGGAACAGCGAATGATGGGCCTCGTTGGTGATTTCAACGAGGGGTCCATGGAGCTGAGCGTTGGAGTCCCGTAGGCATTCTGAGAATTGGCCGTATTGTGAGATTCAGATTGGAATCAGAACCAGCTCCAGCTGAGCCCAATGGCCGGCCGCGTACGGATGAGGAAGTCAATCATGCCAGCACCAGACAGCCTGAGCCTTGGGAACATGAACATACGCCCGTATTATCAGAAACATTTTGTATATAATCTAGAGTAGTATTTTTTGGTATCGTTAAAGACCCCTACCGGAATCCCCCTGGCTGGCTCTTCGATAAGTAAGTTATCCTCTGTTTGGCCCTTGTTTGGCGCCCCCGATAAGTCTGGCTAATACAAATTTGTGCGTATAGACAGTAAATCTCTTATTTCTATATCTCACATTCCTTGGTCGCCTTCTCCACCTTGAACTCGACCATCATCCTCAAATCCCTACTGCTCGTAAATCTCCTTCATCCTTAGTCAATTCGTATAAAGAGGCCTCTCTCTATCACGGACCTAGCAAGCCTCGTAGATTTCCTAGTGCCGCCTTGCAGCGCTTAGAATTCCTCGTAGCTCACCCAGTCCCCCATCAGCCCGACTACTTTCTCCCCTTCTATCGTCCTCTACGACGCTCTGAGAGCTCTTTATCGACTTTTTGTCATTTTTTAAAGGTCAGTTTTACCTTCGCTGCTTTCATTCCCCCGGCGAGCCCTTCATTCGCAATCGCGCCGAGCATGATGGAAAAAAATCAGATCATATGAGGCCACAAGTAGACCCTCTCAGACGTTACGATTACGCTTTTTGAGCATTCGTTGGTCGTGTTGGTCATTGCCGTTTAAAAGGGGCGTGCCCATCGTTGTCTCAGTCGTTTGCCGCCGTTCGACCTTGACGTCGACCGCGTGTATTAGCACTTCCCGCCTTGGCTCTTTAATATCCTTATACCTATTCGTTCACTAACACTCTTCTCTCTCTCCTTTACTATTTCTTTTTCCGGGATTTTTTTGGGGACTTTTTTCTTATCATCGCGTTCGTCATGGCACATCGCACTCTACGCCGTCACGGTCATCGCCTGCCCATCGGATACGATTCTGCAATGGAACTCGCGTCTTTTATCCCTCCTCCTACTTTGATCGATACCATTTGGCCTACCCCCGTCTTCAGTACACTCCAGCACCCACTTTATCACGACAAAGTCGCTTCCGTCCTCCTATTTCGCTCAGTATCAATCATGAAGGATTTACAATCATCGAGAGGTGTTTCAAGCAGTGGTGCTAGCGGCTCGTACCAGCCCTACCCAAAGGCCCGCCCCAGTCCACGCAACAGCCCACAGAAGAACGGCAGCCCACGGAAACGTTTAACCGTCGGTGAAAAGCTCCCCGTTCTCTCTCCCGAGCAGCAAACGCGTCTCCAGAACGAGCTTCTCCCAGGTTGCAAGGAGCCCTACGTCCAGGCTGGTCTCACCATCGCTCAGATCCACGAAATGTCAAAGGCCGACGGTCAGGCACAAGTAGACCAAGCGCGCAAGTACACTGCTGTCGCAATGTCAAAGATGTACAAGACCCAGCGTCGTGCCCCTCCCGCAGCTCCGGCGCCCATCACTGCCGAGCAGCGCGCCCGCGGTCGTCTCTTGCGTTACATCTCCCTCTACGAGGACGAGTATCGTGAGGATATTCTCGAGTACATGTACAAGCTCCAGGTTTGTGTTTTTTTGGGATCTTTTTGTCGTCTTCTGACCTTACACCCACCTCCCAGGAACGAACCATGCCCTCAAGATCCGCCATGGAGCAGCAGACTGATATTGATTTGGCCATGCGTCGTGCCCTCGTCGACTTTATGGTCGAGCTCCACTCTGTCTTCCATCTCCGCCAGGAGACTCTCTACCTCGGCATCAACATTCTCGACCGGTACACTTCCCGCCGCGTCGTCAACAAGAAGCACTACCAGCTCGTCGGCTGCGTCGCAATGTGGATTGCGGCCAAGTTTGAAGACTCGAAAGATCACGTGCCCAACACGGGTGACCTCCGAGACTTTTGCCACAATGTGTACGAGGAAGGTTCCTTCATCCAGATGGAATGCCACGTCCTCAACACGATCAACTGGGAGCTCGGACACCCCACTTCCGAGGCTTGGTTCCGCTGCATGGTCAACACGCTCGACCGCTCCGGCTCCGCGGCTGC
>KN824281.1:670596-691761 GCA_000827415.1 Serendipita vermifera MAFF 305830 | reverse complement strand
ATCAACGGAGAACCCATATCTCAACACCTAACGCACTTTCCTACATGTTTAGAGAGTACCCGATGATGCGGGAGGGCGGTGCTTGCTGCTCTGCGGCGGGGAAAGGTGCGACGGGCCAACGGGGATGGATTCCCGATCTTGGCGGGCGGAATAGGACTGGCTGGTATCGAGACTGGGACCTTTGAAATTGCCTGCAGAACTGGAGTACGACCGGGTTTCGCGCTGTGGTCGCTTGATCGTAGTGAGAGGGACTCTCGTATGATGGACGGGCCAGCCCTCCTCATCTAATTCAATGCCGTTAGCCAGGGCATGCTTCCGGAGCTGCTTCTTGCGTTCGCGAATATAGACGCAAATAACGAGGGCCATAAGGAGGGCTACGGCCGGCACGCCTCCCAATAGACACGCCAGTGTGATTCTCTTTCAATAGAAAGAAATAAATTATGTTCAATCAAAAGTCAAAGCTAGTGAAAGGGTCACATACTGCGGCCTGATCAATATTAACCTCCTCTGCATATACGCTGTTAACCAGGGCCAGGACGATACTGACTGCCAGCATCATTCGGCGCAGTGACTTTTCACTGTAGGGTGAGTTGGGACATAGACACAAAGCCCATAGTAGCCAAGAATGATGCGAGGCGAGCGGCCCCAAAATTTGGAGATAGTGCAGAAGCAAAGAAGAGAATTAGTATGCTTGTGCATTAACAGTGGTCCCGTTTAAGATGGTAACTACTTGCCTCATGACGAAATTAGAGCAAACTAGTGGTTACGATCTGGAGGGGTGAAAATAGGGTATGCGCAATGTGTACGAGCGAAAGACCTTTACGGTGCGATTTATGGTCGAGATATAAGGCATAGGAGCAACCGTGTGCTCAGGAACGCGGCCAAAGTCACAGTTGCGGCTATGGCAGGTGTTCCTCATGGTGCGTTTGCCAGTTTCAATAGTTTTCGGCGCCGTTGCGATAGCTTTCATTAACCACAGTCGACAGGCTATAGCGTTATCGCGTGAAAATGGCAGATATCAGACCCGAGGATTACTGATAAGCAGTGAGGGGGAGGCCCGCGCCGAAGTGTCAGGAGACCAAAGCTTTGCGCTAGTCTCGGCGCTCATGAAGAGAGAATAGTATGAAAGTATCGGCGTCAGATGTGGCCAGGTTTCGTATGCTGTTCCATGGCAGCGCTGGTGACTATAGAGGAGAATGGGCGGGGAAGGCACCATGTTTGCTAGCCCTACAGTAACTAGAGCATCCATCTGCATCTAAGAGAGCAAATATAATTGGTATACACCTTCGTGGTGATAGACGCGGGGGACAAGCCTTTGCCGAACACGCGAGCTAAGATACTGGCAGGAGAATGATGCTCGCATACAAGTTGACAAACGGGTGTCTGCATGCATTCTTTGTGACATGGTAAGAGTGACCTTGCTCCGGGCACGAAGGGGTAGCAGGTAAACTACCACCGGCCAGGAAGCGAGTTGGCCTGCACTTCCATATGCTGATCCCTGTTTGATGTTATTATGGGGTCCATGCCATCAGACTCCCCATTTCTTGAAGCTTCGTCCATTCAAATCTGTAACATATCGTCATATAATACATTTGGACAAATTTGCAGAGTCTGACTCTGCGCAAAACTTGACCGCCATTGCTACAGGTTTTCTAGCCAAGACATGGAAAATGGAGCTCAAGACCTACCAGTAGACATCCTATACATCGTATTTGAAAGCTACGCGGAACTGGATCGTCCCGCTGTGCCTCAAAGCCTCGAAACGCTCTTGCTCGTCTGTCGCACCTGGCACGACGTCGCATCCCATCACACCAGGCTTTGGTCTACATTTCATCTTGACTTTCAGACTAAAGAGGACGCAGTCTACTGGGCACCGTGTGTTAGCCGGCGTCTCGTTCTCTATACAGCCAATGCCTTGTTAGACATCAAATTAACCATGCCGCCCACTGCGAAACATATCTCGAGTGACACCGAAGCTCTTAAATTGCTCGAGAGTATGTTAATCGCGTTTGTGGGCAAGGCTGGTGTCACGGCAAAACGCTGGCGGACGTTTGATGTCGACGAGACATCTGCTTCGGCGCTGTCATGCATAATGGCAGGATGTCTTTCATTTCCAACCCCTAATTTGCAAGAGTTGAGGATCGACTGGTTGCGTTGTAGGCGCATGCTCTTACCAAACACTTCCGCTCTGAAGACGCTTTCCCTTTCCAAGTGCACCCTAGCGGGCTTGCCTAATCTCGCGAGCGTAACCAGCCTCCAACTCAATTACTTTTATGTCAACACCATGCGAGAATCCGTCGAGGACCAAGCCTTGGCGAGTGCCCTAAATGTGAAGATGATGAAGATCGAGACCTGGAAGCCATTCAACCTCGCCGCAAAATACCCAAATCTGCTGTCTTTGGAGTTATGCGATTCAGTTCACGCGGGTAGCCTGGCTGGTTTCTGCGCGCCAGTGCTCTGCGATCTGACTTTGCTTGTCAAAGCAGGGAGAGACTACCTCTCCGTCGTTTCTTGCACCGGGATCCGACTAAAGAATGTGAAGAAGGTCAGAATAGGCTTACATGGCCAGACATCAACGAACTTCCCAGACTACCTCGAGGGTCTTCGACAATTTCTCAAAGAGGTCGTCAATTTGGAGACGCTGATCATTGAGCAGCCAGAAGTGGCGTCTTTGGTGCTTAAACTACTCACAGATGATTGCGAGCACCTGTTTCAATCGCACCCTGTTCGCCTAGTGCTGAAAGGGCACAGCACGGAGCTGGGGAGAGGAGAGGAGAGGCTACCTAGTATCAACGAATTCCGAAAACAGACCAAATGTGTTCCGGACTGCAGTTGGGACGATCTCTTCTTACAGCTCTCGTTCATGTAGAAACAAACCATTCTCAATTGACCGTGTTAGTAAAAAGCTATATATAAAGGTTTATGTAAAATCTTGTTCCAACAAGAATCCTAATGAGTTTGAATCTCGTGGGGCGTCTGATGTTGACATTCGGGGTTATGCATCGCCATTAGTGGCGTGAAACTTCGATTACCTTTGCCACACAATTTCCCGCTAAGCAATCAAAGTTATGGCCCAAAATCCACCATTTGATGTCCTTTGTACTATATTCGAACATTATGCGGAGTTAGATCGTCCCGCTGTGCCTCAAAGGCTCGAAACGTTCTTGCTCGTCTGTCGCACATGGCACGGCGTCGCATCTCAGCACGCCAGAATCTGGTCCACATTCAACCTTCGCTTTAAAGCCGTAAAGGACGTACTCTACTGGGCGTCGTGTGTCCCACGGCGCCTTGTTCGTTATACAGCTAGTGCATTGTTAGACATCAAACTGGCCACCTCTCCAGACGGAGATGTCTTTAAAGTCAGTAAAACGTTCGAAAGAATCTTGCTCGCGCTCGTGGGCGACGCCGGGGTGACAGGCCAGCGCTGGCGGACGTTTGAAATTGATGGTCGATCTACCCTGGAGCTATCACACATGCTGGAAAAATGTCTCTCCTTTCCAACTCCCAATTTACAAGAGTTTAGGATCGACGGTTTGAACTGTAGACGCGCCGTTCTACCAGACACCTCAGCCCTGATGACGTTGTCCATGCGCAATTGCACGCTAGCGAGCTTGCCCAGTCTCGTGAATGTAACAAACCTCCGAATCAGTACTCTGCACGGATTCGATGGCCAGGTTTTGGCGGGTGCCCTGAACGTAAGGACGATGAAGATCGAAGGGCGGGAACCTTACAACCTTGCCACGACGTACCCATATCTGCAGTCTTTGAAATTGCGTGGTATAATCCATGATGGCAGCCTAGATGGTTTTTGTGCATCAGCGCTCTGCGAGCTCACTTTGCTTGTCGGACGAGGAAGGGATTACCTCCCGGTCGTTTCTTGCACCGGAATCCAACTAAAGAAGTTGAAGAGAGTGAAAGTGGGCTTATATATCAAGACGTCAACCATGCTCCCAGAATACCTCACCGGCCTCCATCGATTTCTGGAAGAAGTAGTCAATTTAGAAGAGTTGATCTTTGGGGACCGAATGGCGGCATCTCTAGTTCAAACTACTTACAGGTGATTGCGAGTACTTGTTTCAATCGCACGCTGTTCGTCTAGTTCTAAAAAGACACAGCATGGAGCTGGGAAGAGGAGAGGAGAGGCTATCTAGTGTCGATGAATTTCGAAAGCTGACAGAGTGCGTTTGGGACTTCAGTTGGGGGGATGGCTCTTCTATGTAGGGACGGACGCCCGTTCTCAGTCAACTCCGTTAAGTGAAATTGTGCAGGTTCATTCCCTAAACGGCCACATTGAGCTTGAACCTCCTATCAAACGTGGGAGGCGGTTCCCACGTCGGCTATCCTGTGTGCGATCAATGGCACATGAGGCGGGGAGATGTATCGCGATGGCTGGTCAGTCTGGTCGTGATAATGACGAGACGATGAGATAATAAATCTCGGTTATGTCGAAGTCGAACAGTCGCTTATGCCGTGGCTTGACAGTGACAGTGTACCGCATGCGTTATCAGGTACAAAACGCGCTTTTGGCCAAACATAACCAAATAACGCGAGAATTAATCATGACCATACCCAACGCGTTTAAATCTGTGATAATTTGTCCAAAATAGCGCAGAGCATTGCTTATTACGACAGAGGGTTTCGAAGAGTTTTCCAAAGATTGTGAGCGCCGGCGCAATTTCTGGTTGGACGAGATGAGCGGCAAATATTTTGGATGGGGGCCTCTGGGAAGAAAAGGAAAAATTGCAAAACGATTTTTCGCTTCTGAAATCCATTTGCGCTCTCCGGAGATGTCCTGGGGCCGCTGGGATCGAGTTGCCGACTCTGATCGTTCTGATGGGCACAGGGGAGCGCGGATTGGTTGCGAGTCGGCGTCAGGCAGCAATACTTTGACGCCACCAACGTAGATCGATGGAGTGCCCTTTCCCGTAGAAAGAAAGCGTATACCGTTGCAAATGAGCTCTCATGGGATCAGTGGCTGATGACGTACGAGGGAACCGAACGAGCAAGTTATTACGTCTCATCGTTATTTTCGCATACGGCGAGCAAGTGGCCGTCGAGGACGAGGGAGGCATTCTAGTGACGAAATCTCTGACGAGGTTTATGCCAATTCCACTCGCCCTTGTCGATCTGCGGCACATACCAGTGGAGCGTTGGAGTGGCCCACGCAAGATCACAAGGCTAATATAATTGAGCGTGAGTACCCATCGTTGTGGAGCGCTCCCTTCTTTAATCCATCAAAACTAGCTTTTCGTGTTCTTTGGCAATAAAGCTCGACCAATCGTGTGCTTCCCTCTACATGGTCACAAAAGGGCCGAAGGGAAGAAAAATAATATTAATAATAAAAATTAATCAAATCTTCCAAATGACGCTGCCTAGCTTTTTACGCAGGCGTCGACCGGGGTTTCTGCGCGCAGAATGGGAGAAGGAGCCCCTCGGAGCGGCCTTCTCGTCTTTTACCGTGTGCGACTTCCAAGGGGTGTACGAGTAGGAACATACTCGCACTGAAGATGGTTGTTGTTATGAAACTGCTGTGCTATGCAGCGATCCCACCCCCTTTGGTTCCTGGACGACATTGGCTGCTGCGCTGTTTTTGATGGGAGGCGCACAGCTAGGCGTTTTCTTGGCCTGTACAATCACGAAGAAGACGGTGTCTGAAATTGCGACATATTGCTGCACATTGTCGTCGTGCGCTGCACGACCGGGGGGCTCCACGACGCCAAGGAGACCTTAGTACATCGAACCCGATTGAGGGCTCGACGACGACGCATGAAATGCTGCCGCCCTTCATAAAGCCTGTTCTTCACGTCGTACCTCGTATGTGCCTATATAGGATAAGATAGGGTAGGGTCGGTCGAGGCGAAGACGGCTGCCATCAATCGGCGCACGACGACGACAACGACGAGTTAGAGAAGAATTACCCCGCTTCGCTTACTTCGACAAATGGAGGAGCCCATGGAGGAGGCCCAAACAGGAACGCCCCCAATGCAAAAGGACCTCCTCGACAACGGCTCTCTGTTGGCTCTAAACTGTTCATGTTGGCTTTGTTGGTTCCTGTCCTCGGAGGGGCGGCAATCAATCGTGGAGTCTTCGCTGGAAAATATAAGCACTGCTGCTTGTGGAACCGATGTGAATTTTTCAAAATTTCTTTTTTACGCGCCCGATGCCAGTCGGGGATCTTGTTTTGGCGACCTGTCTGCCCGCGGACAGACGGACCGAGCCCTGACCATCCTCACGACATGGTTCGACAAACGAGTGCCAAATGAGGTGACGGAATCGGCACGGAGGTGTCGTGCGAATTTTGGGGAATTAAAAACTATTTTGCCAATTTGTTGAGCCCCTTCCCCAATTTCATTTGCATTTTTTTTCGGTGTTCCTTGACGTGGGCTAGTACTCATGAGAAAACCGTCCGCCTTGTCGGTCGGGACGGATGTAATCTACTTCCGTTTGATCACCTGTGCGCGCACTCACGCACTCACGCACGCATGCGTGCATGGGATGTAGTTCCGAGGGCGCGCGCAACCATATATGAGGCCATACCCATGCGGGCGAACATACACCGCGCAGAGCAATGATGAGTCGGCGAGGCAAACCGGGTACAGCCATTGCCACTATAGGCGAAGAATGGCAAGGGGGTGCTTCTGGCGCGCGGAAAAAGCAATATCAGGCGATAGAAATTACCAAAAATAAAAATTCTCCTGGCATCACAAAAAAATATTGGGGACTGGAATTTTAATATGAAATCGGCGGTCAAGCATCCAGCTTGAACGGGATTGGCTCCGTGAGCGGATTAGCCTTTGAGCGTCTTCACAGATCGAACGATTACAAGGACCAGTCAGAGCGCTGGAACTGGCCACGCGCCTTTTGGCAAGGTTAAAGTTTTGTATTCAGAGGCGTCTCCATAGGCAACCGCATTCCAATGGCGTCCTCAGAGTTGGTTCAGCTTGGTTCACCTGGACCCTCAGGTGTAAGCCTCATGTAAGGGGCCTGCATTGGGCAGAGGGGTGGCGGGTGTCGGGCGGGGGAGAGGTTTACTACTTTCAGTTTAATAATATTAATAATATTTTATTATTGTGTGCGTGGTCTAGGGCAACATTTTCCGTGAAAGATCACAGCGAGTGCGGATCGCGATTCAGGCCTCGTGTATTGTTCCAGGGTAGGCAGGTATGAACACTACGGCCGCTTGAAAGTGAGGTAGTCAAACTGCTGGCGTAGGCAAAGAGAGCCCAGTCGCCGGTTCAACCGTCAAGGAGCAATCCCGAACCCGTTGCATGCACAGGCACACAGAAACATTTCTGTTACGGGCGCAGACACATTCTGTGATCTCAAACGGGGTGAACGAGCCAGCAATGCACCCCCTCCCCTTAAGCGAACGCCCGAGCGAGCTCAAGAGGGAGAAATCCTGGAGATTTTCATACCCATTAGGCTTTAGTGAGGGGTGGCTCAGCTCGTGGGAAAAAAGGTGCCACTGCTGCGAACTTCTTGGGACGTCGATGTCGTCGGTGCCACCGTCAATTCCTAGTTGCGAGCATATGGAGCTCGCCGTCATCTATTTCGTCAGACAGTGTCCCAAATATACCCTTGGGAAATATGTTCGTCATAGGCGCGCGCATCAAACTCCCTCGGTAGCGATAATTTTTTCTAAGATCACAAACGGCGTCGGACAGCTTGAGGAGTGACTGAATGGCTTCTTCCCTTTTCGTAAAATGCGATTATGCACGCCTGGCCGTTGGGCCCACAGGTTGTGAATACGTGAGTACACATAATACTAATTGCTCGTGACCGGGCGCTTTTTCCGTACGAATGAGATTTTCTAGAGGATCCGGAAACGCGCAGGGGTCGATTGCTGGGGTGGCAGTGACCGTGCTCGATCAGAATTGGAGCGGCGAGTAACCAAGCTCTTTGCTTTGTAAAATACCAAATAAATTCATGAAACATACTAGAACATGCTTTACAAGTCGATATATTAAAGTTAAAAGGGTTCACCATCGCCAGAGAGTACAACAGTGGGGTGTGACTTTAGAGAGCAAAGTGCGTATGTGACGTTGTAGAGGTGCCGATTAAGATGAAGGCAGCTGCTCGCTCTCGGTTAAAGGGCCGCCCGGGGGCGGAAGAAGCCAGTTTCCGATCATTTTCGATGTCGAGCATTGGATGTAAAAGTCCGGAACAGCGAATGATGGGCCTCGTTGGTGATTTCAACGAGGGGTCCATGGAGCTGAGCGTTGGAGTCCCGTAGGCATTCTGAGAATTGGCCGTATTGTGAGATTCAGATTGGAATCAGAACCAGCTCCAGCTGAGCCCAATGGCCGGCCGCGTACGGATGAGGAAGTCAATCATGCCAGCACCAGACAGCCTGAGCCTTGGGAACATGAACATACGCCCGTATTATCAGAAACATTTTGTATATAATCTAGAGTAGTATTTTTTGGTATCGTTAAAGACCCCTACCGGAATCCCCCTGGCTGGCTCTTCGATAAGTAAGTTATCCTCTGTTTGGCCCTTGTTTGGCGCCCCCGATAAGTCTGGCTAATACAAATTTGTGCGTATAGACAGTAAATCTCTTATTTCTATATCTCACATTCCTTGGTCGCCTTCTCCACCTTGAACTCGACCATCATCCTCAAATCCCTACTGCTCGTAAATCTCCTTCATCCTTAGTCAGTTCGTATAAAGAGGCCTCTCTCTATCACGGACCTAGCAAGCCTCGTAGATTTCCTAGTGCCGCCTTGCAGCGCTTAGAATTCCTCGTAGCTCACCCAGTCCCCCATCAGCCCGACTACTTTCTCCCCTTCTATCGTCCTCTACGACGCTCTGAGAGCTCTTTATCGACTTTTTGTCATTTTTTAAAGGTCAGTTTTACCTTCGCTGCTTTCATTCCCCCGGCGAGCCCTTCATTCGCAATCGCGCCGAGCATGATGGAAAAAAATCAGATCATATGAGGCCACAAGTAGACCCTCTCAGACGTTACGATTACGCTTTTTGAGCATTCGTTGGTCGTGTTGGTCATTGCCGTTTAAAAGGGGCGTGCCCATCGTTGTCTCAGTCGTTTGCCGCCGTTCGACCTTGACGTCGACCGCGTGTATTAGCACTTCCCGCCTTGGCTCTTTAATATCCTTATACCTATTCGTTCACTAACACTCTTCTCTCTCTCCTTTACTATTTCTTTTTCCGGGATTTTTTTGGGGACTTTTTTCTTATCATCGCGTTCGTCATGGCACATCGCACTCTACGCCGTCACGGTCATCGCCTGCCCATCGGATACGATTCTGCAATGGAACTCGCGTCTTTTATCCCTCCTCCTACTTTGATCGATACCATTTGGCCTACCCCCGTCTTCAGTACACTCCAGCACCCACTTTATCACGACAAAGTCGCTTCCGTCCTCCTATTTCGCTCAGTATCAATCATGAAGGATTTACAATCATCGAGAGGTGTTTCAAGCAGTGGTGCTAGCGGCTCGTACCAGCCCTACCCAAAGGCCCGCCCCAGTCCACGCAACAGCCCACAGAAGAACGGCAGCCCACGGAAACGTTTAACCGTCGGTGAAAAGCTCCCCGTTCTCTCTCCCGAGCAGCAAACGCGTCTCCAGAACGAGCTTCTCCCAGGTTGCAAGGAGCCCTACGTCCAGGCTGGTCTCACCATCGCTCAGATCCACGAAATGTCAAAGGCCGACGGTCAGGCACAAGTAGACCAAGCGCGCAAGTACACCGCTGTCGCAATGTCAAAGATGTACAAGACCCAGCGTCGTGCCCCTCCCGCAGCTCCGGCGCCCATCACTGCCGAGCAGCGCGCCCGCGGTCGTCTCTTGCGTTACATCTCCCTCTACGAGGACGAGTATCGTGAGGATATTCTCGAGTACATGTACAAGCTCCAGGTTTGTGTTTTTTTGGGATCTTTTTGTCGTCTTCTGACCTTACACCCACCTCCCAGGAACGAACCATGCCCTCAAGATCCGCCATGGAGCAGCAGACTGATATTGATTTGGCCATGCGTCGTGCCCTCGTCGACTTTATGGTCGAGCTCCACTCTGTCTTCCATCTCCGCCAGGAGACTCTCTACCTCGGCATCAACATTCTCGACCGGTACACTTCCCGCCGCGTCGTCAACAAGAAGCACTACCAGCTCGTCGGCTGCGTCGCAATGTGGATTGCGGCCAAGTTTGAAGACTCGAAAGATCACGTGCCCAACACGGGTGACCTCCGAGACTTTTGCCACAATGTGTACGAGGAAGGTTCCTTCATCCAGATGGAATGCCACGTCCTCAACACGATCAACTGGGAGCTCGGACACCCCACTTCCGAGGCTTGGTTCCGCTGCATGGTCAACACGCTCGACCGCTCCGGCTCCGCGGCTGCGAAGGAGATGGCAATCCGCCAGGGTTGGGTTGGCCTCCCCGAGCTCGAGACCCGTGGTGTGCCCGTCATCATGGCGGACCTCACAACCCAGTGCATTGGTCGCTACCTGATGGAGGTCATGGTCTACCAAGACGCCCTCATCGACGTTCCCCCCTGCGTCATTGCTGAAGCCGCCTTGATTCTCTCCAAGGTCATCAACTGGAGGACCCGCGAGGTTAGTAGACATTGCTTTGGTGTAAAGGTTCACGACTAACTCTTTCCTCAGCGCACCAACGAGTCGCCCGCAGCTCTGCACGTCGCTCGCTACTTGCATGATCTCTTGTCCAAAGACGTGAACATGATTTCGCGCACCCTGTTCAAAAAGTACAAGACGTCCCAGTTCGAAATGGCCTCGCAGGCCGTGACCGAGTTTTATCTCGCTGGCAGCTCGGGCAATTGCCTCAAGTTCCTCGAGGAGCTGCCCGACGTGGAAGAGGTTGCCGAACAAAAGGAGGCTGAGCGGGTTGCCGCCGAAGAAGCCGCCGCCGAGTCTGCGGCATTTGGAGAGGACCTCGAAGAGGTCGACGTGAACAGTGACGACAATGGTGCGACACACGGTGGTCTCAGTTTTGCCGACTCTGGCTACGGAAGCTCGCTTGCCGACTCGCCCTTGGCTGGTCGCAAGGATGCACCGGCGGCAGCAGCGGGTGGTCGCAGCCCCCGCTCTTCGCCATCTTCATCCTCCATCGCGTCGCCCACCAAGACTGGCGTTCTCCCCCATGGTGTCCCACCGCTCAACCTCTCGCCCAAGGCTTAAAGCCTGGTCTGTGAGATTGTTGCTGGATCGCCAATAAAAGCCTTTCTTGTCCTCTCCTTTTCACTTCTGTCGACCTCCTCTCCTTTTTTTTTTTGCCGCCCTCCGCAAACGCTACTTACGAAATGCCTACCATACACACGACGGTCCCACCCCACCCCGTATAATCAGGCTATACACTGATTAATCAAGAGAGAAGCAAAAACAAATCAATTCTTTTTTATATATCGTGTGGTTTTGATGGCGTTCGTATGTGGTCGACCTCGCTTCGCCCCTCTCTTCTTCCTCGTCGAGCAAGCAAGAAAAAACGCATATTTTGGTCCCCTGTTCCCTTTTCGACTCTCGTATCGTTGTCGCGTCTGCATTTCTCTCTCAAATCGTGCATCTTCTTCATCCTCCATTTTTCTCAGTTCCTCATTATGGACTTGAACCAGAAGCCGAGCGCGGCATTCGCCTTTATACTCTTATTAGGCGCGCACGCGTTTTGCGTTTCGTTTGTCCCACCCATCCGATCGAAATCCACAATTATGCATTCCCATTTCCCATCAATCCACCAGCTGTTTTTCCCTCTCTTCAGCGCCTATCCGAGGTCATTTCTTCAAGCGACTTGATCATTCGGTTTCCATCAACATTTTTGTGTCTGCTCTGCTCGTCGATGAGTGGATGCATATCTGGCGCTCGCTCGCTTCCCGGTCTACCGTCCGTCTTAAGGTGTTTAACTCTGTACCATGCATTCCATTCAAATTCAGTTCTCGGTCCTCACCAAAAATCCCCCTCCCCCGCCGATTCATCGACACAGGATCACTTTCAACCACCACCCTCTCCCGCCTTTTTGGTCGTCACAATTTCTATTGTACGACTCGACAATCCGACTCGACGAATCCTCCGCAACGAACTCCCCTTTACGGCACAATCCTCTTTGAATGAAACGACTCGACTATTGTGTTCCTTGCCCCAAATTGGACGAAGATACCCGGTGACGCATGCGACCCAAAGAAAGAAGAAATTAATCAAAATTGGTCTTTTGTACACGCATACACACGTGTGCAAGCATTGCGCGCCTCCCCATTTTTTGTTGCGTCCATTCACGGCTGGGTCGCTACTTATTTCGTTTTTCTGCACGTTGTTCTTTTCGGTTCGCACGCCTCGTCGCGCGCGTGCTATCTACAATCTCCGTCCAAACTCAACAATCTTCTAATCGTCCACTTTCATTCGGCACTCGCTGGACCCTGTTTATTCTTGCCGACTTTCGATCAGGTCTTTCTCCAATTTTTTCTCATCGAAGGTCTCTGGATGCGAGCCGCAAGCGCTTCTCCCATCATGAGTCGTGCGGCTCGCAAGTAATGTTTATGGTCCGATTTTTATCGTCGGTGCCCGATCCATTCTCCTCTCTTCCCCCTCAATAGCTTTCGCTTTTGCAACTCCGTCTATTTCGATTGTGTCGTCTTCTCTATTCTCTCATCCATCTCCCCCCATCCCCCTCCCCTGCCGAGTCGTGATTGAACGATGAAAAAGGGCGTCTGTGTTATAACTGTGTTTTCTCTTCTTCTCTCTCCAAATCAGTCTCAAGTACTCTGTCTCGACTTGATTTCCACTCGCAGCCCTCTACCCTATCGCCCCCTGTTTCCTCTCTCTCCCAACCTACCTTATCCCTTCTTCACTATCCTCTCAATCCCCTCGCTGCCCTATTCTACCTATTCTTTACCTCCCCTCATCTCTTTATAGAGCGTGGTATAGTAAAAGGTTGCTTGTGAAATCGGTCTTCCTATTCTCTAAATCAATACTCGAATTTGAATCAGTCATTATGTGCGAACATAAGTTTTCAAAAAATGAATAAGAGCTTAAAGGGATTCGTTAACTGGCTCGTTACAGGGAAGGTTAGAAACGGTGGTGGGGCAAAATGGAAGGACGAAGTGAGTTTTAGACTGCTCGCTCTAGTGCTGTGCATCACTTATTTCCTTCATAGTATCCAAGAACGATTTCCACGTAATCACGGTCCTAAACCGGAAACAAGCGGCCCGGCCGGCCCGCGGGGTATCTTTCCGTCCTGGCAGTCTGCTTCCAGCTGTGCCCGTGTAGCGGAGGATGAGAAAAGAAACGCAGAAGCATATGGTTTAACTAACCAGAACAACTCGTGGCGTGATGTTGAGCCGATTTTAGGGATCAGCACTGGAGCAAACTCGGGAGCAATGCCGGACTTCGTAGGCTGGGCGTTTTAATTTTGTGAGATACGAGATTCAATGGTAGATCGACAGGGATGACATAGCCCCTCTTCGTCGACGACTCGGATTCTCAGCCGTTTCTCCGTCTGTTGGGCCCCTTTGCTCTGTAGGCGCTGCGGTGTGCCATCTTGACAGTTAAGTTCATGTTCACTCACGGAAGATCTAAAGTGAGGATAGATTCATCAGGGTGACGCGGAACTACTGCCGGGATTTACCCAACAGAGGTTCAACCACTTGAGAACCTCCTCGGTACCGTGTTCAACGGCTGTAACTCGAAATTGTTCTTCCTCCTATGAGGGAATGTAGGGCAGAAATCCCGCGGCAGGTACATTGAGAAAGAGGAGGCGTCTTCTTATCAAGATCTGGCGACTTGTTTCAGTGTAGCGAATTACACCTCATGGTTAGAGGGGTTGGTGACTTGTTCGACAGCACTGAAAGACCTAGGATTTGGCTCGAGATCTGTGTAGCTAACGTCGAATGGCACTAGCTACATACCATAGCCCGGACTGTAGACGCCCAGGTGTGTGATGTAAAGTTTGCGGGGCTGGTGCGAGCCACAGAAGCTTCAGTGGCAGCGGATCTCTAAGAAGCAGAAAGTTTGACAGAATCCTTGAACTTTCTCGGCAAATAGCTTCCGATGTAGGGGAAACAGAGCGAGTTGCGAATATACGGGCTACTTGCGGCCATATCTGCCATGTCAAGACTAATGGCCGAATATTTTCAATATGCCTGTTGGACTGGATTGAGCAACTTTCACCCTTCGTGTTGCTTCCAATACAGGAAGGAACCCGGGGATTTTTGTGGTATCCCGTCGAGATGCTTCAAGCGCCACTTATATTGTATTGGACAACCTTGAAACCATCCTTCCTCACCTTTCCACTACGGATATGTCGCAGGTTCTTCAAATGACCGAGGAGACCGAGGTCATCTGCATACATCCGAGTATAGCTGAATTTGGTTTCTCATTCCATTACGGGCCATAGTGACGGATTTTTAAACCACTCTGAACGGCAGAAACTTGGTAAGATGAACCTATGATTTCACGTGCTCGTCTTGAATATCACGAATCGAACCCTCGTCTCCAAGTTCTTGAAATTGCGCTGCGGCCCGGCCATTTTGGTAAAGGAGAAAGTCCTGTATTCGAGAGCCAGTTGCATCCTAAGGCGACTTATGTGGGTATATTACATTTTCTCCCCCGAATAACCCGTTCGTTTAGGCGGCAATCGGGAACCTACGCGGGAGCTTCTCGTCTGTGGAAGACAGGCTAGCCTTCAAGGTCCATCAATGCGACGGGTGCAATTGGAGTCACTCATCCAAAAGATGACACGATAAATTTTTCCATTATGTCACCATTGGCGTCTGTCACTCAACCCTTCGCTCTGACAATCTGTCGTCCTGCTGGACATTCTGCCACCTGAGAGCCAAATTCTGGACTTGTCTGATCATTTATGAACCGATATGCTTTATTCTGTGGATCTGACTAGACGGTGGCTAGAGTGGTCGGGTCCAAGGAGTGCCAAGCGGAGATCTCGAAATCAGATAATCACTGTATCACGGTGGTGCCTGGCTGCGATAATCTTATCTCCTCTCCTCTTCCATGTTTTCGCAGCGATTTTATCATGCTACCTGGCTCTTGCTGGGGCTCTTGACTGTCTTTTGTAATGCAGTGGAGACAGTCGAGGAAGCAGGTGAGCTATTTTTTTTTTTCATTTTCATTAGAGATGGGGTCGTCGTGAAGCCTCATTTAGCTACGGAAGCATATTTAATAATCGAACCTACAGCCCGTCTGGCGCGGGATTTGGTGGATATTGACTCAAGTGCAACACTAGCAACAGTATATCCGTCTGATCATCCTACTATGGCCAGTAAGTCTCGGGTTTATCCATTTTGTAGCACCCTCTTCTCTCTATACGCCACAAATCGTGACATGTTTATTAGGTCAACCATTTGCCCTCATGGAATATTATGCGAGGTAATTTTCCTAAAACTTTTGATATAGGGCTTTCGATTGACGATTGACAAAATGTCCAGCTGCCATTCAAATGGATCGCTCTCTTTCATTTTCATGCCTATCTCACAGAACAATCGAAACATTCTCCATTCACCTGGTCAATCTGCGACATTTACGGTAGCTAGCCGGCCTCCACAGGCCAATACAGCGAGGGTAGCACTAATGGGGAATGTCACGATCCATTACCCGGGCCATGATGATGAAGAAGGCGTCGATGCTATTGAGAGGTGTTTCCTTGAGCGTCACCCTGACGCGAAGTGGTGGATCCCTGGGAGAAAGCCAGCACACACTGTATGTTGGGGCATACTCCATCCCGCCTTCCCTTCGCTCTTCTAATTTCATTCCCCCCTTTCAAGGCGTTTTGGGCAAGGTTCGACCCCCATGTGAGCCCTTGTTTCTTCCTTCTCAAACTGGGACCTGTCTGACGTTCTGCCAGACGATTTATTATGTTGGGGGTTTCGGAAAGTAAGGGCGATCAGTGTTCACTCGCATTTCACGTGCAAATGTCGACGGGGCTAACCGACGTTGCAGCGAACATTTCATTGGTTTTATACCATTATCTTTGTATCAAGGAGCCCGTTCAGAGCAACTACCTGGACGCCCACGACCGGAGGGAGGTCTACAGTTTCAGCACTAGTCACGCCCCGGGCACAGACATGGCCCAATCGATTACATGAGCCACGGTTATCTCTAGACTCGTTATTTTTGCGCCATGTTCTCTCAACGAAGTGGAATTTGGGAAGGGCAGTTGACTGTATCGACAGGTCGTCATTTATTGATGGAACATTTTGCACAGCCAATTTTCTGGCGTTTACGATTTTCATGTGCCAAAGTAGTAGGAAGGATGGGACCAACGATGTTTTTTTTGAGAGTCCGAGATGACAGCGGCGAGTGTGCACGTGAACTAAATCAGCCGTACGATATATGAATGAGAATTGCTGTGCATGCTAGCAGCTCGGGAGGCTTCTTGCGGGGACGGGCAGAATTTGGCCAGGAAACTCCGTGAAGGCTGCTTCTTGGGCACTCCGACGATGGATGAAAAGGCAACAACTGACAACCAATAGCGCAACTTGACTCCGACACCACCCTTCTCCATCCCCTAACCATGAATGTCCACAAACGCTTATTGCCAGCTGGGACGCCTCCTCCTCAACGACCGGGGCCTCCACCGACGACCAGTCGTCAAGTGCTTCGAGTACCCCGGTAAGTAAAGCCATATCGTATAATTCAACTAACATGACTTACACTACCTCTAGGGCTTGCACTAGCTGCCGTCGACAAAAGGTAAATTACCCTCAATTTCATCGACATATTTCCCAGAATAACTCTTTCCTTTCTGTAGATGAGATGTGATGGCCCAGACAACCCACCGTGTGCAAGATGTCGATTGTCTGGCCAGCAGTGCGTCTTTGAAAAGGTCGCCAAACCAGACCAGTTGGATGGTAGTTCCTTGGAGTGCGTTTTCAAGAATACTGTTGCAGTAGTATTCACACTAACGCTCGACTTGCTCTAATATCTAGGCGACTTACTGAAGTGGAAGGCGAAATTGCAGCCGTGAAGAATAATCAAACCACCATGCAAAGCACTCTCAACGAGATTCTCACCGAACTCAGGAGATCAAATAATCGGCTTCATGACTCGTCAGTGAATGCAAAATATGCTCCGGTATCCAATGGAATCTCCGAACACAGATCTATCAGCCCACAAACTCCTGTACAGGGTACATATAGCTCTTCCCAGTCCTATTCTTCAGTTGACCAGTCCGTAGCCTCTGGTCAGCGCCATGAATCTGCTACTCTTCCTAGTCTAAGTACTATAATAGGTATGTTCCCAATTTCTTGATAGTCAGAAAGATTGACTGGAACGCATCAACAGGCTCTAACGCAGCAAACGGAAATCGCTTGCAACGTTCTGCCGACTCTGGACATCATGTCACTTTTGCAGTGTCCCCTCGACCGATTCATCACACGTCTCGTCTCAGTGGCACAATGACACCCCATCGAGATTCTGGCGTGAGCTCTCCCGCTAATTCTGATGTGGATATTCCCGCACATGCTCTACTAGCACCTATTGAAGTAATTAATGGTGAGCTGCGTGTGCTACCAATAATAGACAATGGGCTCACTTTACCAGATCTTGCGGAAGCTCCAGCTGATCAAAGTCGTCCTTCTCGGAAGCGCAAACGTACGGAAAGCTTTGGAACGGACAATTACGGGCCGGAAACATCTGTTATTCCGGATCATACAGGCCGGAGTGCTGCATACGGAGATCAAAGCCCAGATGTCATTGAGAAGGGCGTTATCACCGACGCTGAGGCTCGGGAGCTCTATGCACTGTAAGCGCGTAGAGATGCCGCAAGTGGGTCGCTCATGCGTTTTCTACAGATACTTTGCGGGTTGCTACCGTATTCTGGCCATGTTTGATCCAAATCTAGACACATATGACTCCTTGCGACGGAGATCACCATTCTGTTTTTGTTGCCTGCTGATGGTTGGCGCAAAGGTCCGAGACGGTGGCGGACAACCATCAAATATCCAACTGGCACTTGAAAACGAGGTGACAGAGGCTGTCAAGGATACACTTCTCCGACCTGTCAAGCGCATTGAGATGGTTCAGGGAATGGTACGTCTGTTCATATTGGCAAGGGGTAATACTCTGATCACGCGTAAGCAGTTGTTACTAGCAGCGTGGAGCAATTCTACCGGTGGAACCGGGTGGATTGCAGCAGGTAGGACGAGTGAATGGGAGCATGTGTAAATTCATTCTCATACAAATTTTTGCCAGGTCACGCTGTTCGATGTGCTGTTGACCTTGGGCTTGACAGAGCTCTTCGCAACCTTTCAAAGCGCGTCCATGAAGGAAATGTGGGCAACAGTGAAACTGACCAGAACTTGGTTCGAGCTTGCCGCACTTGGTGTGCGTTGTTCGTTTTCGGTACGGTGGCCATTCCCGACTAGCCTTCTGCATGGTTCTTACACGTTTCGTCTTCCAGAATATCAATTGGCATTCGGAATGAGGCGGTGAGTGGTTGTTAATAGTGCTGTTGTGTCGTCCTCTGACTCTCCGAGAAAGTCCCGCCATGATGGGTGACAGGGCAAAAGAGGATATTGACTTGGCTCGAGACATTTTGCTCAAGCATCCTCTCTCAGTCTCCACCGACGTCCGACTGGTCTCGACTTGCCAGTTGCTCTGTATTCAATGTCAGTCTTATCTACGAGGATTCATCCAATGCTGACCAGCTTTTGCAGATGAAATACACCAGCGGCTCGGATTTGACCGAGATGAGAAACTCAAAGATGATTACATTATTGCGGTGCTCCATGATGCCCGTACTCAAATAGACGCGTGGCAGAGCGAATGGGATCTCGTGATGAGTGCGTTCTCTGTTCATTTTATCATGTCTGGTTCTCACACCCATATAGGTGTACATCACGGAGGAAAAGGATTCTTTCGTTCCTCTGCTGCCATTCAGCGTGCCTATGCACACTTGTTCCATAATAGCTTGGCCATGATTCACATCAGGACCAAGGCACAGGCCAAGGCAATATCACCAGAAATCAAAAGCATAGCTTTCGAAGCTGTTGATGCTGCCAAGGAGGCCTTGAACATTGTCCTTCATAATGCGGAATATCGCGAAGGTCTTCGGTTTGGTGCGAGATTTGTATGCATCCATTTACGTCATATTCTAACCAATATTAACAGCTATATCATATACGCATACATGCGCTGCGTTTGCCGGTGGATTTCTTCTGAGGATGGCTAGGCTGTTTCCCCACGACTTTGACCTCGATCAAACATGCTCCCTGGTGGAGTCGGTTGCTCAGGTTTTAAGTGAAGGTCAGTTGATATATTGTTCCGAGACGACCTTACTGAGTATGCCTTAGTCCCTGCAAAACGCTTTTCGGAAGCTTTGTACAATATGCTTGACAGCCTTCAGCAGCGAAAGCGCGCGAGCCTAGCAGCTGAAAAGATATCAGGAGTTCCTACGCTCGAAGTTACTGTCCCAGATTCTGGGACATCCTTACTATCAGGATTTACGCCAGAGGGGATCTATTCAGGGGAAAACCACTTTGAAGGCACCATCCCCGACCCACTATACCCTTCATGGCTGACCGATTTCCGGTTTGATGGGAGCTTTCTCGGCGGGTTCGAGCCCCATTTCGGTTAGGCGCATCTATCTATCCATTATTTCTTTGGAGAGTCTCTAGAGCTTTTTACCCTTTTTGTTCGTTCGTATGGAATTGATAGATACCCATATGATTAACTGCTCCCGATAATATTCTCGTTCGAAAAGCGCGAGCAGCGTGAAAGCTACCATCCGTCCATGACGAACATGAGGATTGGAGACGCCAAAATGAAAGTGCGTGGTCAGTATTTAGCCGTTCGTTATTCAAATCTATATGTAGGTATTAGAGTAATAACTTTGTCGGTCATGGGCGTTACTGGATTGAATAGTGTCCGGCTCTAAGTGGATCGACGCAAACATTTCCTTCCTGTACCTATTCCCTACTTTAGATTACACCAAAACTTCCAATCTTGACAATGCACCTGTCTTTATTTTAACGGCTCTAGTCCTCACGTTCGTCGGGCAACATTTTTTGGTCGGATGGTTCCTGGATATGCGGTGATTCGTTCCTTTGGCGGCACGATATGTAGATGAGATCATCGCATAATCTCACATCTTTTGTTCTCTTAACATTGCAAGATACCTTTTGATCATTGGGGATATTTTTTTTGGCCATGGGAGACGCTTCGTTCGCCATTACCTGTTCTGGAGGTAGCAAATCACATGAATTCAGGCGACTCTTTCCACAATGTGCATCGGATATATACTATAAGAGTGAGCCTACCTCGTAACTTGTGGGCCCAGGGAACTGCAGACGTTGCGTGGGATTGCAGCACTAGGTTTCGAATGCTATTATTGGCTCCTGGAGAAATACGACCCGACATCGCAGCGATTCATGATCACGCCACACGTCAATTCCAATGGCACTAAAGGGACTGAACGGGTTTCTAGGGCGTTTATTACCACACATTTCGGAGAAAGAGATCCGGCTAGAGGAAAAACCTACGAAGCAAGTTGATTTCCGGACCGCCTAACTCTACGGATAATGGTCAATGTCCAATCAGCATCTCTGCCGACCCTTACCGTGTCTCCGACGTTATGGCTTTTGGTGGGACTGCGCTGTTTGCCATCACTGCTATGTTCAGGCGCGGTACGGCTGTTGCTGATATATATATAGAGGAGGAACCTGCGGTATTCAGCCTGTTCTGCAGGATATCCTTCCTACATTGACGATGAAGACACTCGTTTTTTCAGCAACCTTCGCCTCGCTCCTTACCCAGGTCCTCTCAGTCGTAGAATACGGCCAGTGCAACGGTTTGAACTACACAGGCGACAAGACGTGTGACGCTGGTTTGACCTGCACGTACTTCAACGTAAGTTTACCGCACATCCCGGGCTATTGCAGACCCCCTGACCACCCCACAGGACTGTGAGACAGTATATCATCCTCTATTGCAGAATCTGACCATTATATAGGGTATTCGCAATGCTTAAAGGTTTGTTTGATCGATATGGAGGCTCGCAGACGCTAACCCGCTTGCATAGTCAACTTCTAGCGCTAGTTCAAGCAGCACTCGTTCGTCGTCCAGTAGCACTCGATCATCGTCTACTAGTACTAGGGCATCGTCTACTAGCACATCGTCCACTAGAGCGTCATCCACACAAACCAGCAGCACGAGCAGTGCCAGTCAAGCCAGTTCCACAGGATTTGTAAAGGCATC
>KN824281.1:650252-661148 GCA_000827415.1 Serendipita vermifera MAFF 305830 | reverse complement strand
GGATTGCTCCAACTTTCCTCCAAGAAAACTAGTGCGGTCGTCGAGCTCGTCAACAAAAGGCACAGGACGCTTCACAAAAAGATTGTAAGTCACTTCTCTCTTCATTTTGTTATGTGGCCAGTTTTGGGTCTCAGATCACGTGTTGCACTTTGATGCGACGCGTCTCCCCAAATGTGACGAACAGCGCTGAGCAATGGTTATATAGCAAAGGATCAAGGAATATTCTTCAAAACCGGTTGCGACTCTCAACGAGGATCAGAAACGTACGCTCGCGACTCTGCCCCAGCTCGAAGCTAGTTCTCGAGAAGTCGAGGAGGTTCGAAAGGCTATTGAAGTACGTCGCGTGCTTGCCATTGCCAAAGGGCAATATTTAATATTTCGTACACTAGGTTCATGAAGCTGAGGAAGCCGCCAATGAGCATCGTAGGCTAGCGGAAATTGAGGCCATTGTCAAGCAGCGAATCGCCGATGCCGTCTCCGAATCACGCACGAGCCTCACCTCGCGCACCGTTCAACTGGTCATGGTCTTGGGAGCTCTTTCTCAACTACATACAGTGGCCGCTTCTGAGGAGGACAATGCTGCCATTGCTGAAGTAACCGCCGCCCTACAGAGTGGGGACCAAACCCAGGTGGAATCGACAGTTGGCCTTTTCCTTGCTGGCCAAGGAGGCTGTAAGTAGTGCACATTCGGAGTTTTTTTGGATATGCTTAACATACTCCTTGTTCAGACTCGAAGCTGGTGGCACTCTTGGAAGCATCGCAACACCCACCTTCTCGGACAGCGACGCCAGCTGCAGAAGAGGAGGTTGCCGAAGAGCCTCGTGTGACCGAGAGCGCCATCAAGGGCATCCCTTCGACATCAAACATGACAGGCTCTTACCACTTTATGCAAGAGAGCGAGCTTGAACCCTCCACTCCATTTGATGAAGGTGCCGAGTGGGTAGAACACCCAGAAGCCACTACGGTCTTGCACGACGCGCCAGAGGCAGAACCCACTGCGGAGAGCAGCCCAAGCAAGGCAGAGGGCCATATCGACTGGGCTGCCGAGGACCACGAGGACGCACTCCCTTCGATTACTGGGCTCCAGGAGCAGTTTGGGACATCTGGTCAGGCGACGCCGGTCATGGAAACCCCTGCGACTGATTTCCCTACTGACAACTCGGGCGGCTGGGGAGATGCGCCAGACACATCGAAACCGACAAAACAGGAAGAGTCTGATGGCTTTACCACAATACCGAGCAAGCGTGGTGCCGGGGCTGGTGGTGACTGGCGAGGTGGAGATCGCGGACGAGGACGGGGTGGGTATCGTGGCGGCCGCGGAGGCAACTCTGATTGGAGGGGTGGCTACGGCTCTGGCGGTGAAGGCCACTCGGGTCGTGGCAGTTATCGTGGTGGTGGCGGCGGTGGTGGCGATAGAGGCCGTGGTGAGTATCGCGGACGTGCAAGAGGCGAATGGCGAGGCGAGTCGAGGGGTGAATGGCGAGGGCGTGGAGGTGGTGGTGGTGACAGAGGACGGGGCGAAGGACGAGAAGGACGAGGTGGTAAGTGTGCTTCATAACCGATGTATTCGTCCACTCACAAGACCCCGATAGGCTACCGTGGTCGCCCTCCCCCACCGGCAGAAGCTCAGTAGTGGATCTGCGCGTAACTTCATTGACCTGCATGTGCAGCGCGAGGTTGCCCGTCTGTTCTAGCCGGTACAAAACTGTACGGATATTGCGCGTATTTTGTTTTGAAAATGTTGTGTCATGTACGTACCATGTTGAAGTCATTTTCTTGTTTTAGTATTCCCTTTCGAACATGAGTGAAATCCCCTTGTCGCAATAACCGGGAGGACTGGCACTATGCAGCCGAGCTCTATTGCAGCTAATTTCCGGTCTGCAGTAACCGGAGGTATGACCAAATCGGTTTGTCAGCATTCTTGCGCTCCGCGATGCTCACCAAAGACGCAGAGGTAACGCTCCGAACGGTTCGGGGGAACGATTGGCTATATATACCCATACGACTGTGGCCAATTTTGAGCATCAGTTCTCATCTAAATATCAAAACAATATGCCAGCAGTCAACACAGGCTCCAAAGTTCTCTTAACCGGTACGCACATTGTCTAGATAGTCACAGCCAAGTCTCACCGTTGAACACTTTAGGTGGTACGGGATTTCTCGGAGCATGGGTCTTGAAGAACCTCCTGGAAGAAGGCTTCAGCGTTCGTGCTGCGGTCCGCTCAGAAGCAAAGGCCAGCGTCTTGAAGGAGCAATTCAGCCAGTATATAAACAGGCTTGAATTTGTTTACATTGACGATCTCACCACTCCTGGTATATTCGACAAGGCAGTCGCTGATGTCGAAGGGATCATTCATTGCGCATCCCCTCTTGGAGGTTCTGACCCGGACCTGGATCCTCAAAGGCTTATTGGTCCTGCTGTCGATGGTACTCTCAGCATCCTTCGAAGTGCGATCAACTCTACGAACGTCAAGCGGGTCGTGGTCACATCATCGGTAACGACTGCCTGGCAGGCAGTTCCCAAATACACCCCAATTGTATACAACGAGGTGAGAAACCAAACTCATATCCCTGAATACTGGTGCTGACCCATTCTTTCAGAATGACTGGAATGAACAAGCAGTCGAACTCGTTAAAGCAAAGGGTAAAGAGGCGCCTCCTTTCATCAAGTATGCAGCCTCGAAAGTTTTGGCCGAACAAGCTGCCTGGAATTTCATGAAGGAGAACAATCCAAACTTCGATCTCGTCACCATACTGCCCGGTTATGTTTGGGGAGTGAGTATCTATCCTCACTGCTAACCTTCATACGCTTACAATTTACATAGAAAATTCTTGGCGGGACAGCTGCTGACATAAAGGGCTCGAATGCCCGTTTACTCAACCTTCTAAAGTCGAGCACCTTAGCCAATCGCACCCCTGAAGCTATGAAAGCGGAATGGCCTATAGTCGACGCCCGTGATGTCTCTAGCCACCATGTTCAAGCATTAACGGCCGAAAATGCTGGAGGAGAGCGTCTTCTTAGTGTTGCGGCGACAATATCTACCCAGGATGCCAGTAAGTCCTTTGCTCCTTGATGCAATCCCGAGTTTCTAATAGCCTACTAGTTAACCTTATAAATGCCAATCCCATCGAAGGGATCGTCCTCCCTCAGTCAGAAACACTCGGGGATTGGATTCCTAACGCTGAAATAGCAAACGAGAAGATCCAGAAAGTGCTAGAGGTCACGTTTCGACCTGTTGCAGACACTGTCCGTGAAACAGTCGTCGGTGCCATTGAAGCCGGGTGGAAACAATAATTGTAACGGTCATGTCAAGATGTATTCACAGATATAATAGCCGTCCTCGATTCATAATATAATGTCTAGAACAACTTTAATTCCGATGTAGGGGCGTCTCAGGAGCCTCATAATGATTCAAAAGATATATGTATTCATATTGCTCGATTTATATACGTGTCTTTCCTTATGCGCCTGCGGTCTTCCGACCAGTAATTGAGATCACGTGGAATAATGCCTCATCACGTGAGTAAAAGACTCATTCTCTGTATTCATATCCGTAGAAAATCGTTCGCATTCTTGCAACTCATAGAGTGCCCTCATTGACCTTGGACTGCGATTGTGACCAGTCCCTATCATATCGGTGTATCACTTACATCTCATCGAGGGCACCTACCCTGGCTAGATTAGTGTCCATGCAATATCTGATGCATGAATGTCGAAGTCTGCACCTGACAAGTGCTTCTGAAGTGCTTCTGAAGTGGTGCAGAAACAGAACAAGCAACAAACGTTCAACTGGGCGAGTACTACGCCTGACTAGAGTACAAATCGGTGAGCCATGCAAGAGCTAAATAGTAGTTTCTTCACTAGAGCAGGTGGGGCAACCCATGCAACACCTATCATCGTTCCATACAAGCTCGGTTCCCAAAGCCTTGCTTATGCAGGAATCACAAACACAATCGTCTCCGTACGTGCATATAATGGGTACCGTAGACCCGAATTCCAGTTGCTCTGTAAAGTATTCCCCTGAAAGTCTAGGTGAACTGATTCCTCCCACGTTGAGCTGACCTGGCAGCTCTGATACCAGCTCTGGCGGGGAATGGTTTATTTCCACTTGATCAGGCTTGCTTTCGAATGCCGATTGGGGAATAAGATTGTTACCAGCGACCAGCAGATCTGTGGCAATCCGTGATATAGCCACCATCAACTCGCAGCAGTCAAATCCTGTGCAATTGGCCAATTTTTCCGTGATGATGGTTGTAAGTTGCGAGGGTGAACAACAAGGATCCTCAGGGGAGCAGACGACGCAATCTGAGGTGGAGCAACATGCGCAGATTGCCGGTACTGGTGCTGCATCTTGTATATTAGGTTGGCTCGCCGATTCAATATCATTAGTAGAGCCATCACTGAGGAATTCCTCCCACAGCGCGACCGTTTTGGGATCGAAGGATAGGCCAGTGGGGGTTTGCAGGCCTTGACTGAGTTCTGGAACTACCATTTCCTCTATGGCTGATGTAGTCTGAAATGATTGTGGACATGTCGCAGAGCGGGTGGGTTGAGTCTCCAGCATGAAGTCAAGAAGGTTCTGGGTCAGCGCCGATGAGCTTGAGGGGGGATAGTGTACAAGCTCTGATGACGATGTAGATACTTCGGCCTGGGCAGTTTTCCTATTTCCTGGGAGCAGAGTAAACCTTGGTTTCCCGTGAAGAATTAAAGACGCACCCTTTCTTTTGGGTGCTTCGGACTTGTCTGGTTCACAGAAGCACCCCGAATATACATGTAGAGCCTTTCGGAGATCGCGACACTGATCGCAATGGGCAATCGGGCGGCCCTTTCTGCGTAATTTGAGCAAGGGCCTGTCTGTATGTTGGCAGGAAGCGGAACGATGTCCACGAATGCAAGTAGAGCTAGTTATTAGAAAGTATCCACGTCGGTCATGCGTTGTGGAGTATCAGAGGGGTGAAGACGAACCAGGCCATTTTTATACCCTCAATAACAGGCTACATAAGGTTATTAGTTACGGAGAAAGCAGGTGGGCGAGATTCACTAACCATGATGGTATTGTGACTAAGGGCAACGAGTTGGGTATGTAGGCGGTGGGGGTAAGATCCAAGTTAGTTTGCCCTTTCCCGTCTTCCCGACCTTTATATTCCTCTCATTTGTACCCCAAACAATTGCTTCTAGCACATTTCATTGGGCGAGAATACCAATCGAAATAGTGTATTCGACGGCGTCTAATCCTAATAGTGGAGACTTCGTACGCTTGAAGCATCCATGGCAGATATCGGACGATATGAGGAAGTCACTCCTGTGATGAAAAAGAAGAAAACAGTTTGGGATGTCTATAATCACGAAGCCAAGAGGGTAGACCATGAACTGATCAAGGACTGGCGGGAAAGCCTCAACTCCTTGCTAGTATTTGTGCGTAGATTTACTGTTGAACTGAGTTTATCTCACTTCAATTGGCAGACGGCCATATTTTCAGCCATCCTTGCGGCGTTTATCATTGAAAGCAAGAAAATGTTAGAGCAAGATCCGGTCGAGCTTCTTGTCAGGATGACACTCTTGAACGCAAACAACAATATACGAAATTTGTCGAATCCTCTACTTACCCAGCCTGATTTCGAGCCTACTGCAGTAGCTATCACTGTTAACTGCCTTCTGTTCGCAAGCCTAGGCGCCAGTCTGGTGGCGGCACTGGCGAGTGTCGTCGCTCTCCAGTGGGTCGCAGATTACGATGCTGCAATCACTCGTGGAGGGTCTTCTCCTGAAGACCGCGCAAAGCGTAGACAGTTTCGTTTTGCAGGCGTGGTCGACTGGAAGATGGGCGAAATTATTGCCACCTTACCTCTATTGCTATACTCCTCTGTCGCCCTCTTCTGGGCTGGGATTATACAGTGGATCTATTCCATACATCCAACTGTCGGGTACGTTGTTGGAGGAGGCACAGCTGTCGCAGTACTCTTCTACACGTCCACAATTCTACTTTCAGCCGTGTGTGTGTCAGCACCCTTTCGTACCCCGTATTCCAGTGCCGTTTATTGGATCTTTTGCAAACTAGCCTGGTTGGTCGGACATCTGCTATTATGGAGTCGCATCGATCATATCGTTATTTGGTATACTCACTTATCCCGTAGAGTTAAATTGTTTGGGACCTTGAACCCTGGAAATGCGTCTGTTTCCACACTCGCCTCCGATTCAACGTCATGGTTTGACATGACCGAACCTGTTTTGCCTCCACCAAGAACGTTAGCCCCTTGGGTCACGAACCATCTTCTGGTTCATCCCGCTTCACGCCAGCGGGAGGAGATTGAAGCCGAACAAAATCCATGGCTTAGGCAGGAGGCGCTGGGTTGGCTTGCACGAGAGCTCACCATATCAGTTGACTCGAATAGTCATCTGCTTCTTTTGGTCGGCGAGCTACTATCCTCCAACCAACCACTCTCCAGCCGTGTTATTGATGCGCCGTGGTGGGAAATACTGGACTCGCTTGGTCGTCACGCTATGCGGCAAATAATTGACGAGACATTACCAGCGAGCGATTACAAAACAATCGGAACACTAGTAAACTGGTGCAGTAATCCGGATATTGCACGCAAGATAGCAGCCAGCGCAAACTATGAGACGAACCCGGCTAATGACTTGTATTGGAGCCAGTGCTGCTTCGAAGCCGCAAACTCTGAATTGTCTCAGATGAAAGCAGCCGAGAATATGGCATTCCTACTTGCACGGGACTCCCCCGTACCATCCGTCGACTCGAGGTATGAGCTTGAAGCAACGGTCAAATTTATCAAGTGGAGGAATCAAGCTGGACCAAAGAGTGCCGATGTATGGATCGACATTTTCTATCAAGCAGATTTGTATTCTTCGGCTTTTCTCGAGTCGTGCGTGCAATGCTTCCAACTGGTCATGCAATGCTACGCACTCTCGCTGTATCGTCCACTGTGGCCTTCTGCAAGGAGCCGTTTCTACTTAGAAGGGTGTGTGTAGCGTAATAGAAATTCTTCCTGGAAACAGTCTTATTCTATAAGTCTTTTTGTGAAGACCAGGAATGAGAATCGGAGCCGGGACCATAGAACCAAGGAAAGTCGGACACGAGAGACGTGAGCGTGGGAAGTGGAATGATACGAGTTAATAAGTACCAACAAAGAGACAGGTGCAGGGGCTGGTAGATGTCACGGTTCGAGATCTCCGACCGTGCGGTGATTCAAGAGTTATGGTGGATGAGAAATGGGGGACCGATGGTGAAGGCAGTTGCTGCGCAGCTGCAGCTGCTTATCAGACCTCACACAGTGAGAACCTATGGGCTGAGATCAGGCGGCGTGACTGCTTGTGGAAGCGAGAAGGAGGAGTCAAGGTTGGTAACTAGAAGCTTGTGGACGACACATATCATTTGAGCGACACTGATGGTCTGCATTTCGTGAATTATTCACGTTTCAGGTGCACATCGTTGACTAGCTCGGTGGCGGAAACCCTTCTATTCAGTTTCGGAAGTCGAAACCCGGAACCGGCACAATACTTCCGATCCTCTGAACTAAACTGCAAGGTCGTTGGAGTGATGAATAATTTTAATTATACAGCAATCATAAGGAAAATATACAGCGAGAACCAGTAAAATGCAAATATTTCCTCTAAAGGTTAGATCATGCTGTCGCCGCCACTGCCGGCTCAATGGGTGCATCCTTGGGTGGCGAGCTGCTCTTCGTCGTCGCAGCATCCACGAGCGCATCGACCGAGGAAAGATCCTCAACCTCAGCGGCGGTTTCTTCAACGGCCTTGCTAGAGGTCGTCGTCTCTTGGGCAGCAGGTGCAGCCGCGTCGGTACCTGTCTCGGTGGTCGCTGACTCCTTCTTCACCGCTACCCATTTCTCTTTGCGATTCTTGCGCTTGGACTTGCGGTCCTCTTCGCTCGAAGAAGAGGAGGTTGATGCGTCCTCGTCGCTATCGTCTGAATCTGAGTCTGCCTTCTCCAAAGTTACGGTGGGCTCGTCCGCTGGAGGCGTAGGCAACGCAGTTGCCGATGATGAAGCAGCGGCTGCTGCCTTCTTCGCCTTTCGATATGCCTTGCGAGCCGCAGCCAAATCCTCGGCGTTCTCCTTTTCTTTTTCCTTCTCTTTGGCCTCCTTCTCCTCCTTTTCTTTCTTCTCCTCCTCTTCCTTCTCTTTGGCCTCTTTTTCAGCCTTCTCCTTCTTCAACTTCTCTCGTCGTTCGCGCTCTTCAACCACCCATTTGCCAACCTCCTCTACACACTCGCGTGGGCGTGTCTTGTTCTTGAGCAAGAAGCCTTGTAGTCCCGCAACGCTAACTTCGTCTTCGGGGATTTGGAGGGAAAATCGTTTGGCCAATGAAACGAGCTCGTCCTCCTCAAGGATAGGCATCGCGTTGATGGAGGCCCTCTTCTTCTTCTTGGTAGTCTCTCCCTCTGATAAGGCTGCTGATAGCGCAGTAGCCGAGGTAGAGCCAGCTGTGCTCGATTCGCTGCCCATCGGCGTGTTGCTTCCAGTGACGATTTTTGGCCTGCACGGGAAGAATCGCTTGAAGATTCCCTCAGCCTGCCACTGGGTAGCATACTTGAAGTTGATCCAGACGTCCATGCGACCGGGCCTACGGAGGGCTTCGTCTAACCTATCAATGTGATTCGTAGTGGCGAAGAGGATGCGACCTTCAGGTGCAGTGACTCCATCAATTCTAAACAGGAATTAGACATACCATTCAAATTTCGCTTATAGAGGAAACACGTACGCATTCAAGAGTCCACTGAGGGTAAGTGAGCTTCCATCAGACTCTGTGGATTGTGACGACGTTGGAACCGTAGGGACTCCAGTAGACTTCTTGTCACGTGTAGTCGAATGTGTGAAAGACGCGTCCAAATCTTCCAGTAAGACAATGCATCGGGTGGGCAGATGTCCCATTAGTTGTGTCAGGGTATTGTCACTCATTCTGCAAAAGAAAGACGTCAGCCACAAATAGGGCGAGCCATAGCCTTATACGCACCCTTTTGCGGCCAAGCTCAGGGCGTAAATATCCAGACCAAGCTCGCCAGCCAAAGCGTGAATCAACGACGTCTTTCCGGAGCCGGGGACACCGTAGAGAAGATAACCTCGGCGATAGGGGATACCGCGTTCGGCGTACCACTGTAACATTTATGAGCAACGTTTCGTACTTTCATGAGGGGTTTTTTACTGACGTCTTCACTGGCAATGAAATCCTTGCAGTCTGCCACAATCATATCTTTGACATTAGCTTCAAGCACGATGGACTCCATCGGTCGTTTCTGACGGCTGCCGTTCCACCTCCAGGATCCCCATTGGTCGGGAATAAAGACATGGATCCGGTGTTCCGCGTCTTTTTCGTACATCTTCTTGGCTAAACAAATGCACATAAGTTCAATGGCCAAAAAGGATTGGTCAAATGCGGCATACCTTCAAGAACGAGTTGCTTGATGACGGTGTTGTTCCTTGCCACCACACTAATCTTGACTTCCTGGTAGGTGCCCCAGTCTGTGGTTCGCTTCGAGCGAGTGATCTGTGAGAAGATTAGTGGCCGGGAAGTAGTAAAAAGGCTTGAGAACTGACTCTCAGCCAATGTCCGCGGTAATAAATGGTATGAGTGGTATCTGTTTAAAAGGAAGGAATGTCAGTCATCTTCTTGGTGAAGTATCCCACAGCGACAAGAAAGCGAACCACATCAAATCCGGGATCGAGACAACTATTCAAACAGAGATGCGAGTACGCATCGGAGATCAAGACAAGCCCCGAATCGAAATCAGTCTTCTTACCTTGTGCTGGCATAAATGCAATCATATTCTTCTTTCTTCCGTGTGTGAGGGCGACTTCATCTTGGTCCTCGTCGTCGTCGCCAAAATCTCCAGCGTTGGCCGATCCCTTCTTTACGGATCGAGTGGTGATATCAAACTCGCGAGAACGACCCCAGGCAGGTTCTAGAAAAGGCCAAACGACAGGTTAGTGACCAGTAGATCGAAAATCGGACGGGGCAAGGGCATCAGGGATGGGCGGATCACGATTCAGCCACTGCGACAGTTTCGTGGAATGCCCCGAAAGTCAATAGAATGTTGGGTGGATTGATGTGGAGGCGAACGCGAGGGCGTGAGGCACGGGCGAGGCCAGGTGATGCAGGAGATAAGTGAGGACGTACGTTGGCTCTAAGCGATTCGTCAATACGTCATCTTAAACAAGGAACTTTTTAATTGCTCACCAGCCAGTGCATTATCCATTCATATGGGCTGTTAAATCGAGGTTTCAGTGCTTTGAACCCAGTTATGGGAAAAGAACAATACCTGTCCATTTGGGTGAAGTGGGCTGTTAAGAAGAATGCTGAAGAAAGGATTCAGTATGTTGTTAGTGTTCACTGCGACTAGCTTACAATCTACGAAAGAGTTCCATGAGGAGCTAGCAACCCGTCTTGCGGTTTCGACGGTGCCACCAATGACTACAAGTTTCTGAGGGAAATGTTATTTCGTGACGCTTTATACGCGCGTCGTTCCAGACTTACGACTGTATCTGAAATAGCACCTGTGCCCATTCCGAGACCACCAGAAAAGATGTTCTTGACAAGATCCATTGTAAAATATGTCTCGCTCAATGCTTGTGAAGCTGAGAGAGGTGAGACGGAGAGATGGGAGGATAGCGAGGATAGCGCTCGCTCTCACGGAGGTCTTATATACTGGGGCGCTGTCGGTATTGAAGTCGGAAAACGGCCCTGAAATGACTGTGCCGCCCATTTCCGGCTGCGACCATAGTCCACGTTGGATATGTGTCCAATTTGACGCCGACTGCTGGGATGACCGTCTCCCAGCTCCCGCGCTAATCCCCCAGAATTTGGCGAGAATTTGCGGAATATTCATATCTTTGCAAACCTAGAGCAATATAAAACTCTCCTTT
>KN824281.1:609202-631578 GCA_000827415.1 Serendipita vermifera MAFF 305830 | reverse complement strand
TTGTGTTTCAATGCAGGATTGGCCCGTACGTGCTTCTTTTGTTTTCATTAAAAAAGCGAATTGTAAATACTGTTTTTAATCTCGACGGAGAGTAGCCTCCTGCCCCACTGGAGGGCGGAATTTGCGGGGTCTTTGCTAGGAGCGGCGGCCAAATCGGTACGCCATTGGCTGAAACATATAACGCTATTAATTTGCTCATATGAAATGCAGTTTTCATTTCAATTTGCCTACGTAAATAGATGTCCAGCGATAATATAAACGCGTCCTCCAAATAAAATAAAAAATAGAGGGAGCACTTCTCTTTCGCCATAAAAGTCATTCTGGGCACTTCACCAGAACCGAGTCGAGGTGGGACAATCTCCAACGCTCGGGCAGAAATAGGCCGTCCAGTTCAGGACACACAAAGAGGCAGAAACCATGGCGAAAACAGTAGAAAACTTGATCTAAGAGGCGTTTGTTACGATAGGAGTGTATATTACTGAGAATGGTCTTGGAAAGGCCAGTGATGGTGGCATCCAAGGTTCAAAACTCCGCTCGACACCCCCTATACGTGCGACAACTCTACAGGTAAAGAACGTGTATATAGAAAGGAATGACAGTAAATGGTTATATACGAATCACAAATGTCCATCTGACGCAACAGCTCTGAGACGGTCCATTATGGGGGTTTTTTTTGGGTCGCGTTGACTCGCGGTTAATAGTTGCAAACATTGCCGTATATGCGTTGTGTAGGGTCTTGAGGGATCCATCCGTAGTTAAGGCCAGCCGAGTAGCTCCACTCATCGGCGTTTTCTGCTTTCCACGTCCAGAAGATCCATCCACCTCCTCGTTCAAATGCTGCAGGGAAGGTCAGAACCAATGGCATGCAATCTCAAGCCAGAGAATAAAACTCACAAGTGACCTGTGCCTCCCAGAAACGCCTCAAGAATCCCTTGTAATCGTTTCCAAACGTTGAACCGGATCCTGTAAAGTAGGAGCAGGTCCCGACATAAGAACTTCCTGGGTACGAGCCATCGTATCTAGCGCCAATGCCGCGACCGTTCAGATACTTGGCACAATCGGTAAAGGCCAATGACCATTCTCCAACCACCGTCCAAAGGTCGAAACTCTGCAGCTGAGGTCCGCGTGCACATGCTGCTTGGACCTGCTGATCCCAGGAACGTGATACCTCGCCTTGACTGAAGACGCCGTAGTAGTGAGTGTCTAGAGGGATATGAGTTCTGAGATGGAGGACGGCAAACAAAGCGACAAACCCATCATGACACCGTCGAAGCCGGTCGTTTCGAAACCGTTCCAGTAATCGAGGGGTTGGAAAGCGTCGTGAATGACCTCAAGAAGAGCACCTTGTTGAGAGTTTCCGTATGGATAGCGGATGTTTCCGTAGCTATTCGGGGGATGGGTACTTGGTCTAAGTACTCGCCGCCTCAAACTCACCTGTCATACCAGTACTGGCGAACGACATTCATGACGTCGCTACCATAATAACCAGCGGGTTCGTTGAGTGGCGCAATGCCTACTACCGTGTCTGTTTGACTAGAATACCAGGAGGCAAGTGTCTTGATAATGGCGTTCGTTCTGGCAATGTTATCCGAGCTTGTATGCCAGGTGGGATAAGACATTTTTTGACCGGAGTTATCATAGCCATTCTTTGAGGAATCAGCATGGTATGAGCAAGTCATTAGACATGTGTACTCACTTGTGAGCCAGGAGCTCCGTGGAGGTCGATGATCACTTTGAGGCCGACCTGTCTTGCCCAGCCAATAGCACTGTTTCGATCGTCAGCCCCCACTCAAAAAATGTCTTGGCAAAGCACAGACCTGGTGAGGTAGGAAAGTTGGCCTTGATGGTACGGCTCTCCGCGGCTGACGTCCCAAGCCCAGTAGCCGATGGGTAGACGGACGTGATTGAGACTGAATACTGTTAGTCGAGAGAAGGAGGGCAGGGCCCTAAATCTGATACACACCCTGCATTCTTAATGTTCACGAAATCGTTGTAGGTAATCCACGTGTTCCAATGATTAACGAGCTTTGAATGGGCAGTGTTATAGTCCTGGTACTGGCAAAAGGTGTACTCGTCCACGATTCTGCCATCTGTGCCGTCGAAAAGAGAAGGTGTGATCCACGGCTGAAATCGGAATGAGCGGGATGGAGGATTAGATCCGGGGACGGTGGCATATTGAAAAAAAAAAAGCAACGTACCTCGAGCACAAGCCATCCGCCGAGGTTCACACCCCTAATCTTCGTCGAGCCGTACGGGAAACCCCAGGTCGGAGCGCGCTTGGTGATATTCGCGGTAGGAGCCGCTGACACCGTAGCTGGGACTAGGGCAAGGGACAAGAGGAGAGCGGCCAGTTGGCCAAAAAGAAGGTGAAAATGAGTGTGGGTGCGCATGATGGGCAGAATCGTCGTCTTCGCCGCTTTGCTGTCAAGCTACAGGTCAAACGCGAAAAACTAGGGACGAGTCGAAAGGTCCTGAAAGGAAGTTGCGGGGAGGTTGGGGAACCGCAGCCATGCTTGGCCATGCCTTGCTGCCTATATGCGTCTGTCGTGATGGCATACTATTACACACATGCCGTTTTGCGAAAGAATTGCCAGAACAGAATATAAAAACGCCTTGAAACTTCCGGAATAGAATTATCCATGCAACGGCGGCTGAAGTCACGGGAGGTGCGGCGAAGCGCAGTTTCTCTTGAAAGAGCGAGTGCATCTGGCAACTAAAGTGCCATCGTTGACGGCTTCTCCCATGCTTCCGAGTGCTTCTAACCCTTCCATCTATTTTCATGCGACGGCATTTATATTCACACGAAACATGGTGGCGTATGGCTCCCATGTCATTCATCTTCGCCGGAAGTAAGACCAAACGGATGTGGGGCCCATCATGGCAAATGGGGCGGACCAAGAGTGAGAAAGCGTCATCCGTCCCACAAGTTCCCGACAGGGAACCAAAGCCCCAGAGATCATACGGCAGGGTTTTTGATCATCAGCTCGCTTTCTCATGTCGACGGTCATCTATCGACGCCGGTTCAAAGTTTAGCTCTTCGACCCACTCAATTATCCGACATGTAAAGCTCGTACAAATACAGAATAATCCACTAAAAACAAAAAACAGAAATAATTACCAAGAAAGCAATCAGAAATACGCATCTAGCCTCCCTAATCGTGATTCTTTTACACCACCAACGTCCTCCCGCCAATCATCCCCTTCGTTTTCTACTTGCATCACGTCAACATGAATGTCAACAAAGTCATTTCGTCTGAACAACCACCAGAACTGTCTCCGAAGTCGTCCATGGTTCGATTGTATCTGCCGCATCTCTCTCCCCACATAGGATCGTTTATTTCCCACTGCGGGTCGAGACTCTACATCGTCTGGTTCATCCCCTCGATCAATGTGGTTTACGTCGGATACTTGCGAGCGATGTTCTGCTTGCTCGCCATCGTCTTCTTTTTTCGCGGAGACGGATGCAGTGCCGCGCTGCTTGACAACAATGTACGAAGTTCGTTTCACATTCTCTTGTGTGCCCATATCCCTTAGTGGTAATCCAGGATTCGATGTCTGTTTAGGGCCTGAACTTTGCTCCTTTGACGCAAATAACTGAGAGGTCTTGACATTGAGCAAGAAGCGAGAAATGGCGACTTGAAAGATGATCCATGGTGGGTAAGTTCCCAAAGGCACATAGACCCTAGGGCCAAAGATCAATAGCTACGAGGGTTTGATGAGAACACGATAGGTAGGGTAAGGAAAAGGGCTGCATACCCCCAAAGAACCTGCACAGACGACAAAAGTCACCATGTAGAAAAGAATGCCGTCGCGGTAGAGGATGGCCAGAGCTGGTGTTCGTTCCGACCTATGTACGACAGATACGGTCAGAATCACGCGAATGACATGGATTATTCTCACCTAGGCGTTCTCATGGCATTGAACAGCAAAAAGCTAGCATAAACCCCATGTTCGACCGTAGCTGGGACCCATTGGGGCCATATAACCTTCTTCAACGATACGCATACATTGAAAATCGGTTGATAAACAAAATCTGATAGACGGGTTGAGATCAATGCCAAAGACCAAGCGCGACGGGACAGAGACAAACCTCGATTATGAACTCCAGCAGTGTCGATGAGCAATCCGATGGACACGAGCAAAGAGAGGGCCCAAACTAGGATAAGAATGGTCAACGTCCGTGTGGACATTTCGTACCATGCCCATAACCTGTTTGGAAGTCAGATGCCTTCGTACAAGGTATAATGGCGAGTATCTGACCTGAACGCATAGAGAAACGAAGTGGATGCGATACTTAAAATTTCAAGGAATGTCGAAAACGCCAACCACCCTCTACATCTGTGAATAATGCCCCGCTTTCAGTCTCTTGAAGAATCACAGCAACGACCCTTCCACACACTCACGTCTGGCAAGGGATAAGTACATACCAAGCCGAATAATCGAGTCACTTACGCTGTCTGTAAGACCAGAACTCAACCCACTCATTACTAGGAAAATGTAGAATTAGCATTTCGCCTGGCTACCCTTTGGCCAGACACCCACAGAAGACGCTGACGGCGATCACCATTGCCGAAACATATCGATTAAAGAGAAAGATGACTTTGAGGAGGGATAGACCCGATTTCCAAAGTAGCTCGACCTGATGTAAGCGCTCAGCACTGGCGGTTGGTGGGCAACCGAGTAGGCTAAATTCCTGAAGGCGTACCTCCACGGGGATTGTCAACAGCATGTCCCAAAACATGATAGTGACGCAAGCATAGATGAACGAACAGATTCCTCGGGCGATTGTAAGGCTTGTTATCAACCCTTGGAGCGTGATGGGCCCAAACTCTTGAATATCCGCGGGCGAAACCGTCAATCCCATCTCGTAGCCCTAGCCTCCTTATGCCCACCCAGCGAGCTCGAAGAGAGAAAAAGAAACAGAAAAAGGTGGGGGACTTTCCAGGTTACAGATCAGATCCAAGATGCGGAGACTTTGTTTGTGCGAGCATTTAGGCCTTGGTATTGGGCCAGGCACGAACAGCAGCCGCCGTCCTCGGGTCGGGAAAGGAAATGAAATTATAGCCGTTTGCATATGTTTTGCGCCCAAGTCAAACGAATACAAAGCAAAGAACGTAAGGATGCGACGAAATCGCCTCACGGTATTTAAAATACACCCTTCGATCAATTCTCAATAGTACAAGCTCTGATCCTATCAAAAGCCATATACAAACTACAAAAAAAAGCTCAAACAAAAAAACAAGACAAAACAAGAACGGAGAGGAGGTCAGAAGTACGCATCTAGCCGCCCTAGTCGCGATTCTTTCACGCCACCCACCAGGTCATGCCAGCCGTCCTCTTCGTCCTCAACCTGCGTCACGTCGACGTGAATGTCACCGTACTCGTTTTTGCCAAACAGCCACCAGAACATCCTCCGAAGTTGTCCGTTGGTCGACTGTATCTGCCGTATCTCTCTCCCCGCATAGGATCCTTTACAGGCTGCACTTCGAGATTCGAGATCATTCAAATCCTCCTTTTGGACGATGTGGTTGCCTTCGGATACCTGTGAGTGGTGCTCTGTTGGCTCGCCCGTTTCCCCCTCCTCGTTCCTTTCTGCCGAAGTAGATCGAGTGCCACGATGTTTGACGGCAACATAAGTGGTCCGTTGCACTTTATCGCGCACAGGAATGTCCTTGAGGGCCATCCCAGGGTTCGGTGTAGGTTTGGGAGTAGAGTCGCGCTCCTTCGTCGCAAACAGCTGAGAAGTCTTGACATTGAGCAAAAAATGAGAGATGGCGATTTGGAATATGATCCACGGTGGATAAGTTGCCAAAGATACGTAGATCCTGGGGCCGTAGCGGAACACCTAATGAGATCCCATGAGAAAGATGGATCAATGCGACATACAGGGAGCACTGGGAACGGCCAACATACCAGAACAGAAAACAAGCAAACACAAAATGTCAACATGTAGAAAAGAATACCGTCACGGTAGAGGATGGCTAGAGCCGGTTTTCGTTCCGATCTGTGGACGAGATGTGATCAGAACGAAATAGCCAGAGATATAAACCATATTCACCTAGGTGTTCTCATGGCATTGAATAGCAAAAAGAAAGCGTAGAAGCCATGTTCGAATGTAACCGGAACCCACTGCGGCCATAAAACCGGCCTGATTGATATACATACGTTGAAGATTTGCTCGTGAATAAAATCTAGCGGGGGTTTGGAAATCAGCGTCGAAGGTGATGAGGCGCAATGAGACGAAGGCGGACCTTCGCTATGAACAGCAGCAATATCGATAAGTAATCCGATGGACACAAGCACACAGCAAATCCAGAGTAGGAGAAGTGCGACCAACGCCCGTGTGGACAGTTGGTACCATGCCCATAGCCTATTTGGAGTCAGACACCCTGGCGTAGCGCATGGTGGCGAGTATCTGACCTAAACGCGTAGAGAAAGGAAGTGGATGCGATACTAAAGACTTCGACAAATGTCGAAAACGCCAACCACCCTCTACATCTATCCCTCTTTTAGTCCCCCTCAATTATCGCGAGAATGGCTAACTGATACGTACATCTGGAAGGGATGAGTACAAGAAAAATCTTGACAGATAAAACCACTTACGTTATCCGTAAGACCGTTGATTAGTCTACTCATGACTACGAAATGTGCAATTAGTTACTGCTCTCTCCTGCCCACAGTCCTGACACGCACATAAGACGCTGACGATGATCACTAGTGCCGAAACATAGCGATTAAAGAGGAAGATGACTTTGAGAACGGACATTCTTGATTTCCAGAGGAGTTCGACCTACGTCCGCCAATAAAGAGTGCTCAGCACAGGGACGTTGGCTAAACTCAAAATGCTTCGTACCTCCATAGGGAGCGTCAAGAGCATATCCCAGACCATGATAGTAAGGCATGCATAGATGACACAACCAATTTGCCGGCCGATTGCAAAGTTACTTATCAAATTCTCGAGCGTAACTGGCCCAAATACTTGAGCCTCTGCAGGAGAAGTTGCGAATCCCATCGTAGCCTATCAAGAGCCAAGCAACGAGCCTCCTTTGTGCCCACCCAGCGAGCTCGAAGGGAAAAAGAAAACGGAGGAAAGGTGGGGGTAAACAAGGTGTCGTATGTTATAGCTCGATCCAAGATGCGATAGCTCGTTTGCGCAAGAGTATATAATCCAGGCACAAGCCTGAGCCGTCGCTCTCTCGCGAGGATTGAAGTATAAATCTAGGCCTCGAGTCGGGGGTCAGAAATAAGCTCAAGAATGTATTGCGAAGAGTGTGGCTCCGAGGAAATCTAAGGCCATTCAGTTTTCAATACTTTTTTTGTTAAGGGGGCTTTTTCCCCAAGTTCGGGGGTTTTTGGGGCGTTGGGAGGTTTTTCGGTTTGGTCCTTGGCCGGGGGGCCTTCTTGATTAAACCTCCTCGGGTTTCGACAGCATTCAAAATCGGAAATTGATTATCGAGAAAATGTATAAGGTATTTGCAAAAAACAAACGAGTGTGTGTCCCCACAACTAGACTAGGGGAATTGAACAGAGCGCGGTGGATCCACAAGGCCCAACTCCATGCCTAACCGCAAATGTTTGGATACAGCCGTTGAGTAGGATCCTGCGGAATCCATCCATACTCCAACCCTTTCGAATAGCTCCATTCGTCCGACTTTTCCAACTTCCAAGACCAATAGATCCATCCCGCACCGGCTTCAAACGCTATAGGCATGGGTTAGCAGGTTCAGCACTCATCAAGATACTGTGTAAACAAACCAAATGTCTGAGCCTCGAAAAATTTGCGCAGGAAGGTTTTATACTCTTGGCTGAATGTCGATCCTGAGCCAGTCCAAGGAACGCACGAGCCAATGGGAGTGGTACCAGGTAACGATCCGTCATAGCGTGATTTCGAATTAGGGCCATTGAACGCCTGGGCAGCGCAATCCGTTGCGGCTGTCGTCCATTCTCCAACAATCGTCCATAGGCTAGAGCTTCGGAGGGCAGCCGCTTGTGCGCATGCACCTGCAATTTGTTGGTCCCATGACCACCTGGCTCTCGTGTCATCATATATGCCATAGTAATGGGTGTCCAACATGACACCGTCAAAACCGGCACCCATGAACCCCTTCCAATAGTCGAGGCCCATGAATGCATCGTGAATGACCTGCAATGCGCCACCTTGTTCGCCGGTGCCGTAAGGGTATCGGATGTTTCCATAGGAATCATACCAGTACTGTTTGAGAACGGTCATAAAGTCGTTTCCGAGCCATCCAGCAGGCTCGTTGAGCGATTGGATTGCCGTGACCACATCGGTTCGTGTTGCGTACCAAGAGGCAATAGTGCGAATAATCGACAGGGAGCGGGCAACATTGCTCTTGTCCGTGTGCCATTGAGGGGAGTTGTTCACTCTTCCGCTGTTGTCGAATGGGTTCTATTTGATAATTAGAAAGATTACCAACCTATTTATGTACTTACTTGTGATCCTGGCGCTCCGTGAAGATCGATCATGACTTTGAGGCCGGTTTGTTTTGCCCATGTGACGGCTCTGGACGAATATAAGTGGTTAAATGAACGCTATACAATCTACTCACTGTTCAAGGTAGTATAATTGACCAGAGTGGTAAGGTTCTCCGCGGCTCACGTCCCAGGCCCAATAGCCGATGGGCAAACGGACATGGTTGAGGCTGGTGGAATTCAGTCGAGAGAAATCGAATGGCTATGATATCACGTACCCTGCATTCTTAATCTTCACAAAGTCATCGTAGGTGATCCATGTGTTCCAATGATTGACGAGCGCCGCGTGAGCCACATCGTAATCTTGATATTGACAAAACGTGTACTCGTCCACAATTCTGACATCGTTTGGTGTGGTGAAAAGCGTGGGCGTCATCCATGGCTAACGTAATGGAAGAGGTTAGCAAAGGCACCCATGCCAGCATCCCACTAGAAGCCCAAAAACCACAGCTCACCTCTAAAACCAGCCAGCCGCCAAGATTTACTCCTCGAACTTTGGTAGATCCATAGGGGAATCCCCAGGTTGGTGCCCGTTTTTCAAGGCTTGTGCCGTTGACGGGAGCGGAGATGACTGGCAGAGGGGCGATAGAGAGGAGGGAAAGGAGCGCAGAGAAGCAGGTCAAAAACTGCCTCATGATTATTATTAGAACTTCAAAAAGAGTGTGGGGAGGAGTTAAAGGCCTTACACGAACAACAAGACGGAGACATGCCTTTTAACCGTCGCGTTTCGTTTCGGAGCAAGCAATCACCTGGCGCCTCGTCACCCTGTCTGGCGTTAAAGTTGACAGATCAAAGGCCGGGCCCATTTTATTCGCATGAAAAGATGGTCCGTGATGTTTTAGCACACCCTGAGCCGAACAATTTTAAACTGATTATTTTGAATGGAAACCAAGAGTTAGTACATACAAATGACACAGGCACGAGGAACAATGTACGGAAACGGTGCCGATTAAGGAAAGACCAACGATCGGAGGCTAGCTATTGCAGAGCGAACAAACGTACGTGTCCATACCAAGAAACGATGGGCTCAAGGTCTCTAGAACCATTGCAACTCCACGTGAGCTCCAATTGATCATAGTCCTATAAGTCTTCGACATGTTCGACAGAGTCGACGATTTCATTAACAATCTCGTCCGTCACCCCCGGGATTACCTTCTCCGCCTCGATGAACGCCGCTTGAAGGTTGGTCAGTACGAGCCTTGCTTCCTGGGTGGATACACGCGGGAACAACTGTAATCACATCGTTAGATAATGAAATGGCTGCAATGAATCCCTCGTACCGATGCAATGGCAGGTAGGATTACAGATTCCAACATGGTCGGTGGTAATGGCGAGGATATCTGCGTACGCTCCATTTCCTGCCTCAACTCTTCAGAGTCATCAGATCCATATGACGGATCTCTCCTGTCAAGCACTCTCCTGACAGTGCCCTCGTCCTCACTAATCTCGCTGCCAGTTCTTGCGGGTTTGGGCAGGGCCTTGTTAACATTATTGACCGCTGGCGCTTGTGCTACTGGAACAGGCGGAAGAACCGTCTTGTCATTAGTGAGAGTCGTGGACGACGAGTGACCGTTGGAATGGTTGGCATAAACTGTCGAGCTGCCCCCAGAGTGGGAAGACCCATTGCGCCCTGTCGGTGGTTCCACGTCATACGCGACCTCTTCTAGGATTGGAGGGGCCGCTGGTGCAGCACGCCCAATAGTGTTCTGCCCTCCAACATGGCGCATAGTTCCAAAGTCCCATTGATCGTCAGGATCATCGAATTCGTCACTAATTAGTACTGTAAGTGATACAATTGCCTAAAAATGCTAGTGAACCTACTATTTGTCTCGAGAACGATTGTCATCGCGCTCGTCACGCTTTCCTCCCGTTTCTACTTTCCACTTGTCATGTCGTTCAATCAGTTCCGTCAAATAGTTTGCTTTCTTTGCTGTTTTCACAAACTTGTGTTTGAGCAGTTCTTTGGCGGTAGGTCGCTAATTCATAGTCAACGTCATATCCGAGATCGAAACCTTATTGCGTACATCGCGGGGGTCTCTTTGCAAGCACAAAGTCACAAAATCCTTGAACAGTTTTGAGAATGGTCCGTCCAGTACCGGGGGCGGATTCTTTGGAATCAAGAAGAGGACCTTCATTGGGTGCAATTCAGCGTAGGGTGGTTCACCCTTGGCAAGCTCGATGGCCGTAATACCCAGACTCCAGATATCTGCCTTGTGATCGTATCCAGACTGCTTGATGACTTCTGGGCTCATCCAATAAGGTGTGCCGACAAAAGTGTTCTTCTTTGCCGAGAGAGTACCACTGAGCTGGCCCGAGACACCAAAATCGGCAAGCTTAACATCGCCATTTGAACTGAGAAGAATATTGGCGGCTATGAGCGACGATGATCAGAGAGACAAGTTTCAGCCGGGGGGAGATGATAATCTATCTACCTTTGATATCACGGTGCAGTTTACCCTCAGAATGAAGATACTCCAAACCTCGTAAAAGCTCGCGAACGATAATGGCAATATACTCTTCTCGGAAGACGCCGGGCTTCATCTAAGCTTCCGGTCAGAGGAGAACCAATTAGATGTTGATAAGGCTTACTAAATCAGAGCATGATCCACCAGAGCAGTATCTAAATGATCATTAAGCATACTATTCATGAATGCGTTCTATCGTGTACTCACTCCATGACAATCCATAGGTTGGATCCCTGAAGGAATGAGCCATGGTACCTGAACGTATGCCATTCAGTGGAATAACAATGTCGCTTGGGAAATGAAAACGCACTTTGTAACATGGGGGGAGTCCAATTGGGACAAGATGGATATCTCTTGCTGGATATCCTCTATTTCGTCTTCGGCGCTCTCGAGATCAATAATCTTAATGGCCACCGTCTTTTGGGTCCTCTTCTCGTATCTAATAATAACGCCACTCGGTTAGCTCTCATAGTCTGCATACGCACAGCTCTCTATGTTGCCCGGTGGCGAGCAGAATGAGCGCCCAACTTACCCTTTGTAGACTTCACCAAAGGAACCCTTTCCTGGACACACGCAACGTCATAAGTCACACAGTTGGCTGATACGACTGCTAGCCGCCCACTCACCGATACGGTCTTGCTTAACATACAGCTCCTCTGGATCTCGTCTCTCCTACACGAGCACAGTGAGCAAAAAGGTGAAAATTGTTTACAAATAGAGGCACTATACCATGTCTCAAGATGCCCGAGTGATTCTGCGGATGGACTGATGGATGTTGAGCGAAGGGCTTACTTCCGCTGCCGGTGGTACGGTTCGACGGGAACAGTTACAGAAGCGAAAACTAAACCAGGAAATGGATACAGGCAAAGCAAGAGTTGATGTTGTTGGTTTTTGTGAATTTGTTTTTCGTAAACTAAGGTCGTGAACGAGGTCGTGGTCAAAGCTGTCAAAGTGAGTGGCTGATGACCTTGCAATGCGGCCTCCTTGAGCGCCAATCGGGTCGTACTCTCAAGCCTCGCGCACATAAAGCAAGTAGGGTCGTCCCTTTATTATTTATTTAAACTCAAATCCCAACCACGCTGGCCACAAATCTCCTTGCCAATCTACATCCATCCAGAGCTTTCTGTCGAATGCTCGTTCCCATCCAAGAGACACAGCTGCCATTTTGCACACATTAGAGCTGGGGAACGATCAGTCATCACTAGAACGGCAACGTATCAGGTACTCACGTAAACGTGCAAATCACGGCCCCGGGTGCCCGTTCCCCCTCCTCAAGCCACGCTCCACTGAGCATAGCAAAGTCCAGCACCATCCCTTGTGTCCACCGTTTTCGTTCCTCGGGTCTTATCTTCCGTCCCATGAAGACACGCTGGACGTACCCGTGAGGACTCGCCATCCATCGCCATTTGCGTTCCGCATTAGAGTTTGCGGCGGCATGCAGTCCCCAGACATTGTGTGGCGCAGGAGAGAGGGCCAAGTGGTCCTGAAATGCCGCATACGAGTCTGTCGCGACGTATACGCTTGGGTGCGCGTCTTCAGCCTCGCGAGGATGTGATGCACGTAAGATTTTCCATGCTTCTAGAGTCGCCTTGACGTATTCGGTGATCGGGACATAGTCATCCCGCCATTTCTGGTTAGCTGGATACCGGTCGCCATGTCGGATATGCATCCCTACGTATGGCTTGTTGGCATGAAGTCTTCGTATTTGGGTGAGCTCCTGCCGCAGGGAGTCACTCGGCAATATCGTCTCCTTGAGGGATACTGCAGCATGGTCGTAAATGGGTTTTTGTCTTGAGAGGTCAGATTGATAGCTGGTCGATGTCAGTGTCGTGCTCGCAATAGGAGGGGTACTACATACGCGTCTTCGTAATGTTCCGAGAAACCGTGGCCAAAATGAAATTTAGCTGTTCGTTGGGTGACGATCTGAAGGACGTGAGTTTTCTGGAAATAATAAGATGAAACGACTCACCCAATGCCTGGCGGTTCGGGGGCACGCGACCAGTTCTATAGGAGGATCAGAAGCTGGCCCAAATGATTATTGACATACTGACCGTTGGGTGGGGGTGGTAGGCAACCGGGCTCAGGGCCGGGTTGTGTCTTCCGGACGTCCTGGAAGTAGTCGGTCCATCTAATACTCTATAAGTCGGGCGATATACGGAAGACAAGTCACGCACTCTCCACGATTCCATCTCGAATCGTCAATAATTAATGTTCTGTTGCGCTAAAAAATAGGATGGTAAGGGAGGGTAACGACCTGTTGAAACGCCAAAATCTCACCTCTCGCGCAAGTGCTGCAGTCTGCGCAAGAAGCGCTAGATCGAAAAAGAGTCCCACATCGCCATCTAGCATGTACGTTATTGTACTCGCACAAACGGCTGATTCCCCTGGTACATGCTGGTGAGGGACGTCTAGCTGTGTGTGCATGTTCCCGTTGGTGCCGCCCATCCCCCAGTAGTGACCATGGGTCATGAGACCCTTGTCTTGCAAGTTCCAGCACTCTTGCTCATATTCGATGGGTTCTAATGGAAATACGGTGTGATTACTGTAATCTATATGCACTGTTTCATCAGACGAGGCTGTGGAGGTGGCCGTGCCATTTTTGAGGATGTAGGATTTGAGAATCTCTGGGCGATTGAAGGAGAGCAAAATGAGGATGAAAAGGATGATTGCGCCTATTATTCCGAGTATTAGCGGGGCGGTATCCACGAGTGTTCTCAGTTTCCCGTCTGGTGACTTTGGGTCTGTCTTCACATGCCGTGGGCGACCAGGAGAGCGTTCTCTTCGTGCTATTGGTGTTCTAGTAAGCTGAGAATAGTCCTCTTGATGTGCTGGGAACGATGCAGATGCCGAAGACCGTAGTAGGGGGTACTCTTGTGCTTGAGTATGCAGCATATCAATCTCATCTGGTCCTCCTTGAACATTGTCCACATATTCCTCTTCTTCATCGTCGTGAAAGCTTGTTACGGGCCGTCCGGACGCTCTGGAACGTGGAGTTCTGGGCGTGAGCGACGAGTCGTTTGCATTATAATTAAGATTTCGTGAATTAAATCCCGAGCTGCTCATAGTTGAAATAAAACGAGGTCCAGCTCGTGAGTGGCGGTGGTTGGGTTCAAAGACAATAACGATCGACGCTTGCTTGGACTCCGACAAACTTTTGCTGGCAATGTCACGGGCTCAACGCTTCGCAACCTATGCAGCAATCTTGACTGCAATCTACTTTCTCGTCTTCTTCCAACTCGTTCCGGTCCCTCTTGTCGAGGAAGAGACCGTTAACCAGCTCATACCAGTGGTACGTGTTCCTCACCGCCCGTCTTTGGGGCAATTTGCTCAGTTCCATTCACAGATTCCGTGGTGGTTATTGGTGTCCTTTGGCTCATATTCGTTATGGTCGTTGGGATGGGGTCTGTTCACATTCAGAGACTGCGATGACGCTTATGAGGAGCTCATGGGAGTAAGTAACTTTATATTACGAATGTTCTAGTGCTGATACAATCGTGTTTGTCTAGGAAATCAGCATGGCCAAGGCCGATTTGCGTACCAGAGGAGTTACAGTGGATTGAGAGAATACCCGAGAGGCGACTCCTCAAAAAAGATGTTCTATTACCTATTCGAGATATATATTTTCTACCGTCCTGGCACCATAGACCGCTGCAAGCCACAGTTAGTCACCAGCCACAATCGAACCAGACGACCGGGTTATAACTCACAAGCTGCATGAAGATTGCCCGTTGTTGAGGAGGCAACCTGTCTACCTCTGCTTGAGACATTGCTAGAGCAGCCATGAGCGTATTCTACAACGATTTTGTCAGACAATCCTCTTAAGGGAAACACAAAGAACATACCGCCTCGTCAGCTGATAGATTTTGAATACCGGGGATGGGAGCAGCAGCGGCAGGTCCTCTGGGTGGGGGAGCTGGCTGAGGAGGTGCACCACCGTACCATCCAGCAGGATTGGGTGGAGGAGCCCCGTAAGGACCACGAGGATCAGGGGGAGGAAAAGACGGGATTCCTGCAGCAAAGGGAGGCACAGGCTGTGGGTTTAGTGGACCAGGGGGGATGAGAGCCACACCGGCGGCTGGAGGGAATGAGGGCTCTGCCGGTTTTGCTGGCACCATTTTTGCCAATGCATTCTATGTACATAGGCAGTATTTAGTGTCTCGTTGTACGTAAAGAATACCAGATAACTGGGACTAACTGCCAGCGCGTCTGCGTCGAGTAACCCCAAAGTCGACATCATCTTTGTCGTTTCCTGAGCCACTTTCTCTTGTGCAAATAACGAATGGATTGTTTCTGGGCTCGTCGCTGCCATAGGCTGAGCGGCAAGCACATCAGTTTCATTCCTGAGATGGCTGTTCACGTACCCTCAACATTTTAATTAGTTGTATCAATTGTTCATACGCATCGTGGTCTGCCATGATCGAGTTCTGATCGACAAGGCTGGTCTCAAGAGCTGCGGTGGCCCAGTACTGCCGCCCATTAATTGCAAACACTTCGACATTGTCGTCTTCTTACATTTTGCGCACATGAAACGAAAGAATTTCACTTCCGGAAAGGATCTTGGCCACTGACTCGCACGCTCTTCAATCGTCGGCGGACAGTCTCCGTTCATCTAAGGCCATGGCCGAGCGCTCGCATTTATCAAAAAGCAATGCCCAGGAACGTGCTTGCAGTCTCTCTAGACGTTTCTAAAGCCCCGCCTTGTTGTCCTAGAATAGGCCTGACGTAGAGCGCGTGCCGGGTTTACATAGGGGATGCCGTGAGAGCTGTGCCCCGCCTGATCTTCCAAGAGAAACGGATTTTATTGTTGTTATCTGTCAAATCTGTCACATGTGTTTCGACCAATCTCGCGCCGTATATAAGGTGGCCCATGTCCCACCCGTTCCCTCTCATCTTTCAACCCCTCTCTCTCTACTTACTACAACCAATCTTACACAATGTCCGTTGCCGGAGCCACTACTGTCGTTGGGTACGGTAGCACTGATATCGGAAACGACAACATGCACAAGCCAGGTGACTACCCTTCTGAAAAGGGCAAGCGCAGGGCCGCAGGCTTGAGTGAAACAGTGACCTTTGACGAGGCAATTACCCATAGCAATGGAATGGTTCGTTACAACCGACGTCCGTCACCGTTTATTGACCTTCCTTAGGCCGTCGAAAGTCTCGAAGAACGTCCTTTCTTCGTCAAGATCTCAGCAAAGGACGGCGTGATCGGAGCACTCCAAAAGCTTGATCAACAACTCCAGAGCGCAGGTCAAACCAGTATTATTTCCAAGAAGGAGCCAATCACTTGGTTCGGCGAGGAACTTGTCCCTGGTCAAGTCGGGCTGGTCAACCATGGTGGGCTGCCCAAGCTTCTTCTCAAGCCCGGTCGATACCCAGGTTTCCCATTCCGTAACTGGATTGCGCGAACCTATATTGGCACGCGTTCCTTATCCGAGACGGTTGTCGAGGTACGTGATTGCAACCCAGTCAAAGAGGAGCGCCCGTCCTAATCTCCCTTGCAGTTCCAGGGCTTGACCGTCGTACAAGTCTCTCAAAACCAAGCTGCAGTCATCTGCGACCCACAGAATCGAGTGTTCATCATCAAAAACGGTGGCTTTGCGGCCCTTTCACTCGTGGGATCCTACAGCATCCTCGCCGTCATTGATCAAACCCACTTGAACACAGTCGTACGTGACAAAGTCACAAACGCTATTCTGGGATGGACCCAAGAAGTTCGCATGTCCCGCAATACTGGCAAGGATGGCGGGAACCGTGAATTCGTTGTTGCCCTCTTCTTGAACATCCCGGCCAACAATTGCGCAATTTTGCAAAAGGGTAACGATTTGATTGTCATTCCAGCCGGACAGCATTATGTTATTGACCCGGCTATTACCCTCCGAGGCATGTTTACCTTTGGAGAGAATCAGCTGGAGATGCCCACAAAGGATATCTTCACTCGCGATCAAGTCCCCGTTCAGTTGACTATTTACCTCAAATGGCAACTTATGGAGCCTCTCAAGTTGACCACTCACGGATACAGTACCGCATATGAAGCGTAAGTCACTCTGAACTTTCATTTCGCGACCACTGACGCGACTCCTCCCATTAGTCTCCGTGACAAGACCCAGTCTATCCTTACCCAGGTCGTTTCCCATCTCGACTATTCCGCCATGATTAAGCAACGTCAAATTGGCCCAGACGTTATGGACGACAACAAGGATTCCAACTCTGCATTCCTAGATGCTCTGCGCACACGCGCCCTCGACGAGCTCGTGGAAGCTTCTACAGAGTACGGTATCGTCCTAAAGGATCTTGCCGTCATCGACCGTCAATTCAAGGGTGACATCGCCGCAACAATGGACAAGCTCACGACCCGTGCTCTCCAAGCACAAGTCGAGGCCGCAAACGTCGACCGTGAAAACTCCAACTCGGTCAAGAAAGAACAGGGTAAACTCGAGGTCGCACGTGTACAAGCCCAAACACGGATCACCGAGGCCGACGCAAACGCCTATTCCGTCGTCGCAGCCGCCAAAGCTGCCGCCGAGGCCCTCGGAATCGACGCCAAGGCTAAAGCAGAGGCAACTCGTATTGCCGCACAGGCAGAGGCTGATGCTATCCGCTCCCGTGCAAAGGCGGATGCCGACGTCCAAGACGCGTTTGCTAGGGAGATGAGTGCCCGCAGAGTTGAAGTCAACCGCGTGCAAGCGTTTGGTAACCGCACAGTATTTGTTCCTACCGATGCTGCCTCTCAGTCGGGCATCTCGAGTGGGTTGGCGATGGGATTGGGCATGGTCCAGTCTGTCTCCAAGTGATCGTTAGCTGTCTGAGGCCGAGATTCTCCGTGGGACTTTTATGCTGTACTTCTCTAATTGTATACCTCGCTCTACCTATCTATCTTATGCGTCTTTATCATATCCTCGATTATCATTGTAAACACGACGAGCTGAGCCTTTAAGAGAGATATGAGTATTTAAATAGCAACATGAGCTCATTATACGGCTTGCCAACTGGTCCAAGGTTATTCAGTCGCCGACCTTTGACGCGTCGCCTAATCGAGCAGGCGCGATGTGGCTTGCACTTCCCCACCAAACTACGGCGACAATCTTATCGTGGACGTCGACATAAAGCCCATAAAAAAGTTGCATTATAGTACCTCGATTACAACAGTCCCCTTGAAAGCCTGAAGGAGGCTTACTCGTGGTTTTCATCGTGCAAGATGTTCATCAGTCAAGAGGACGTTCCTTGGAGCAAGTTCGAAAGCAATGTAGAGAAAATAAGAGATGATGACGAGAGTTTCCCCACAAGTATGTGGTCTGATCCCTCCCCGATCGTCTTTTCACATTCATATCCTGGTCGACAGTGGATGCGTGGATCGTCTCCTTCACAGATCCAAAGGCAATAAAACCTTTACAAGAGTGCGTATCTTACGTAATATATTGACTAGTACCGACTGACGTCCCGTAGATACCTCAGAGGGCGACCGACATTGTGGGAACAAGTGCAGCATCTTAAACTGATTCGACGCGGCGTTTCTTCATCCGAAGGTAACCACGAGTTGATTCTGAGTACAAGTGAAACATACTGAAATGGTCCCAGAAACAATCTTCCAAGTGGTTGTAGGCGTGTCACCTTACCCACCAAACGACCTTCCAGCAGGATATTCTACCCCTGAACAATGTCAGATACCGGCTACTCCATCTTTGACGCGTGCCCAACTCAAAATGAAGAATGAATTGTGGCCCACAGTATTCACTCCACACCTGCTCCCAGCGGAAATCAAATTTACGGAGGCTGAGGTTAAAAGAATAACAGAGGGATTACAATTGGCTGTAGATGAAGCCGTTCGTGCACGTGCCATCGGCGAGGTGAGTCTAGTCTGCCGGCCAGCTGACCCTGAACAGAGGTTGATCCGTGCAGCTGTCCATCGCAGGTTGTTTGCTGCCAGATCAATACTTGGATAGTCCACTAGTCTCTCACGACACTCGAGTTTCGACTGGTCATCCGTTGCGACATACTGTAATGAACTTGGTTAGAGCATTGGCCGACAAAGTGCTAATGGATACCAGAGGTTCGTGTTCCTTCACTAAAATGCCTTGATCTTACGATTCTTAGCACCTCTTGTTGTTGTCGATCCAGACAACAACCTGGTTATTGCTGATACGGACAAGACGACTTCGATTTCACGTGGAGTTGATACGCCATCTCCTCTGCAGAACGGCGAAGGATACCAGTTGACCGGAAGAACACTATTTATCACCCACGAACCATGTCTCATGTGTACAATGGCACTTGTCCATTCGCGTGTCAAGGAAGTCTTTTACATCTTCCCTATGGCTCAAACAGGTGGTTGTGGTAGCCGTGCACTAGTCCCAGAACTTCCTACTATCAACCATCGCTTTAACGTTTGGCGCTTCAAGCAAGAGAAGCTCGCATCCACCTTGTCGTCCGTCGAGACGATAGTAATTCCCGAAAACCTCGATGCCTAGCCACGTTTGGATCTTTTCTGAGGCTCGAGAGAACCTCTAAATTCCTCTCTTGACTCTACTTTCTCCGGTCTGTTGTACAAGAGAGGAAATGGTTGGTTGAAAATGAAGCGCTCAGAAGTCGAGCGCCTCGGCAACACCCGACATAAACCTCCTTCCCCCCACGCTTACGCGTTGGCTATCGAAAAAAAACGACATCATGTCCTCGTCCTTTGCCGTGAGTGGGGACACAAACCATATATTGCGGTAGCTCATGTCAACAATTTTAGCTTGCCAGAAAAGCTGCACAAATGCTTCCCGTCAGCACATTCGTCCATATGACCGAGGAGGACGATTTTGGTCGTCCGTTCCCCAATACGTCACCTCTTTTCAGCTCTCCTACCGCAGACCTTGTACTTTCGAGTAGTAATTCGTATCACGTGCGTACTTTATGTCTCCTCCTGGATCTGTTTTGATGCTAAACCTTATGTTCAATCCAGTTCAGGGTCCACAGGGCTATCTTATCAGAGGCTTCGCCCATTTTCTATGCTGCACTTGCCACTCTGCCCGTTCAATCTGCTTCGGAACCTCCTCCGGTTCAAGGCAAGTGGTCTTTAAGCCCCTTAAGGTTGCCCACACTGACGCTATGCAGACCTCACGGAGGACGGCGATACTATTTCTATCCTATTGCAGTATATCTACCCAATGGCAAACCCTCAAGTTACCTCTTTACTTGCTCTCCGACCGGCTTTGATAGCCGCACAAAAATATGAAATTATGTCCGCTGTCGATGGCCTCAAAGCGGCGTTGGTGTCCTCCAACTTTCTCGAATCTGACCCACTAGGCGTCTACGCCATTGCATGTGAACTAGGTTTGAAAGAGGAGGCAAGTGCAGGTATGTCGTCATCTTTTCAAATGACCATTCTCTCTTTCTGACAACGTCTCTCTTCAGCAAGTCGCGCAACGTTAGCTTTCGACATTTTGGCAACGCCTCTCGATACCCCTTGCCTCGAAAACCTGACTGCAAAGGATTTCTTAAGACTCGTTAGGCTTCACCAGGCCAGGACAGATGCGGCCATTGGTATCATTGATTCCATGGCACCTATGCCGCACGACTGCTGTGGCTATTCTAGCTCCCAAGACGTACCTTCCGACTCCTCCAACTCGTCCTCGCAATCAAGAGCAGCCGCCAACGGAGCCGGACTCCCTTACGTCCGGTGGTTCGTCACCTGGAAGGCAGTCGCGATCCCTGAACTCAAAGCTCGGCCCCGCACAAATGTCATCTTCGACCCTGCCTACCTATTGTCCCACGTCAAGCGTGCTACACGTCACTGTCACGAATGCGGGCCTACCTTTATGGCCAGCGCGACACAAGCATGGCTGGCCGTCCTCAAAGAGCGAATCGACTCCCTTCCCGACACGATCTAGGTCCCATTCCCTCTCGCATCCAAAATTTATGTCTTAATCTGCAAAGTCTGGCCCCTCTTTTCGCGCGCGTTTTTGTTGTTTTCCTCTGGCAACCCTTCCGCTCATGTTGTTCATATGCTCTCCAAAAAGGTCTTTTTTTGTCCAAGTGGGATAATCTACCCGCCTCGTATATATGCTATCATCTAGTATCGAAACTGCTAACATGTCTATGAATTTGCAATACACATGAGAAGCACTATTTTTCTTGCGTGAAGACTATATCCAATCAGCGCGTTTTATGGCTTGGGTAAAGCGTCAGTTCCGGGTGCATCACATTTATGATTGGTAGGAACTCACGCGGCGCCATTGGTGGTGCCATTAGTGACTGCCTTTTTTGCAGAGGCGGCGTTGTATGTGCGACGGTAAAAGTCGATGAAGAGGACGAGGTAGAATGTGAGGAGGGCACATCCATACAAGGCGGCGGGGAGGCTGCCTGCGCAATCACCAATGGTAGGTAAAGCGTTCATGAAAGCGATGCGGCTATAAGCTGGAGAGGTCGTCAGCGCGCAGTCAAAGAGAGCAGACGAGCGAACGTACTAGCAAAGTAGACGACGACGAGGTCGATGACGAATTGCGTGATTTGCATAGTAGTGATATACTTCTTCCACTGTAGAAAACATGTCAATGATGCGCCTTACACCGGTCAAGCGCGTCACGTACCCAGATCTTGGCTCCTCCAGCGGTAGCATAGTAATAATAGTCTGCGAGCAAGGTATAAGACGAATGTTCTGCCAAGTTCACGCGTCAAAACTTACACATCAAGACGTGTACGGCAAGGTTAAGGGCGATAACGGCCCATTGCTACGAGGAGACGGGCGTGAGACTTTTGGCGTGACAGCGCACATGTGTGCACGCGGGGTCGAAATGAAAGAAAACGTACGACGCTGGTCTTTCCGTCCAATTGTGTATAGCACAATGCAGCGGTTGCAGCGTGATGGAAGACGTGTAAAAACGCTGCGCGGGTTTTAATATCAGCTCATCCGAAGCAGGGTTGCCGAATTCTAGTCCATATATAAAAAAAAACTCACTCAGGGGCTTTTTCTTGAGGGCGAGGAAGACGGTATCGATGAGTTCCCAGTACTTGCAGTAATAGTTCATAAGATAGTAAAACTCGAGTCTCTGAGGGAGTGCATCGTCAGCAAGGCGGGGAAGACTGTTACGGGGAAATAAATGCTTACATCCGTCCACGCGTCGGGGCTACAGAAGGCATAGAAAATACCATGTTTCCACATTTTAGGAATGATTTCTTCCGCAATGAGGACGAGCAAGAGGCCAGAGACCGAGCTGAGTAGGACATTATGGATTTGGAACAAGGTGTTGAGTTTTTTAGGGGCCTTGTCCTTTTGATACGAATATAAACCAAAGATGGTGCTGAGATAGAGCGCAATGGCGGTCGCTACAGACGGCAGAGTCGATAACGGGGTCGCTCCTGGCTGCCACGAAGTAAGGTAGCTCGGAGGACGAGGGATGGGCAGGCTCAACAAAATATCGGCGAGCATATTATTTG
>KN824281.1:592984-603520 GCA_000827415.1 Serendipita vermifera MAFF 305830 | reverse complement strand
TCTCCTTGCTTCATACCCGCCTTCATGCCCGAAATGGCTTTCATTTGTGGGGGAGGTCCTGTTGCAGAGGAGGTTGGTAAGAATACGCAAACCTCCAACTGTACCCGCATGCTCAAACGTACCACACACAAAGACTTTAATCTTTTCTCCCAACTCCGGCTTCAAGTGATCGTGAATGTCATCCTTGCCGATGTACCCAGCTTTGACAGCTGCATCGCTCGTGGTTTTTTTGTCCACAAAATACACCACGTTGAACGTGTCCGGGTACTTTTTCTTCAACGTGTCAAACTCTTTGCGAAGAAGAATGTCATCTTCTGTCAAGTTGCCATATAATAGAGTGAACTTGGTCTTGTTGTTCTTGTCTTTGAGCGCATGGCCGAGTATTTGATATAGAGGCGTAATACCCGATCCTCCACCGATGAGTCCGACTTGGTCGAATTCATTCACTAGGCAAAGACGGTCAATGTAAGTTGATAACGGGGCGCGGTGGTGGCGTCGGCAACCGGGGGTGCGCGGTCCGGTAACGTACTTTTATAAGCCCATTTCTTGATGGGCCCCTTGAATGCGAGCTTATCACCAACTTTGAGCGAGTGTATGTGCGGTGTGAGTTTCCCGTCGTCATACTTTTTGATCATCAGCGTGAATTGGCCTGGGATCGACGCGTCCGAGACGGGAGTGTACCAACGAACAACAAGATTTCCCTTGTTATCTTTCGGGCCATCCTCATCCGCAGGGCGTGCAAACAACGCGCTCGCGACCGGGAGATTCGTGGCTTGTCCCTTTGGAGTGGCGAAAGTGATCCTTGAGAAGACGAAACATGTCAACTATCATTTCAGAATAGAAGAGGTCCACATACAGTTTGGTGTTTAGGTTGTATGGCTCGATCTTTGTGATTTCAAAGGGCAAGAAGTTGTCCTTGTCGAACACTGGCTCGGTAGAGAGGGCAGCAGCAGGGACACGCGATTCAAATTTGTTGTTCAAAAACGTTTCTCCCCACTTTAGATAGGCAGCGCTGATACCGGCGAGCAAGAACGAGACGGTCCAAAAGACGCGATACGATTCACGGGGGCGTTCTCCAGGCTTTGCTTCAGGAGAGAACCATCGATGCTCAAAAATAGATTTGTAGCGCATTTGAGGACGGGTCGGAGAATTGAATTGGTGTGAAGATGAGGCAGGTCGAAGGACGGGTCGGCCCGCAAATGTGCTCAGAGCTGCCAATTGCTGTTGCTGTTGTCTACAAACGAGAAATCTGGATGCAGAAGAAGGATTCAACAAAGCTCGGTATGGCCCAGCGGCACGCAGGCCAAGTCCGGTCAAAGCCATTGTGGGAGGGTCGAAAAGATGTGTGAGGTCATTACAGGCACTCTTGACGCCTAACACCGATAAGACAAGTCCATCTTCTGCACGTTGGAGGTGTTTATTTTAACAAATGCATTCATTTACATCGAGTTCTCTCGTTTGCTATCTAACCTTCGGGTATACATTATTTGGGATGGTACCTGCAGTTTAAGCCCAAGGGGCTTGTGTAGCCTTTTCTCTCCCCTCTTTGAACACTCTCTCCAGCGTCTCATTGAACCGTGCGGGTAGCTGTTCAATCAAGGCATGACCAGAGCCCTTCCAGACTTGATACTCCGAATCCGGAATATGGTTGTGTAGCCACTCGCTATTGATAGGCTTCATGAGATGATCGGCGTCACCCGTTAGGATGAACACCTTTGGTATCTTCTTTCCGATCTCTTGCAGCCGTTCTGGTGTTACATTATGTGCCCTTGCGGCAGTGGTCTGTGCATACATCCCGGCAAACGTCTGGGGACGCTCAATACCGATACGATTCAGGAATCTCTGACGAACGCGGCCGTTTCAGTAAGACCTAGCTAATACTAGGATTCTGGCATACCGTTTTTGCTACTTCGCGATTAGTTTTCCTGTCGCTGCTAATTTCAGACTTTGCATTCAACCACTCTTCTGGGTAAAGCATGGGCATGACCACATCGGCTTTCTTGTTATCGTCGCCAGCAAACGTGGCTCTACGTTGATAGGTTAGACTCAGTCAAGCATACAGATATTTGCTCAAACAACCGACCTTACGAGGCTTATGGTTCCAAACCACTAGGCAGAACATTAGTCAAGTCTCAAAGCAGGCCAAGGAACATACTGGAGTCAAATTCGCAAAGAATCCTGCACTGCCCGGCTTGGTGGCAATGAGACTCAGTGAAAGAATGCGTTCGGGAATCTTGAGGGCCAGTTCTGATTTTTGACAAGGTTAGTAACGGCCTCTTGCATGCCGCAAAATGAAATACCTTGTGAAATCATCCCACCCATCGAAACCCCAACAATGTGAAGTTCTCGCTTGTTCTTCCATCCAATATAGTCGAGAACTGCTATCACATCATCTGCCATTTGAGAAATACTGACAAACGGATCAAAATCGAGTAATTGCACAAGACCAGTCACAGAATACACGCACGTATAAGGACCTTTTGGGGTGTCGCTGTTACCGACGCCACGATTATCTAGAACCAGGACGGAGTGCGTCCTGGCGAAATGTTGGACTTGAGGATTCCAGGCAAACGACGATGTGTTCAAGCTTGAGACAAGATTAGACTCGTATCAGTAAATTGAATGTTGTGCTTTGAATAAACTTACCCCATAATAAATACAACCTTCTCTGTTCCCGTTCCGTGCTGCTCTAAAGTGAGGTTTACGTCAGGAATGAGGCTGCACAAGATATTCACTCGGTGAGATTGACAAAACTTACCGAAATATAACGAGTGGCTCTCCACTGCGCTCTCTGCCTGGCCCTGCAAGGCCATGACAGGGCATAGGCCCTTACGCACGAGCGTTTGTGGGTCGAAAATAGTTGGTAGGTCTTCTTTCTGGGACATTGTTCTGTATGTGGAAAATACCTTGATTATTCCTCGATATATAGCAAGATACGGAGGACTCCTAAGAGACGCTCGAAGACAACCGACGCCCGCAGTGCTGATATTGGCCCACGTGGCTCTGATCATAGAGACTTCATTCATTAAGCATTATAAGTTGAGAAGCGCAAACGAGTTTCCTCCGTGATGGCGTCGAATGTTCCCATTCAGTAGCATGAAGCCATCGTAGCAACCCTCTCTCCAAGTTTAAAATGCTAAATATATCGTTGCTGTCTAGTTTCGAGAATACTTGGTGATGAGGGCCAAGGTAGGATGCTCAAGTATCCAAAGGCACGTCCAGTGAAGGCATTGTGGAAGGGTCCGAGAGGCGGGTCACAAACGAGAGACGCTCTCGACACTAAGGTTTGATCTTCTGTACCCTGAGCGCGTTTATTTAAACTACAACACTTTCGCTATCTAACCTTAGCGTATATATTATCGGTTGGGATAGTACCTGCACAGTTTAAGCCCAAGGGGCTTGTGTAGCCCTTTCCCTCCCCTCTTTAATCACCTTTTCCAAAGCTTCATTGAAACGTGCGGGAACTTGTCCAATCAGACCATGCGCAGTTCCCTGCCAGACTTGATACTCCGAGTTCGGGATATTCTTGTGAAGCCACTCGCTATTGATAGGCTTGATGAGGTTATCCGTATCACCCGTCAGAATAAACACCTTTGGTATCTTCTTTCCAATCTCTTGCATTTGTTCCGGTGTAATATTGTGTGCCCTCACGGCAGCAGTCTGTGCGAACGATCCAGCAAGTGTCTGGCGGCGCTGAATACCGATACGACGCATGAGTTCCTGAAGGATGTAACCTTTCAGTAATATGTAGCCAACGTTACAATCTTCACATACCGCTTTTGCTACTTCGCGATTAGTTTTCCCGTCCCCGCTAGTCTCAGACTTTGCATTTAACCATTCCTCTGGGTAAAGCATGGGCAAAACCATGTCGGTCTTCTTACTGTCGTCGCCAGCAAATGTGACCCTGTATTGGTGAATTGGACCCAGTAAGGAACATGTGTAATAGTTACTGAAAAAACTGACCTTGCGAGGCTTGCAATTCCAAACCACTAGGCAGAGCATTAGTCAAGTCTCAAAGCAGGCCAAGAAACGCACCGGAGTCAGATTGGCAAAGAATCCTGCACTGCCTGCCTTGGTGACGACTAGACTCAGTGAAAGAATGCGTTCAGGAATCTTGAGGGCCAATTCTGATGTTCGACAAGGTGAGTAACGGCCTGTTGTATACTGCAAAGGAAATACCTTGCGAAATCATCCCACCCAGCGAAACCCCGACGATGTGGAGTTCTCGCCCGTTGTTCCATCCAATATAGTCCAGAACTGCTATGGCATCATCCGCCATTTGAGAAGTGCTAGAAAGGGAATCAGAACGGGGTAATGACACAAGACCTCTGGTGCAAGACAGTGAATTCATGGGTTATACGTACGTGTAAGGGCCTTTCGGGGTGTCGCTATTACCGACACCACGATTATCTAACACCAAAATGGAATGTGTCTTGGCGAAGTGTCGCACTTGGTAGCCCCAGGCGAAGGAAGATGTATTCAGTCTTGATGTAAGATTAGACTCGTATCATTTGATTGGGTGTTGCGCTTTGAATACACTCACCCCATAATAAATAAGATTTTCTCTGGTCCCGTTCCGTGCTGTTCTAAAGTGAAGTTGATGTTAGGAATAAGACTCCATAAGAAAAATTCCCCGGTGGAACAGAGAAAACTTACCGAAATATAATGAATGGCTCTCCACGGCGGTCTCTGGCTGGCCTTGCAAGGCCATTACAGGGCATAGACCCTTGCGCACACACGTCTGTGGGTCGAAAATAGTTGGTCGTTCTTCATTGTTGGACATTGTTTAGTATGCGAAAAGTAGCTTGAATACTACGTGGCCAGATATAAGGCAAGGATGTGGACGGCTCTAAGGAGACGCTCAATGACTGACAACCGGCATCCTCAGTGCCGGTTACGGTACATGTGGTTTTGAGCATAGGCTCTAAATATTGCGGGTTGAGAAGAGTAAACAAGTCTCCTTTTGGTGGCGTCGGATATATCATATCATGATAAGCACGAAGCCATCCTAGCGTTCTAATGTTCTATCGCATCTCTTCAGGCGTAAAATACTGCGGAATACAGCGTCGTGATGTCTAATCGCGGGAGCAATTGGTGATGAGGACCGAGGCAGGATGCTCAAGCGCTCAGGATTCGACCCAATTCCTGCCATAATGCTCAGAAATTCAATATCGACCCGTAAGCACAAAAATAACCAACTAAATCAAATCTAACATGTAAAATAAAGATGTCGCTTGTAGTCGTCCTCCAGCATTAGCTTCTGCCAGCGTGCTATGTACCGCAACAAAATCGTCAATTCTGCAACCGACGAGTTCGAGGGCATTCCATTCCACTCCTTTTACTCAAGAAAGTGCTCGCAGACAAGAATCACGTCTTAAAAAGTCGAGGCATCAAGCAGCACGGACAGAAAATGCACGACTGGCAAAAACAAACAGGCCGCATCCTGCCCTTGGATACGCTCCAGGAAACGAGAACCTGTGGACAGATAGCAAACTGTGTAGGATTCTCCTCACAGACGCCAAGGTCCAACAGCTGTCCATACCAACCGCTACGGTAGAAAAGGAGATGGAAAAAGTGAAAGTGAGCGGGGCTGAGAAAAAGAAGTACGACTTTAAAGACGAGGCGGAATCGACTATTAGTCGTATGACCCCCAAACTTGTTGGTGGACGGCCATCTATTACCAGCTATCACACCCCCAAGGTGTTCAATTTTGGAGTCGGAGAACGAGAAAAGAGACTCATTTTTGAGGACCTTGTTGAAATGCGCAAAGGAATGCATATGATCCAAACGGAGGAAGAAGCGGCTCACAAAGAAGCCATTGACAAAGTGAGCAAGGACAGAAACCTATCCAGCAGTGTCACGTGGAGTGCCCAGGACGAAAACTATATCGCCCCCGAACACCATTTTGCCCGCGAAAAGGATATCGATTACTATGAAAACTCCAACAAATATTGGCTCGGACGTCTGCTGGATATCAAGAACGCCAACGCCAGTGGACTCGAGTTTGAGAACAAGAGGAGGATCGTAGAAGCGTTTTCTACTCAAGGAAAGCCGGAAGATCCGGGTTTGCCAGAGGTTCAAGGTTCGCAATTGCCTGACCCATTCTAACGATTCACCACTGACGTTGTACTGGTTTCCAGCCGCTCTCAAGACATATCGCATCCATGTCATCTGGGATCACTTACAAACCAAGAAGAACGACATTCATAATCGGCGTCGCCTGATGGGCATGATTCATGAACGAGCAAAGATATTGCACTATCTCCGACAGACCTACAGGGCCCGATACGAGGCATTGCTGCCCGATTTAGGTCTTGAAAGGGGAGCAGTTGAGGGACAGCTGCAGTTGAGCAGGCAAATGACCCCGGTTTAATTTAGAGGCTTTCCTACCTTATACATCATGGGTATAATATTCTTCCTTGAGACAAATCTAGTCTTCTCACGTCAACTCGTAAAGTCACACGACGATTTAAGAAAAAAAGGAACGTTGAATGCAACAGTGTCTGAATCTTACGCACACGGCATGAGACGGCAAAGTCTTCCATTCATTCATTGACGAAACAAATCTCTAACCGAGCAGCGAGAGAACCGCAACGGAAGCAGGGAATATGGGGTGGTACTGAAGGCATGTTTACGTGCACGAGGAGGACAACAGGCAGGAGAAAACAACGTTCGAGAGGGAAAAAAGGAAGTTAAAAGAGGGAGATGAGGACGGTAAACTATGTGACAAAGGAATGTTTTGCGACTGGTTGGGGGTTATAACCGGCGGCGTGAGTGTAGATAAGTCGGGGGGCGGTTTAAAAATAAGTAAATATGAATTGCTAGTACCGTTCAAAGACCTCGGGTGGTCCAAGAGACCGTTGTGTGTGATCGGAGAGGGAGTTCGCAGCGAGAGAGAGAGGATGCCCGAATGAAAAGGTTTGCCGTATGTGGACCAAGGACGCTGCAGAAGGATGTGCGGGGCGGATTAGGCCTTTCGCCACCAACTCTTCTTTGTCGTCGGCGTCTTTGGTGCTTTGGTGGTGACAGCAGCAGCGTTTGCCACGCCGACGGTTTCCGCGCCAGGAACCTGTACCAACATCTGGGTCTGTTCTCCACTCGCATACCCCAATGAACCACCATTTGCCATGTCTGTGTCGATCCGCGGCAGTCCCAATGGCTTTCCTCCTCGGGCAGCTCCAAATGATAATGACGCTGCGTTCGGGTCAAACGAGCTCATAGGATCACCTCCAACCTCGTTCTTCGCAGTGGATTTCCCTGTGCTTGGCCGCGGTTGCTTCATCGCACTCTTCTTTGGTTTCTCCGGAATGGCGTCTAATGCGAACGACGAACCAGGAGCTGGCGAGGAGGGCGCGCTTGGAGCTCGATGGCGCTTCTTGTCGGAATTGGGAGGATGGCGTCGGTTATGGTTGGGTAGCTCGTCAAGGATCTTCGGGATACCATCCATTTCTAAAGAAGAAGAAAAGTCAGTCTTAGTGTCAGTTTATAGGACAGTCGAACTCACGTTTGATATTGGATGGCAACGCCGGTACAGGTTGCCCATGAAGACTGGTAGCTCTCCACGAACCCGAAGACACGCTGGTCGCAGCGGTAGAAACACTTCGAACACTAGCATTACTCGATCGCCACGTCTTCTTTCCACTAAACGCTGTGAATCCAGACGAAGAAGTCGTTGTCGTAGAAAAGCTGGCAATGGACGGTGCATAGGAGCGTCGACTGGATGTTGATGCGGTATGCGGGGCACGATACGACTCTGGGACAGGAGGAACGGGAGGTGTATGGGAGAGAAGGTTGAAGTGCTCGAGAGCAGCCTGTGTCGGGCTCTTGGAGCGTGCACGACGGTCGTTGGAGGGTGCTGATCGTCCTCGTCCTGCTCCAGTGAGATTCGAAGCTGCAGTGCTCGAGGTCGAAACGGAAACGAGCGATCCAGGAGACGCTGCTCGCTGGCTGTTGTTGTCCCGGCGCTTCTCGTTTCGACGGCCACGGGAGGATAGACTCGAGCTACGACCATTGGGAGCATCCCATGGTGTGACATCGTTCACTGGGACAACGGGGCCGGGGGCAGACTCGAGAGCCTGGAGAAGGCCAGAGACCTTCTTGACGAGGGCAGAGGGTGCCGACGAGTTGGCAGCAGCAGTAGCAACGAGTTCAGTCGGCGACGATAGTGAAGTTCGTGCGTCCTCTCTGTCTTGCTTGGCCCATTCAACCGTACTAGCGAGCTCCTGATCAGACCCAGAGTCCCCGAAGATATTGTTCCATTTGTTCGACTTCTTATGCCGTAGCTCGGGTTGAGAACGTTTTGACGTCAGCGTATTCACGCGCGAGGAAGGCGGTGGTGTCATGGTCAGGTCTACCGTAAGTACCATAGGTGGGGGGGATACGAGCGCCGACTTTGGGGTAGTCTTCATAAGGCTCGCTTCCCTAGCCACTTCCTGCGTCTTGGCGGCGAGGATGCTGGCGGCGTACAAGGCAGCGTCGGTTTGGATGGACGGTGGAGACGCCTTTCCTCGTAGGGCACGCTTACGCCTCTTGCTCGACGAAGTCCGCATCGGCTCACCATTATCCGAGTCAGAGTCAGAGTCCAGGTCGACCGCTCCGTAATTGGCGGCATTTGCATGCACTGGTACAGGCGGCCGGGTGCGATAAGACGGGGACGGGGTACGAGTAGCCGGTTGGGAGACAGAGGGGACCATGAGTCTGCTGTTTGAAACCTCATCAGGAGAGCGAGGGCGTGAGGACGCCAACGACGTCGACGGGTTCGGCGATTGTTGAAAGGCGAGCGCCGGAGTGCGTCTAGCCGAGGGACCCAGATGGTGATGTATATCTCGGGCCCACTGGCCGAACCTCTCTGCCGTTATTCGACGGCCGATATTGGTTCCATATTGTGTCGAATTCGCACCATTGTCCAAGAGGCAAAAGACGCTGCGGGCGAAAAACTCTGCGACGGCGGGGGTCATACCTGAGAACCTGTGCATGAAGAACGGCATGGGTTCGCGGAGGAAGTGGCTGAAGGATTCGCATTGGCCGACAGCAGTGGTAAGCCAGGGGTTGGCGTGGTAGAGCATGTTGATAAGGACGACACCGAGGGACCAGACGTCTGCAGGTGCTGTGGCATACGTAGGCGAAACATTGTTGTTACATTCTAAATTGCAAAAGATGTGACGTGAGTGTATGGACCTAAATAGGAAGCGCGTGTCTCACCGAAGCTCATGTATGGAGCGCTTCCGCAATCCATATCACCCGATTCGATGTCCCGCGTGGCCAGTCCAAAATCGGTGAGTTTTACGGATACCTTTCTCTCGTGTTTTCCGGTGGCAGGATTGAAGGTTCGCGAGTCTGTGACCATAAAGTTTTCTGGTTTGATGTCGCGGTGGAAGACGCGGTTGCGATGGCAGTGAGCGACGGCATCGCACATTTGAGAGAACATGGATGCTATCAGACGTAATCGTTGGGTGGAGAGGAGCTGTTCTGGAGGGGGCAAGGCGAGAGGTTCTTGGGTGGTGGTGGGGCCGGGAGTGGTTTCGTCCGGTTCGTAATCGCGCGATTGTTCCAAAAAGTAGAACAAATCTTCACCGGGGACGTAATCGAGCACGAGCAAGAGGTAAGAGGCCGTCTCGAGCGTATGCCATAGGGTGACCACGTTGTCGTGTACGGGAAGAGACTGGTGGATGGTGGCCTCCAAAAGCTGTGCATCTTGGTCTTGCGCATTTCTTGCGAGGCATTTGACGGCGAATTTCCTGCCAACAGGAGCGGGGGTTGCAGGAGGAGAGTCTTCGTGGATGTCAAGGAAACTATCATCAGAATAGGATACGATTTCCTGAACGAGATAGACGACGGCATAAGAGCCTGCTCCAAGTTTACGAATGACCCTCATTGGAGGTACATGTGAGGTCCGGGTACCAACAATGTTAATTGGCTGGCCGAAGATGGAGAGGCCGGGCCCAATCTCATCTCCGTCGTTGAGGACATCGTCGAGAACGCGCGAGTCGGTGGATCTGCGAGCCTGAATTGACGCAGAGATCCTAGAGTTTGTAGTGGCCGTTGAAGTGTGGGTTGAGGCTCTGCGGAAGGTGCTTGGGATAGCGGTGGAGGTGTTCATGTGCAATATATGAAAATTCTGATGCGAAAAAAATTCAAAGAAAAATTTGGGTGTGGATAGGATAATCAATGAGCAGGTTTAATGCAAAGTATGCATAGAACGGCGAAGGGTTTGAGGGGGATAAGGGAGTGAAAGGAGAGGGTCCGGTCGGGCGAGCGCAGAGTGCGACTTCAAGCCTTGAGTGACTCTCGTTGAGAATATCAGAGATATTCTTAAGAAATACAGTTGACCGCTGAGTTGCAAGTCGAGGCAACTGGGGGTGAAAGGGTGCTGGCGACGGGTCTCGCTCGCAGACGTTGGCGGCAAAAGGGCAAGGGAGCCTCTCCACATGGTCCTTTTGACTTCTGCCACATGCTTCCATTTCGGCCATTTTCTATTTCAAGAGTCGGGCTCTGATTAATCTTTTTCAAGTTTATTCTCGTTATTCTGGTACATAA
>KN824281.1:579551-592589 GCA_000827415.1 Serendipita vermifera MAFF 305830 | reverse complement strand
CAGCGTGCATGCCGCTTCGACACCTTCGTGCCTTCTCTTTGTGTACACGAACCGCTAGGATCCTCGTTGGTGGGAAACCGTGCCCCGGTTGGCGTGCGAGCCCATATAGGGGCCACCCCTGACGGTGGCATGCGCCCGTCCTAAAAGGCTCAATTACCTTCAAGTAAACTAATAATCGGCCATATCTTCAATTAATCAATGATTTTAGTCACTCGGATTTTGCCTCTTTAAGCGTGCTTGACTCTTTTGACGTGAACGACTGCGACCACTGCCCTTGAAGGACCGCGCTTAGGCTTGCAATGACATCTTTCATTGCCCAAGCGCAGTCAAGCTATGCGTCGTCATACCGAGCTTCCTCCGATCCACATTGCTTAACGCCTTTAAGCCCGTCAGTTGGGACAGTGAGCGCGAGAGCTCTTATCCTCCTTTACCATGTCCGTTGTGAGTCTTTTGTATGTCATATTTCATAGAGAGTAGTCTGATCACCGTTAGGCTTTGTCAAAGTATGCCAGACTTGTGTCCAATGGTCTTGGGTTGACCACCCTAAACTAGCGAATACCAAACATGCAATTCTTGTCAGTTACAGAGAGCACTCCAACGCTACAGTTGTAAATCATGCTCGTGGCATCTAGTGAGTGTCCACGGTGTGCAATTAGACTCGCCGACAAACCCCGTCGTCCCAAGTGCATGGACTGTGTGGATTCCTTTTGCAGAGAAGTACACGTGCTTCGATTCGGAGAAGAACATCAAATGGAATTCACCCGTGTAGCGCGAAATTGCAACGTATGCCGAGGTGAAATTCTTGGCGACTTCATCAAATGTGCAGGATGTTTCAACGCCTTTGACATGGTACGCTTCGAGTTTCTCTTCAGAACCTGTGCACCAAATGATGAGACAACTCCAGTGCTTAAACTGTGCAGTAAGGGCGCGAATGGCCAAGCCAAACTCGCTTGAAGTACATTTCAATGCCTATGGAAGGGAACATACCTTTCGTCATATCAATTGGGACGCGTCTACCCCGGCCAAGGAGCCACTTACCATTGACGTTCCCAATACCAATGCATACAAGTGCGCTGCATGCCACATCAAACTCTCGGGAACGGTTCTTTCTTGCTTGGAATGCAGTTCCCGTCCTAAAGATGCAGAAGACTTGGTACGAATGTCTGCGACGCTGTTATATGGTGCTTACCGTTCTCTAGTGCCTCGGGTGTGTTGAGAGGGGCAAAATGGCACGTCATGTCAAGAGAACCGGTCATCACTTTATTCTGTTCAATTTGCACATTGGCGAAGGGGCTTTACCGGTGGCAAGTGCTGAACGGAACGATGTACCTCCTCCATACGGATCCATCCCATGGTAGACTAAGCATTATCGAATTTAATGAAATATATCATGTACGATTATCTTTCGCATTTGTCGGCCAGCTATTAGGTTTACTCGCAAGACGCTCGCTGAATCCGTGTGATCTAAACTTGTCGCCGAAGGCTGGTAATCATCGAAAACTTTGATTCACAGAATATATCAACAAATGATATAACGTATAATTCAGTACATTATTCGCCTTTGGTGGGCACGCCCTGGAATGCCTTCTTCTTCCCTTTCTTTTTCTTTTGATTTGGTGGGACTTGTGTAGCCGGTTCAACTTCGAATCCTAATGCATCCATAGGTGGCACCATATATGGCGAAGAAAACGAATTGGGGATAGAAAACGGTTCGGCCGGTGGAATGTAGTCATCCGGAAGGGCTGGCCGTATCTCTGGGGTGCCAAACTGGTAGGGCGAGTCGCCCATTTGGTGCGAGGCATGACTTTGTGGAGTATCTGGGTGATCGAGAGCCACTGGGCTATATGCAAGAGGGTTGCCCCCGGATTCTGAGCTGATGGTGGAAATACTGTGCAAGTTTGTGAACGCGCTTGTTAGTCTTTCCAAATGACCTTGCAGGATTTCTCGAGAGCGAGTAATATAAGGATCCTCCTCCAGGAATGAAGCACAGCGTGTCTGGATATTGTCTCCAAGGCCGAGTCCTCGAAATAGAGCTTCGTTTAGCGTGCGCTCAAAACCCTTGAGTAGCTCCAAGTCAATGATCATAGGTATATTGTCGATGAAGCGCCTGAACGCCACTGAGAGAAACATCAGCCACACAAAAAAAAACAAGTTTCAACAAGCGTAATGCTCTTACCTTCATAATATGCGCATACTTCTGACATGACTTCGATAGCATCCTCGGATTCATCCGTAGGGAGTGCTTTTATAAGACTTTCTCTTGTGATATCCCCCAATCCACGCTTCCCGAAGAAAGTGAGGATTTCTTGCATCGTGTTTGCGTTTAAAATGGCCTGGAGTTGTCCGGTCTGAGCTCTCCTGGCTTCCTTAAACTTTGCATGGAATTCGCGCTTTTTGTCGATGATGATATCTTCGTTTAACGTAACGGGCTCTTCTTGCTCCAGGGCTATGATTTGCTTGATCTTTTCCTTAGTAGAGTCGCCACATCGCTTGAGCTGTTCAAGCACAGTACGCCTGGTACCAACGTCAGATAGTATTGGTAGATTCTGATCCGAGTCACCTACAGGATAACCGCATCCAAACCTCCTGGGGCAAACTTTGAGAAATGAAGATCGACTAGCCTTTCGAGCTCCTTCAAGAAACGCTGTTCTGTAGTTTCTAATAGCTTTGTTGCGGGCACGGGCCACCTTTTTGTGAACAGAGCGACGTAGTGCTCAGTAACGGCATATGGATAATTCGCCGGGAGTTCACGCGTTCTAGCACTGTTGAATCGTCAGTGGGTTTTATCGATGTACATGCCTGTGGAAAGATTACTTCGTAATAAAGTCTAACACCTCGTTGACGTAGACTACCGTATTCGTTTCATGTGCCTCGGAGGCTCCCACGAGACCAATGTTAATGTTGTCGTCATTTATCTCCACGTCTAAAGGGTGGGTTATAGAACATGGGGATTCAACGGCCCGCTCGCGAGTTTCATAGTGATCGTTGTCGCGCGTTGGCTTATCAAAAAGCTCAAAGACTGGAGCTTGCTGCTGTATCGCCATCCTAAACTGCTCTTTAGACTTGCGGAAGGTCTGGATGAAGCCGGCTGCGCCAGCCTCTGGACGTCCCTTGACAAGTCGATTGACATCCTTCTTAAAGTCGTCGAGAAGGTTCCAAATAATGGCCACGGGATTTCCGATCAGCTCTTTGGGGAGATCTTCAAGCTCCTTCTTGATGCTGAGGAGTTTTTCTTCTACCTCTCGCCGGAGACGGGGCAAACTAAACAAGATGTGTCAAGTCACGATGCATATACGGACCTTCGATGGAATTGGTACCTTTTTGAAATCAATTCATAAAGCTTTGTCCCAAGAGCACGCGTTAAACACGGAGTTCCAAGCCTCGACTTGGAATCCTTGTCTAATCCATTCCAGGGATACTCATGAGCAAAGAAATTGTACTCATTGTCTCGCGCATCTCCCCAGGATATCTTTTTTTCCAGCTCCAGCTGGTCGCGTTGCTTTACGCAGAACCAACCGTGTTTATAGCGATCTTGCTCGTTGGTGAGAATACGGAGCCAGCGGTCGTGCTCCCCTGAAGCAATACGATCTGGTTTAGTCAATACAGCTGTTATCGCCAAGGATCAGATAATAAAACATGAAAGGAGCCGGGTTGGGCTTACGAATCGTGCGAAGACGTTGGGGATCAACTTCAGAGACGAGACGTCTAGCACCCTGGTTTTCGGGGTCGGCTGCCCAAGGATCAAAGAGTGAGTTATAGTTTACTCATCATATGCAAGAAGGAACATACTCTCGCCAGAGACCACGAGGAGGATCAAACAGCTTGGTTTTTCAATGACCCGAAGCACCAGGTTCTTTACTTCCTCGATATCTTTGTCGTTGCCATCATCCCGTACGGAGGAAATAACTCCTATCCTGACATCAGTCACGATCGGAACACAATGTGGTGGATACCTGACCTGGCAAATCGACGAACGACAAGTCATCCTCCTGAGATCCAGAAATTCGAACAGATATGAGGTCATTTGAGAACGAGCGGTCGTTTCTCATCCCAGTTCCCGTTGAACCTAGGGGGCCCAAAAAGTCTGTCGCTCTTCTTGTAGGGTTTAGAATAGCCAATTGTGCTCTACGAATACGTTCCTCGACTTCAGATTTATCATTGAATGGGGCGCCAAAGGGAATTTCCTTGGGCTGGCCTGCTAGGCGAAGGTACACCTCGCACGACCAAGGTGATGTGGAACGGGACAACCGACATTCAATTGGGCAGCTATATAGTCATTAATATACTATTTAATTGAGTAGATTGGTCGACCCACCGAGTGCAGGTACCTTGAGCCCTGGGTAGAGTAATCTATGAAAAGTTCAGCAAGATGCCGGTATAGGACGTGAAGCTACTAACGCCAGCAATGGACTCAATCAAGGAACTCTTTCCTACAGACTGAGAGCCAACGACAGCGATTTGTGGGATATCTACTTCGCCTTGAAGTCTGGATGCATATGTGTCAAAGTGAAATGTCATGAAGAAACGAGGGGTATTCGTACCCATTGCTGCGTAGCTCGTTCACCAACTTGAAAAGAGCCCGTCGGTTTTGGTATTGCTTAGTTGATGGGTCTTGCAAGCCTCCAACAAATGCCGGATAGCTCCAGCTCAAACCAGCTTCTGACGCCATGTTTAGAGGGTTTGGGATGTTGAGTGGTGGGCAGAATCAGACACATTATAAACACTTCCAAGTATTATCAGGCTCCTTTGGCAGGGCGTATACGTTTGAATAGTCCGCATTTGTCCATTGCAGGCTCCCTTAGGTAACATTCAATTGATTTTCTCCCAAACCGAGGCGCGATCTCAGCGGAGGATGGGGGAGATGGGCGCAGACTCGGTGGCGCCTACGGAATTAATGGATTTTGCTTTGATGTTGGCAGGCTCCTGCATCATATGGGCTTTTCCCTCGGGGCATCTCATGTGCCAAGTCAGTTGTGTGAGCATGGAAGCGCTACCCGCATTGTATTTGATCCAAGGATAAACCGAACGCCCTCAACAAGATGGCCTAGACGGTATCAATAACGCAATCGAATGAATGAATATCAAGTCGGGATGCAAGTTTGGTTTCCCTAAACTATGATGAGATGACGGGTAAGCGTTTTCCCAGTTGATCAAAGAGGGGATATATACCGCTAATGTCTAGTCATGTCGGCGCCCTTGTCCCAGTTCTTCCCTCGTTGCAATACCTATGGAGACGTTAGCGGGATTCGAAGATCAAAGATAACAACTGACCGAGTTCCCGTCTAACCCCCCTTCCACTCTTCTAATTAATTGGCATATTGGCGAATTTTCCACCTGCGCTCTAACCTTATAGCTGAATGTTGGTAGTCCTGGAAAGTTTTTGTTCACAGAATATATCAACAATTGGTATGACGTATTAGCAAGCACTCTATTCGGCCGTTGCCATTCCTGCCTTCTTCTTCCCTTTCTTCTTCTTAGCCGCGGAGCTTTGATTTGGTGGGGGCAGTATATCCTGTCCAAGTTCGACGAATCCCAACGTATCCATAGGTGGCACCATGGATGGTGATGAAAATGGATTAGAATTGGGGATAGAGGGCGGCGAGGGTGGTGGGATATAGCCTTCTGGGGTGGCCGGTCTCATCTCTGGCGTACCAGACTGGTATGGCGAACCGCCCGCATGGTATGAATTGTGACTTCGTGGAGTGTCCGGGTGATCAAACGCTCCCGGGGCATACGCGCCTGGAGCATATTGGATACCATTCTCCCCGTATTCTGACTCCATGCTGGAGATGGTGTGCAGGCTTGTGAATGCGTTTTTTAACCTTTCCACGTGAGCTTGCAGCAGCTTTCTAGAACGAACAACTCGAGGATCTTCGTCGAGATACTCAGCACAACGTGAGTGAATGTCTTCTCCGAGCCCAAGTCCTTGGAACAGAGCTTTTCCCAGCGTGCGATCGAATCCCTTGAGTAGCTCCAAGTCGATGATCATAGGTATATTGTCGATGAAACGCCTGAACGCCACTAAAAGGGGAATGAGCCACACAAGGAAAGATTTTAATAGGAAGCGTGTCTTTACCATCATAGTATGCGCAAACTTCTGCCATGATTTCAATAGCCTTCTCGGATTCATCGACAGGAAACGCCCGTATAAAGCTTTCTCTCGTAATGCTATGCAATCCGTAGTTCTGGAGGTAATTAAGGATGGTTTGCATTGTGTTTGCGTCTAAAGGGGCTGGGTATTGTCCAGTATGGGCCCTCCTGGCTTCCTTAAACGTTGCATGGAAGTGGGCCTTTTTATCCATGAGGATGTCTTCGTTTAGGGTAACGGGCTCTTCTTGCTCCAAGGCTATGATTTGTTGCATCTTTTCTTGGGTAGAGGAGCCGCACCGCTTCAGCTGTTCCAGTACGGTACGCCTTGTCCCAATGTTAGGTGGGTTTTGTAGATTCAAACCTTGGTCACTTACATGATAGCAGTATCCAACGCTCCTGGGGCAAACTTTGAGAAATGACGATCGACTAATATTTCGAGCTCATTCAAGAAATGTCGTTCGGTGGTTTCGAATAGCGTTTGTGCGGGCAAAGGCCACCTTTTTGTGAACAGCGCGACATAATGTTCAGTGACGGCATATGGATAGTTCTCGGGGAGTTCACGCGTTCTAGCACTGTTGATTTGTCAGTGGAGTTGATTCATGCACGTGCCTGCGAAGTACTTACTTTGTCATAAAATCCAACACTTCGTTGACATAGACAATCGTATGCGTTCCAGATGTCTCTGAGGCTCCCCCAAGGTTTTGGACTATACCGCCGTTAACGTCTGTCACGCCAGGATTCAGAGCGTTGTTTTGTGCCGGCCTATCACAAAGATTGAACACTGGAGATTGATCTTTTATCGCGTCTCTAAATTGTTCTTTAGACTTGCGAAAGGTCTGAATCAAGCCAGCAGCGCCAGCCTCTGGACGTCCCTTGATGAGTCGATTGATATCCTTCTTAAAGTCATCAAGAAGACTCCAGATCATAGACACAGGGTCACCAATCGGCTTTGATGGAAGCTCTTCAATCTCCTTCTCAATGCTGAGGAGTTTTTCTTCCACTTCTCGCCGGAGACGAGGCAAACTAAACAAGGGTTGTCAAGTCACGGCATCCTTACGGGCTTTCGCTTGAACTCGTACCTCTTTGAAATCAACTCATAAAGTTTGGTCCCAAGAGCGCGTGTCAGACAAGGGGTCCCTAGTCTCGACCTGGACTCCCTGTCCAACATACTCCAAGGATGCTTTAGAGCAAAGAATGTGCGCTCATTTTCGCGCGCATCTTCCCACGAGATCCTCTGCTGTAGCTCAATTTGATTGGATTGCTTTACACAGAACCACCCGTGTTTATAGCGATCCTGCCCGTTACTGAGAATGCGGAGCCAGCGATCATGTTCGCCTGGGGCAATACGGTCTGGCTTAGTTAAGACAGCTGTTGACATCAAGGTCAGACGAATTTACGAAAAAGAGGTAGGTTTAGCTTACGAATCGTGCGCAGACGTTCAGGATCCACTTCAGAGACCAGGCGTCTAGCACCTTGGTTTTCAGGGTCAGCTATCCAAACGTCAGTGAATGCGCGATATTTTAGTCATCATATATAACAAGGGACATACTTTCGCCAGAAACGACTAGGAGAATCAAGCAACTCGGTTTTTCAATGACTTGATGCACCAGGTTCTTCACCTCCTCGATGTCGGTATCGTTACCATCGTCTCTTACAGAAGAAATGACTCCTATAATGATGTCAGTCACAACCAGAAACATAACTGGCTGCCTGACCTGGCAAATCGACGAACGACAAGTCATCTTCGTGACAACCCGAGATCCGGACTGATATTAGATCATTTGAAAACGAGCGCTCATTTTTCACCCCAGTATCTGTTGAACCCAGTGTACCCAGAAAATCCGAGGCGCGTTTGGAAGGGTTCAAGATCGCTAGTTGGGCTCTACGAATACGCTCTTCGATTTCCGATTTCTTATAGAACGTGGGTCCGAAAGGGATTTCGTGGGGCTGGCCAGTGAGGCGAAGATACACCTCGCACGACCAAGGAGAAGTGGAACGGGTCAATCTACATTCGATTGGGCAGCTATACAGGTATTATTATCTTATTCTAATGAGTGAGTTGTGGCTCGACTCACCGGGTACAAGTACCCTGGGCTCTGGGTAAAGTGATCTGTGGAAAGGTCGGTGAGACGTCAACATGAATAGAGGACATGAAACCACTTACACCGGCAATAGACTCGATCAGAGAGCTCTTTCCTACAGATTGAGACCCAACAACGGCGATTTGTGGGATATCTACTTCGCCTTGAAGGCTGGATATATGTCAAGTTGAAATGTCAAGATGAAAGCTAAGGATAGCCGTACCCATTGCTGCGCAGCTCGTTTACCAGTCTGAATAGGGCACGTCGATTCTGATATTGCTTGGTAGATGGATCTTGTAGACCACCGACGAACGCTGGATAACTCCAGCTGAAACCACTGTCTGAGGGCATGTTTAGGAGTTGGGGATGATAGATACTGGTCAGAATCAGACCCGTTATAAGCAGCTTCAAGTATTGCCAGGCTCTCCTGGTCAGGGTCGTACGTTCTTGAACAGCCCATAATTTGTCGGGTGGTCTCTGCCGGAGTGACCTCCTCTCAAATTGAGGCAGAAGCTCAGGGAGAGACGAGAGAGATAGGAGCAAACCAGATTGCGCCCTCCAGATTCATGGATTTCGTTATATTCTTGCCAGGCTCCTAAATCAGATTGGCCTCTGCCTCGAGGTCTCCTCATGCGCACCAAGTCAGCTGTAGGAGCATGGAAGCGCTACTCGCGTTGTATTTGATCTAAGATAAACGTTCTCAACAGGATAGCTTAGAAGGTATCGATAACGCAATTGAATGAATGAAATATCAAGCCGGGATGCAAGTTTGGTTTACATAAACTATGACGAGATGACGGGTAAGCGTTTTCCCAATTGGTCAACGAGGAATATATGTACCTCTAGTGTCCAGTCATTTCAGCACCCTTGCCCCAGAGCTCCTCCCTAGTTGCAATACCTATTGAGAAGTTAGCGGGACTTAAAGGGCAAATAGAACAACTAACCGAGTTCCTGTCGGACTCCCTTCAACTCTTCTAAATAATCGTTATACTGGCTCGAATTTTCGACCTTCTCCTCGATTCCCTCAAAAATTCTGACGCAAGTCGAAAAGTCGTTTACCCGCCTCGCAGCTCTCAATGCCGCCTCAATAATTTTGGGGGAGGGGACGAGATCATAGGCAAAGGCGTTGTTCAGGCCCCGTTGGAGCTCAAAGATGTCTTGGACACCAGAGAAAAATGAGACATAACGATTGGTGAACTCGTCGTAGGTCTCTTCGGCATGTGACGACGATAAACGGGTTTGCAGCTGGACGGGGAGCTGCCGTTGTTGGGCCAAAGGCCGTTGAGAAGCTCTAAAGACAGCTCGAGAAGTGGCTGGAAGGCGAAGTCGCAGCATTTTTGGGAGCGTGCTGGCAGTGGCGAGGTCGAAGTTGATAACGTCGAAAAAGGCGGGAGCACTGGACCGGGTCGAGACTGTTACCCAATAACATTAGCGACATTCTCAACGTAGACGCCTAGAGTCCTGATAGATTCGTTACTTTACTTGATTTAATATGAAATCCATTATCACCCTTCAAAGGCCTCCTTGAACCAGGCCACGACCTCACATGAATGGAAAACTCAACTTTTACCGCGGCTTTTGGCGATAAGTATGTTCTTTTCTCTTTCAGAAACACTATTCTGATTGTTTCAGCCCGTATTTCTCTGCCGGAGCTGGTCTCATGGTACATTCGTCAAATTTTGTTGGTTTGGCAGCCATCTTAACAAAAGTCACCCCAGGTATTAACAGTGGGGCTTGGTGCACTCCGTCAAGGCTCCAAATTTGCATTTATAGCTGCTCAGCGCCGTATGCTAGTATCCTTGGAAATCCCAAGCAAAGACCGTTCTTATGAATGGTTTCTCAGCTGGATGGCCTACCAAACCTCTGCAAGAGCTGCCAGTCCACAATCAAGGTGGTCGAGAATGCATCAGTTGAGCGTCGAAACGTATACCGAGACTCGTGCCAATGGGAGCGTGAACGCGTTTTTCACGCTTGTTGCGGGCCCAGGAACCCATTGGTTTAAGTATAACGGAGTGTGGTTGCAGGTTTTTCTCTCTCTTTCCTTCTACGCACTGCATCTAACAGTCACCCAGGTGAAGCGCGATAGAAATGACCGTGCCGTCAACCCAGCCACCGGAAGACCTTGGGAGACGGTCACACTCACCACACTCTCGCAATACAGGAACATCTTCCCAAAGCTTCTTTTAGAAGCTCGGGATCTTGCATTGACCGCTCAAGAGGGTCGGCTGCTCATTTACACACATTGGCATTCCGAATGGCGAGCATTTGGCCCCCCGAGACTAAAGCGGCCACTTTCGAGTGTAGTACTTGACGATGGCGTCTCGGAGCGGATAGAAACAGATGTGAAGCACTTCTTGGAACGAAAACAATGGTACGCCAAACGAGGTACGTGCGCCTTTCAAACCATGTGTATGCATGTCTTACTTTTGGATTAGGGGTACCATGGAGACGTGGCTATTTGCTACACGGCCCTCCAGGGAGTGGAAAGTCGTCTTACATCCAGGCTCTTGCGGGAACCCTTGGCTATGACATATATCTCATGAATTTGTCACTGCGCGGCCTTGCAGACGACAAACTGACTCTATTACTGTCTCAAGCCCCGCCACGTTCAATTATTCTTATCGAAGATGTTGATGCGGCGTTTAATAAGCGAGTTCAGACCAGTGACGATGGGTAAGCGTGTTTTCTTTTGCACACTCGACTACCATGCTCAAATTACGGATAGCTACCAGTCTGCAGTCACCTTCTCCGGATTCATTAACGCACTTGACGGTGTGGCATCAAGCGAAGAGCGTATCGTTTTCATGACGACAAACCATTTGGATAGACTGGACCCAGCCCTTATCCGTCCAGGTCGAGTCGACGTATTGCAATTGATCGGAGACGCAAGCCCAAGTCAAGCACGGCGTCTTTTCTGTCAGTTCTATTCGGAGCCAGACGTTGAAGGAGAGGTATCTACAGAGTACGCGGAAGAACTGGAGAAGTTGGGCAGTGTCATCGAAGCACTGGTCGCAACAAAACGGTCAAATGGAGAAACCATAAGTATGGCTGCGCTTCAAGGCCACTTCATCAAGCATGCACTACCCAAGGACGCTCTCAATGCGATGGAGGAATTGTTCCCTAGGACCACAGTTTAACCGGCAGAAGCCATTTGCTTTACTTAAGCAATTTGTTTTACTTCTTTTTTAATTTCTCGAATAATAGCATTTTGTGCCTGTTCAGATAACCTTCCACTCGGGTGTACACTAGTGCCGTTCAAATTTTGTTCACGACCACTTCGATCGACTCTTTTCTTGAGGCCGACTGGGCACTTGATCTTTTTAGGATTAATATCATCATGAACGGGACGAGTAATCCTAATAATGCGAAGAACAATTCCGGAACCAAAGTTGTTACGAACACAAGTCCAGCACAAGTCTCTACTGCCTCAAGTAACGCTCAGAAAGCCACCTCAAACGCGTCAACGCCTGTAAATAATAGTTCAACACGTCAAACGAATGGAGACATCAATTCCCCTGCTACGAGCAAAGGCAAGAAGGCCGCACAGCCTGTCATGGATCCCAGCGAAATGCATGAAATGCTACAGAACAGGATTGCAGCACTAGAGGGTGAAAAGGTACAAGGTGGAGAAGAGGACAAGCGGTCTGGTATGCTTTGCGCGCTGGCTGACAGCTGCATGGCTGATTATATCGCTGCTTGTTAGCGGAGGAGGCTCGGAAGACACTTAAAGGAATGACATTGCAGCAGTTGCATACCAAATACGTCGAATTGGTACGTATTGGGCTTGTAATATGATAACCGTATGACTGTGGCTAACACTGGTGCAGTACCAGGATTTTCGGAGACAGGAAAGGGATCACACAAAGGAGAGGCAGAAGAATAAAAAGGAGGCGGATGCTTGTACGTCTGAGGAAATTATGTTGGTTTACTGCCATCCATGCCAATCCTATCACTTGCAGCGAAAACAGCACTCTCAAATGTGCAGAAGCTAAAGACGAAAACAGACGCGGTAGTGCGAGATATGCAAAAGGTTCAGGTTTCCCTCTGTCTCTCAACTCCCACTGACTCCTTACTGAAGCAAAACAAAGATCTCAGGGTGCGAGGCTCGACTCGCATGTACATACCATTGCTCACTCCACCAATAGGAAGAAACGAAGCGTCTTAAGTCTTCACTGCATCAAATGGAGGTTCAGGTGGGTAAGATTTCTTCAGCACTCTCACAGGTAAATGGAGCCCATCGTCTTGGTCCCTTCTACCTGTCCCATAGAGCGCAATGTCCCCAATCCCAACCTTATAGCCTAGGGCTTTGTCTAGAATTTATCTGACGTGCTCTGTTGTCAAGCTTTCGGTGACAAAAGAAGAACTGCAAAAGCGCGTGGAACGAGACAGGAAGAAGGAAAAACGGCACGCAGAGATGCCTGATATCGTGATCAAGGTGGTTTGCCGATACCGAGCCGAGCTTTTCTTCAAGATATCTCGAAAGACGAAGCTAGCGCGACTGTTTACTGCCTGGACAGAACGCATGGATGCTCGATCTTATGTCTCGACGCTACCCGAAGCTGCACAGAAAAGTGGAGATATGCTTCCAAGTATTAAAACTGCTGCACCAGTCATGCAGTTTCTGTTCACTCACATGGGTCGTGGACTGGAACCAGACCAAACTCCAGAAGATGCTGGAATGGAGGATGGAGATGAAATACTAGCGGTAGAAATGATGGATCTGACAGGGCCAGAAGTGGTGAGTGGGAAGCGTGCAATTAACGACGTGTCTAAACCGCCTCTCAGGAGGAGATTCCGAAGCAGGAGAGAGTTCGAATACAAAAGAGCTGGTCATTAGACCCTGCGGAGTACGTGTTTCGTGAATCTG
>KN824281.1:528911-579026 GCA_000827415.1 Serendipita vermifera MAFF 305830 | reverse complement strand
GTGGAGCGTGCGCGTCAGGTTCTGGAGGCCCTTCGTAATCAGATTAGTGCCCATTTTGATGTCCCAGATTCAGAATCTATCTCAGACGATGACGAAGCTGTCCAGACAGGCTAGAATCAGTCTCTTGTAATGTTTCCGTAATGACAATAACGATTACCCTCTTCTAAATGTATGCCTTGGCCTTGTAGTTGATTTGTGGACTACTGTAGTAGAGTCACCGGTGCCAGTCGAACGAATGATACTCGCTAGAGCTACTAGTTAGCACAGTGGCGTCTATTTTGACACCTACTCGCACAGGTAGAATTTCGTGACATACCTCTCGCGGGGGGTCCGTAGGACGCGCGTACGCCAGAGCCGGGCAAGGAGCGAATGCGTCGAGAAGGAGCAGCCAAGAATTAGACAGATTAACAAGATGCATTCGAAATGGGACTGGTATTTCAATCCCGAGCGCCTGTGGGCAGAGCCATGGTGCTCATTGTCGAGAGAGGGAATAAATCGAATTAAAGAATAGACGCCGGGGAGACGCCAAGGTGCAGAGTTTCAAATTACTGGCAATGAATTATTTTGCTGAAGAAAGCGTGATTGTATGGTGAACAGCTGGAGTGTTCCTTTCGAAGTGCATGTAATGGCCCTATGCTGACCCAGCACCTTGTTCGTGATCGTAAATACATTAGTGCACACCGAAGCTATTCAACAGATGACGCGTCCGAATCCCGGTGAATCTGGCCCGTTTAACCGGCCTGGTCGATCGTAAAGAGACGCTGTCATGGGTGCGCTTACCTTATAAGCCGACTTGAACCTCCTTCTCATAGTCCTGAAAACCTCCGCAATCTAAATCAGCATATTTATGCTATGGAGACGTTTCGAGTCCTAACCTTTAATGTGTGGTAAGATGAATCACCTGCGAGTTATTCCTTCTCCTAACCTGTGCTGTTGTTACAAACGCAGGGGACTAAAGTACTTATCTCAAAAGCGTACAGAACGTCTTGCGGCTCTCACTAACCTGCTTTTAACCTCAACCGGCCACTCATACGATGTCATCTGCCTGCAAGAGCTGTGGGTCGAAGCCGATTTTATTCGTCTAAAAAATGCCCTTCGTCACAAGTATCCCCATTCTGCATATTGGCCGAATTCCGTTGTTGGTTCTGGCCTTGCTGTACTCTCCAAATGGGACATAATAGGCAGGGATTTCACTGCATTCGGAGTTTGTGGCGAGCCTGGAGAGATTGGCGGAGACTGGTATGCTGGGAAAGGAGTAGGAAACGTGACTTTGAAAGTTGAAAAGTTAGGCGAAGTCGAAATCTTTAACACACATGTAAGCGAGACTCATATATAGCCAACCCCACTGACCCTCAAACGCGCGACCCCTAGTTCTTCGCAAAAGGTGGAGAGGAGGGCCCAGAATCACTTCGGTCCGTCAGAATCTCAAATGCTTGGGAAATGGCAAAGGTTGTGAGGAAGGCAGTCGCGGGTGGAAGGCATGTCATTGCAGTCAGTCCCCGCTCTTTCACGTTTCTCCAACTAACGGTCACTGTTCATGAAGACTGGAGACTTTAACTCATCGCCGCACTCTCTTCCGATGAGGATCATGTTTCAACACGGAGACCTCATAGACACCTGGGCAAGCACCCATCCCGCCCCTCCCGCAGATCCGCCACGGCATACGACAACCGACAAGAGTGCACAAGCTGCCGTGGATTTGTTTGGACTGACCGTTGATACCCCTTCGAATACATGGTCTGCCGGAAAGAAGCTTGACAACTTTGCGCTGAGATGGTTGGGCAAAAGATTAGACTATATCCTCTACAACTCAGCCCCCCTTTCTGGCTCACCTGGTTTTGAATCTACTTCTGGAACCAGGCTATCCATTCAAAGCACGGTCGTTGTTCTGACAGGGACGGTTCCAGGGCAAGACTTTTCTTATTCGGACCATTTTGGACTGGAGGCCACATTTGCAATTGTCTCATCCGATTCATCTGCAGAGTCTAGGCCAATTACTAGACGACTCTCTTCGGAAGATATCTACACAGCTAGAGAAGCACTCTTCTGTGCGTTCTACTCCTCACGCTCTCGGACACGCCGTCACGTGCTATACCTGCTAGCAAGTATCATTGGACTCCTACTAGCAGTTCTTGGCCCATCATGGATCAGTATAGAATCTAGTGTATGGAAATGGGGCGCTTTCATTGCTGCACCCATTGCTGCAATCTCGGCCTGGGGAGGTACTATGGCACTCTGTGTTGGGATTATCTATGGTATTCGAGAGCGAGGACGCCTGACCAACTTTATTGAGGAATTGGAGTGTGCACGCTGAACGTGATGCCACATGGGTATGTATACCCCCGATTGTGTCCTTTTTGATTTTTCATGCAGTATTTATGTGGCTGTTTTACGTGATATATGCCCTCAATACATCTTAATACACTTAAAATATGAGCTAGGAAGTTCTCTCTTCGCCGTTGGAATCACTCTAGCATGCACTCAGAGGATCTTCACTAACGAGTCAAAATCTTAAAGATCTTAAATAAAGACATATATAAACGAAGTGATGTACAGAGAGCTTCACTGCGCCGTGGTGTTGCTATGTTTTGTTGCCAAATGGCGGCGGTAGTTTTGTGGGGATATTTCCATCTCGCTGCGCAATTTCAGTCAAAATCACGATAATAAAGTTCATATCAGAGCCCACCAAAATTCGCATTTAGTACGAGGGCGCAACGTCCTCCGTACATGCTCTACCAGGAGCCCATTGTCGGCAAACCCAAGAGTACTGCGTTTGGATAAGCGAATGTCTGTACAGGGGCATGAAACATACCAATTCTCCTTCCCACATACGCCTTGACACATATATGGAGTATATGAGAAATGTGCCAGCAAATGTGCTCTAAGTCGGTCTCTGCGTACATTGGCGTACGGGCAATGCATCATAGTCTCTGGCAAAATGAACTTGCACGTGTGATTGAATGATTCAGAGGCAATGAATGCATCAAATCTGGACCGCCATGGCTCTACCAGACCAATACGAACGAGCTCATCATTTGGCTGGACGGGCGGCTCCGCCTCGTTAGCACGTAACCAGTCGGAATTGAGCAAGATCCTCTGGTGATTGTATAGATACTTTTGTTCATTGGTCATATGTGATTCGGGGTACGCCGGCACTGGACCAGGCAGGCTGGTTGCTCTGTTATGGCCGAAGTGATGGCCTGTCGGCGCTGGGTTCATCATGGCGGCGAAGTGAGCGTCGTTCATCAATTTTTGGGGATTGGCTGTATGTGGGTTGCTCATGTCATGCTATTTGGTTTGCAAAGGCACAATAGGCACATACCTGGGTCGCTGGTCGACGGCTGATTACCAAGATGAAAGAGAGGCATCTCAGTCGTTGCCGCTTCTCTGCTATTAGAGATAGGTAGGGGTTGGATGTTGCTTGCGTGTATTGGAGCAGCGTCAGGAGATGGTGTATTCTCTGCAGAGGGGTATTGCTCTCCATGAGGCCCCACTATGAGATTCTGCGCTTCACCATGAAGATGTATCCTTAGAAGAGAGTTGAAGTCCATGCTGCAGCTGAAGTGGACGATAATGTCTGAGAACCAACGCGTCAGCCTTTAAATGCTCCTGGTTTCGGCAAAATATGGACCGAGGGCGCACTGAACAGGCCATACTACTATTCTAGAGTATCTTTTGCAAGACAGCCTCTTAGGAGCTGTATGCCTGCGGACCAGTTTCAAAGCTGAGTGAAACGTCCGTAGGAGTGAGGAAACAGACCAACTGGATGTTAAAATTAACTGGAGTAATTATTTTACGACGCCTTGTGAAGAGAGAAAGACACAGCTCTTCTCGTGCGACCTGGCGTGCGGATCAGCTAGAAATACAATAACGAGAGACCAACCTGTCATTTCCATCGGGACGGAATCAAATCAGAAACCATTGTTCTGGCCTTTGACTAGGGGAGGAGCCTTACCGACTCCTTAGGCGAGTATGGCCGAACCCATGGTACTACCCAAATGCAGTACAACCAGGTAGATTTCATTGTATTTTAGGGTTTGTGACATTTCAATTAAGCCTTCTGTAGACCATACATTTGGCTAAGCTGTGCTTTCTCGGGAATGCACCTCGCGCGCCATCTAGATTTTTATCTGGAAAATCCAGTGGACCGTAGCCGGCAACTGGCATTCGGCGTTGCTGTGTGCCTTCTGAGGTTCATATTCAATATTTGTGGGCCCAATGTTGGTTCGAGAGCATACGGGCTGAGGCTGGGCCTGAGAAAATGCCATTGGGGGATCAATGGGACCTCAGCAAACATCGATGACCCGAAGGGTCGGGATACCGCCACAGACATACCCATTATAATACACAAACCAATGAGTACTCGCATATACTATTAAGAATGTTTGGCTGCGTTATTTGAAGTTTGTCTGAGATCTCTGTCCCAAGCGCTCGTGACAAAGAGAGAGCCAGATGACACGCGGCTCGATCGATAGAGATTTCACGACGGGTCTCCTATAGGTGCGCCCACTGCATGCACGGCACCGGATCAAAGGTTGTGAGACATACAGTGTGAGTAAATTGGCCAAGAGGGGAGGCAAACACTGACTCTCGACTCTATTATTTCTCTACTACGGCAACTTGCGATCCCAAATAGTAAGGGGCTCCCGTGGCAAGATCACTCAGATCTCATTATTGTCGGCTGTCCTCTTTCCTCCACCGAGGCAATTTGACACTTACCTTCGGTCGTCAATAGCCAATTGCGCCAATGGCCCGTTGGTGAGTAATGGGCAGATGTTTCCAGCGTTATTTTGGTCGCTTCGTGCCGACCTCGGCGAAGGTCAATTATATTTGCGCGCTCTGCTCCAATGAGCCCTATCGATAACTTCACGGACGTCCGATGCCATGGTAGTCAGCTAGGAAGATAAAAGGAGAGTAGTTCGGTGAGGTGAAGGCTCTTCAATTCGCCAAAATCATCGTGAGTATATCAAGAATGTCAAGCACTAAGGTGACAATGCCATATGGTAAGTCACTTGGGCTATTCTGCTATTCGTTTTCTGAAAATGCACTATCAAGTCCGTTTGGGCCGATCTGGTCTCAAGGTCTCGCGGATTGTACTGGGTTGTATGAGCTATGGTAGCAAATCATGGCAAGACTGGGTTCTAGAGGAAGCCGAGGGTATAGCACATATAAAGGCAGCCTTCGCAGCAGGGATTAATGTGAGCATACGCGATTTGAGCCCTTGTGAATAAGGAAACAGCACTCACCGCCTTTTAGACTTTCGACACGGCCAACGTGTATTCAAATGGGGAATCGGAGCGTATACTCGGCAAGGCAATCAAGGAAATAGGGGCCCCACGATCCTCTTTTGTAATTCTCACCAAAGTATACTCCCAGCTGCTTCCCGAAGGAGCACCAAAGGAGGCTCGCTGGAATCCTGAACAATACGGACTGGTAAACACACACGGGCTTTCCCGGAAACATATATTCGAATCTATTAAAGCTAGCCTAGAACGCCTGCAGCTGGAATACGTTGATGTTCTTCAATGCCATCGGTTCGATCCGGACACCCCAATCGAAGAGACCATGCAGGCGTTGCACGACGTTGTACAAGCGGGGTATGCTCGATACATTGGAATGAGTTCTTGTATGGCCTGGCAGTTCCATGCTATGATGAGTAAGGAACCGTCACTCTCCAACATTTCTCGCTGACTTTCTCAGACTATGCAATCAATAATAACCTCACCCCATTTATCTCTATGCAAAACTATCATTCTTTGCTGTATCGGGAAGAGGAGCGTGAAATGAACGCCGTATGCAAAGTATGTACTCTTTAATATCTCAGTACCCCTGTGGCTGATTGTTAAAGTATCTGGGAGTCGGCACCATCCCGTGGTCTCCCCTTTCACGCGGGCTACTCTCTCGTCCACGCCACACAGGTGAATCCACCTTGAGGGGCAAGACAGATCCTTATACATCTATGTTACAAAACAATGATGACCCCAATCTTGCTATAATTAATAGGTATCTTTCTGATATTTTTGCTAAAATATTCCATTCATGACTGAAATTTATTCTTAGAGTGGAAGAGATAGCTCAGAAAAAGGGTGTCTCTATGTCACAAGTGGCGTTGGCCTGGGTTATGGCCAAAGATCCCGTGGCGGCACCAATCGTGGGTACAACAAAGATGGAGAATCTCATGGACATAATCAGTGAGTCTCTTCAATCTCATAAGTAACAATGCTGATGTTGGTACGCAGAGTCCGTTGAAATCAAATTAGATGAAGATGAAATGAAATACTTGGAGGAACTATATACGACGAAACCAATCGTGGGTCACTCAGCATGACAACACCTTGCCCGGTTGCCTTGCGAGCAGATTGCGTACATAGCGTAGAAGGGAGGTCCCATGGAATTGGAATTGATCGTTCTGTTTCCTATTCATCACACTTAGCAAGCAGAATGAAACGTCCACAGATAGATATGACCCTCTGAAATACCATATTCACTACCTTTCTGCTCTTGACACTCGTTGAGCGCCGCCGTACGTAAATCCTTAGCTGCTTGGACTGATTCATCACTTGAGATTTGAGTCGCATACGTCAAAGAGGCCATGGGTGTGATGGCACGATCGATTTCTTCGATGACAGCCACTCGTACATGGGCTTGATTCTACGTACAGACGATCATCTCCGGACCCCTTTACAAGAACCTATCCCCAAATCTTATTAATAATCTGACTCATAGTACGCATTATCTATACGCCAATTCTATGTGCTTACGGATTGTCACGCCACACATTGCCTAAAGCTCGCCACCTTAGGGAGCCCATATATGATCCTGATCCTAAACGTACGGACCAATTACAAATAACTCGAGGTATTTAAGAAACTGTCGCGTTTTCAATTTTATAAAAACTTTGTTTTTCAGCTCTCGCAGCACTCCGAAAACTACGGGAGAGCCTATTCCCTCCACTGAGGAATCTTCGCCGCATTGGTAATCGAGGACTGTCCCATTCAGAAGAGAGGGGTTCAAGTACTGGTGCAATCTTTTGTTCGTGTGGCTTAAAAGCAGGGGATCCAGCGGCATTTCCACCATCATCAAGTTCCAGCCTTCAGCTCCCTCTCCAAAGTAAAAATGTCTTCTGTTACACCCCCGGCAAATATCCTTCTTACAGGCTAGTGAATCGAGTTCCTCCCAACAATGTACTGACACGGTAATGCATGCAGGAGGCACCGGCTTCATAGGAGCCGCCGTGCTGGCTAACCTACTCACCAGTGACTTTACTGTCAAAGCAGTTGTCAGATCCCTTGCCAAGGCTGCGCCCCTCGAAGCTGTCTTCAAATCCCATGTCGAGTCTGGCAAACTTTCGTTTGCGGTCGTTCCTGATATCACCGTTCCAGGCGCATTCGCGAGTGCGCTGAATGGTATTGATGGGGTTGTTCACTGTGCTTCGCCATTGCTTCCCAGTGACCCCGACGCAGATCCCCAGGAGCTTATTGGGCCCGCGGTCCAGGGCACCATAGGGATCTTACAAGACGCCGCCAAGGTCGCAAGCGTGAAGAGAGTCGTTGTGACCAGCTCTGTCGTCACTTTTTTAGAGCCCAAGGAAGGAAAATATGTCTACAGCGAGGTATGTTATTATTAAATGCACTTTCGGAACTGACATATATTCTTTAGGCTGATTGGTTTGATACGGCCCCAAAAATAATCATGCAGCAAGGCAGAAGCGCTCCTGGTGCTCTCAAGTACATTGCATCCAAAGTACTTGCGGAGCATGCCGCGTGGGACTGGGTGGAAGCAAATAAGCCTTCTTTCGAGTTCGTTACAATCTTGCCACCGTGGACGTGGGGTGTAAGTGATTCAAAGTATTGCGTGTATGTAGACACTAACTGTGAAACTAACAGAAATCTGTCATTGCCGATCCAGCACATATCAGACCAGAATCATCGAACTACCGTCTCCTCTGGGCAGCTTCAAAAGCGAGAGATGGGACTGTTGATCTGGTTGAAACTACCGATTTCACTGATGTGCTTGACATCGCTGAAGGTCACGTGAAGGCTTTGACCACACCTGGTATTTCCGGCCAACGCTTCGCTCTGATTGGCGGCTCGGTCACATGGCAGGATACATGTGGGTATTAAATTTTAATGAAGATTTCTGAGGTTGTTAACCCTACCTTGCAGTGGACTACCTTGCTACTAATCCTGTCCAAGGCTTGGCGGTTCCTTTAGGCCAGCCTGGTAGTGGAAAGAGCTTTTTCGACGTCTCAGAGAAGACGATCTCCGGAGAAAAGGCAATGAAGCAGCTTGGAATGACATATCGATCTCCCAAAGACACCATCCATGATGCCCTTACCCAAGCTCTCGAGTTAGGATGGAAGCCTTGAGTGTATCCTGTATAAATCTCATATATTTGAATTAATAGTGATCAGTGTGGTAGTTCTTTCGGATCAACGGATAGAAACAAAGCGAGTTCACATCGTTTGACATTTTTCAGGGTGTCGATTTATATTTACAGGATAAGTCAGTCAGGTGAACTTGAGTAGATTATTGATCATATTACCGCGTCAACACTGCTGTATCTGCCAATGTCATATATGGGATAATGTGTATGTATTCCTATCTTTGGTTCCTTCAACAACGGGCGATCTGGGCATTAATGCGTTCCCGCTTGCCTCGGAGGAGTTATACCACCATAGGCCACAGCATATGTAAAGCCTTCGGTCTTAAGTTTGGCCGAGCCAACGGGTAAGCATAAACGGCGGCGGGTAGAAGAACCGAATGTGCCACCATAGCCACACATCTGGCGCGCACTGATCCTATATGTACGGAGTGATTACAGCACACTAAAGGTACGTATAGAATTGCACTTTCATGTTTATTAGAAACCACGTCTCTCAGCATTGGCTGTTCCCCGAAAACTACGGGAAAGCGTGGCGCCTATAAACTACCAAATGAGGAATCTCCGTAACATTGGTAATAGAGCGTGGGATCATTCAAAGCGAAGGGTCCAGATATTGACGCCGTATTTTGTTCCAGCAGCTTAAAAGCAGGGCCTTGAGCAGCCTCTCCACCATCATCAAGTTCCCGCCTTTACCTACAAGCAAAAATGTCTTCTATTGTACCCCCGGCAAATATTCTTCTCACAGGCTAGTGAATAGAGTTCCTTCTGAGAATGTACTGACGCGGTAATGCATGCAGGAGGCACCGGCTTCATAGGATCCGCTGTGCTAGCCAACCTACTAACCAAAGGCTTTACCGTCAAAGCAGTGGTCAGATCCCTTGTCAAAGCCGTGCCCCTTGAGACTACCTTCAAGCCCTATGTCGAGTCTGGCAAACTTTCGTTTGCGGTCGTTCCTGATATCACCGTTCCGGGCGCATTCGCGAGTGCCTTGAGCGGTATTGATGGAGTCGTGCATTGCGCTTCGCCAATGGTCCCCAGTGACCCAGAGGCTGATCCCCAGGATCTTATCGGACCCGCAGTCCAAGGGACCATAGGGATTTTACAAGACGCCGCTAAAGTCCCAGGTATCAAGAGGGTCGTCGTGACCAGCTCTGCCATCACTCTTCTAGAACCCAAGGAAGGAAAATACGTTTACACCGAAGTGGGTTATCATCCAACGTACTTTCATAGCTGACGTGTAGCTTTCAGGCCGATTGGTTTGATACGGCCCCAAAAATCGTCGAGCAGCAGGGAAGAAGCGCTCCTGGTGCTCTCAAGTACATCGCATCAAAAGTACTTGCAGAGCATGCTACTTGGGACTGGATAGAAGCGAATAAGCCTTCGTTCGAGCTCGTCACAGTCTTGCCACCATGGACGTGGGGTGTAAGTGATTCGGAATATCTGTGTACGGGGAAACTGACTATAGAACTAACAGAAATCTATCCTTGCCGATCCAACACACATCAGGCCGCAAGCGTCCAACTACCGTCTCCTCTCGGCAGTTTCGAGAGCGAGAGACGGAACTCTTGATCTGGTTGAAACCACCGATTTCACTGATGTGCTTGACATTGCGGAAGGTCACGTGAAAGCTTTGACCACACCCGGAATTTCGGGTCAACGCTTCGCTTTGATTGGTTGTTCAGCTACCTGGCAGGATACACGTCAGTATTACGACTCGAAATTATATTTGTTCGGCTGCTAACTCTGCCTCATAGTGGATTCCATTGCCAGCAAGCCCGTCCAAGGTTTGGCAGTTCCGATTGGCCAGCCTGGCAGTGGAAAGAGCATTTCCGACATAGCAGAGAAGATTGTTTCCGGAGAAAAGGCAGTGAAAGAGTTTGGTATGGCCTACCGATCTCCTAAAGACACGGCCTATGATACCCTCACCCAAGCTCTCGAGCTAGGATGGAAGCCTTGAATATATTCTGTATATATCTTGTATATTTGAATTAAAAAACATCAGTATGACAGTTCCTTGATGAACGGATAGAGACACATTGCATTCACATCACCTAGCATCTGTCCCTGGTCGACTTGTAGATCGTGTCAGCCGGGAGAACCCGATTGAGTTATTGAGCATATTGCAACATGATTGATTGTGCCTCTGTCAATTGAACGAGGAGATATATCAACATCCTCGGTCCTTTTGATGAGCTATCGAGTTATCGAGGCATTAATGCGCTTCGACTTGCCTCGGAGAGTTTATACTGTTCTAAACCACAAGATAGGACACCTTCCCCGAACCTCATTGGTCTATCGTATCTGAGAACCTGTAGACAAGCACATCATTCTCATCCACCGTGTAGATACCCGACACCCTGGGCGCACGGAGTAAGTACAATAGAGCATTGGCGTATTTGTGGGCTTGGCAATAGTTATGAATTCATGTAGATTTGAAGCCTCTCACCGAACTCCGAAATCCACGGGGAGTTCGTTGGCTGCCAAGACGAAGAATCGTCGCTCTATTGGTCTTCGAGAATATCCCATTTCAAGGAAGGGGATTCGAGTGACAGTGTGTATCCATGTTCCAGTGACTTAAAGGCAGAGGAGCCCAAAGAGCATCCCACAAACACCTACTCCGAACTTCCCCCAATGGCTGCTATCACACCTCCGGCAAATATCCTCCTCACATGCTAGTAACCACGTCCCGAGAGTGTCATCTCCGAGAGCATACTAACGTGGAAGTTTCATATAGGGGGCACTGGTTTCATAGGCTCTGCTGTATTGGCCAATTTACTTGACAATAACTTTGCCGTCAGGGCAGTGGTCAGATCGCTCCCAAAGGCGGCGCCTCTCCAGAGGGTCTTCAAATCTTATGTCGACGCTGGCAAGCTTACTTTTGTGGTTGTTCCTGATATCACTGCCCCAAGCGCCTTTACGAGTGCGTTGAGTGGCATTGACGGCGCCATACATTGTGCTTCGCCAATGGTTCCCAGCGATCCCAACGCAAACCCTCAAGATGTCATCGGCCCAGCAGTTGAGGGTACTCTCAGAATCCTCCAAGATGCCGCCAAAGTAGATACGATCAAAAGGATCGTTGTTACTAGCTCTGTCGTTGCTTTACTAGAGCCCAAAGAAGTGAAATATGCTTACACTGAAGTAGGTGGTTGGCCCGTGCACTTTCGAGATCTGACTCATGCTTTTGTAGGTCGATTGGTTTGATACAGCCCCAAAAATAGTTCAGCAGCAAGGCAAAAAGGCTCCGGGCGGTCTTAAGTATGTTGCTTCCAAAGTACTTGCGGAACATGCTGCTTGGGACTGGGTGGAGCGAACAACCCCTCATTCGAATTTGTCACAGTGCTTCCTCCCTATGTGTGGGGTGTACGTGCTTTTGACATCCTTGCGGCTGTGTGCTCACTGTTGGACTGGTAGAAATCTATTCTGGCCGATCCAGCTCACGTTAGGCCTGAGGCATCTAACTACCGCCTCCTATCAGCAATTTCGAGAGCGAAGAATGACACATTGGACCTTGTAGAAACAAGCGAATTCACTGACGTGCTTGACATTGCGCAAGGTCACGTGAGAGCGTTGACGACGGCTGGTGTTGCCGGTCAGCGATTTGCATTGATTGGATCCGCTGCTACGTGGCAAGATGCATGTAAGTTCCAGGCGTATTTTGCGCAAGCAACTTCATCAGTACTTATACCATTTATAGTGGACTACATCGCGGGCAATCCCGTGCAGGGTTTGGACGCCCCGATAGGCCAGCCTAACAGTAGGAAGGGCTACTCCATCGTCGCTGAGAAGACGATACCGGGAGAAAAAGCTGTGAAAGCGCTTGGTATGACGTACAGATCTCCCACGGACACTGTTCACGACACTCTCGCCCAAGCTCTCGAGTTAGGGTGGAAGCCTTAAAGTGCACAAGTAAATTCGTACCTGTGACTAAAGATATGATTAAATCACTCCCATGAGTTTCTAAATGAATAGGTTTATCAGCCAAATATGGAGCGAGAAATGGGCTAGCGTAAAGTTTCTGGTGCTGAGCACGACCATCACTATCCCACAACGAATATCACACGTTTATACAATCGCAAAATTGAGTCAGGAAACCTTACCGTGGCAGTTGAGTTTCTCTTGTTACTATTCCTCCAATCGTTCGATTGCCTTTGCGAGAAAGTATGCGGGACGCCCGATAGTAGGATTCGTAGTTAACCTATATATTAATCAATTATGTGTCATATGATTGGGTCGATATTGTCCCCCATCATTCGACGTCCGGTAGACTGCAGTTATTAATAGCTACGCTATTGATTTTAGCCCTATAATGTGGGTATAATAGAATCCGAAAGACGCTGGGCGGTTGACCGTGCTTCTGAGTTCAACGGAGTGCATACATTTCAGCCACTCCCCGGGCCTCCGAAACCTACGGTAGGGCTTATTGAGGGTTTACTGTAGGGAATCGCTGGATTATTGGTAATCGTATATTTGTACTATTCAAGAGGTCGAAGGCAAATATTGATGGGCGCTCCAGTTCCAGCGGTTTAAAGCAGGAGGCCAACAGCGTCTCCACCAGCAAACCCCGGCTTCAGCACCCCTGCAAAAGTGAAAATGTCTTCTGTTGCACCTTCAGCGAATGTCCTCCTCACAGGCTAGTCACTCTCACTCCTTCGGGAGGTATACTGATGCTATACCACAACCACCCGGGAGGCACCGGTTTCGTGGGATCTGCCGTGCTGGCTAACCTACTTAACAAAGATTTTACCGTCCGAGCAGTCGTCAGATCTCTCGCTAAAGCCACGCCTCTCGAGACTGCCTTTAAGTCCTATGTCGACTCTGGCAAGCTTACATTTGTCGTTGTTCCTGATATCACCGTTCCGGGCGCATTTGCGAGCGCGTTGAATGGTGTTAATGGAGTCGTACATTGCGCTTCACCGTTGCTCCCCAGTGATCCCGATGCAGATCCCCAGGACCTCATTGACCCCGCGGTCAAAGGTACAGTTTGGGATCCTTCAGGATGCCGCCAACGTTGCAAGTGTCAAAAGAGTCGTTGTGACCAGTTCGTTCGTCACCTTGTTAGAGCCGAAAGAAGGGAAATACGAGTACTCTGAGGTAATTGAATAGCCTTTGATCTTTCTGAAGCTGATATATAAATATGTGTAGCTTGACTGGTTTGATACGGCCCCAAAAATCGTCGAGCAGCAGGGTAGAAGCGCTTCTGGTGCTCTGAAGTACATTGCTTCCAAAGTTCTTGCAGAGCACGCAGCCTGGGACTGGATGAAAGCGAACAACCCCTCCTTCGAGCTCGTCACAGTTTTGCCCCCATGGGTGTGTGGGGTGTGAGTGGCTTGAGATATAATCATGGACAAACGCTGATCATTGAACTCACAGAAATCCATCTTGGCTGATCCAGCTCAAAACAGGCCAGAATCGTCCAACTATCGCCTCCTCTCGGCAATTTCAGGAGCAAAGGACGGAACCGTTGATCTGACTGAGACGACTTATATTAACGATGTGCTTGACATAGCGGAAGGCCATGTGAGGGCTTTGATCACCCCTGGCATTGCTGGTCAACGCTTTAATTTGCTCGGAGGTTCGGTTACGTGGCAAGACACGCGTAAGTTCGATGATTCATGGAAAATAAGATGTTTACTGAACCTACCATCTAGTTGACTACATTGCCGCTCATCCCGTCCAGGGTTTAGACGCCCCAGTTGGCCAGCCAGGCAGTGGAAAGAGCTTTTCCGAGGTCGCGGAGAAGAAAATGTCCGGAGAAAAGGCATTGAAACAACTTGGTATGATTTACCGCTCTCCTAAAGACACCATACATGATACCATCGCCCAAGCCCTCGAGTTTGGGTGGAAGCCTTGAGGAACCTCGTGTAGATCTGTAGATCTATGAATGAATGCGTCAAAGATTGAGCACTCGGAGCGATTAATCATGCTTCCAAGTTCATTAGAAGTCATGTTTAACAGCCCCTCACCCGTCTCCGAAACCCACGGAAGAGCCTACTGGATATTATTAGCCACCACATGGAGACCTCCACAACGTTGGTAATCGAAGCTTTGCACCATTCAGAGCAGAAGGTTCGAATGCTGACGTAGTCTCTTGTCCCAAAGGCTTTAAAGTCGGGGGGCGAGGGTCAACAGCATCTCCATCGCCATCAACTTTAGACCTCAGCACCCTTTAAACACAAAAAATGACTTCTGTTGCACCCCCAGCAAACATTCTACTTACCGGTAAGTCACTCGCGCACTACCGAATACGCACTGATGCGGTAATGCTTGTAGGAGGCACCGGCTTCGTAGGATCCGCCGTGCTATCCAACCTACTGAACAAAGGCTTCACTGTCAGAGCAGTGGTCAGATCCCTTGCCAAAGCCGCACCTCTCGAGACCGTCTTCAAAGCCTATGTCGACTCTGGAAAACTGACATTTGCCGTCGTTCCTGATATGGCCGTTCCGGGCGCATTTGCGAGTGCGCTGGACGGTATCGACGGGATCGTACATTGCGCTTCACCAATTCTTTCCAGCGACCCCAATGCAGATCCTCAGGATCTCATTGCTCCCGCGGTCAATGGCACCCTAGGAATCGTTCAAGATGCCGCAAAGGTGGCAAGTGTCAAGAGGATTGTTGTGACCAGCTCTGTCGTCACGTTTCTAGAGCCCAAAGAGGGAAAATACGTCTACACCGAAGTAGGTGATCATCCCACGCACCTTTCGGGACTAACACGTACCCTTTAGGCTGATTGGTATGACGCGGCACCTAAACTAGTCGAACAACAGGGAAGAAGTGCTCCAGGCCGTTTAAAGTACATCGCGTCCAAACTTCTCGCAGAGCGTGCCGCTTGGGACTGGGTAAAGGAGAATAAGCCTTCGTTCGAGCTCGTCACGGTTCTGCCTCCATGGGTGTGGGGGGTGAGTCCTTTGAAATATATCGTCTGAACAAGCGCTGACAATTGTACCTTGAAGAAATCCGTCTTAGGTGATCCGGGACACATTAGGCCAGAAGCATCTAACAACCGTCTCCTCGCGGCACTTGAAAGAGCAAGGGACGGGACCCTAGATCTGACTGAGATTGCCAATTTCACGGATGCACTCGATATTGCGGAAGGGCATGTAAAGGCTTTGACTACACCCGGTATTTCTGGCGAACGCTTTATTATACTCGGTCATTCACCTACATGGCAAGACATATGTGAGTATTGAACTAAGCAGCGCGCCATTGCTAACCAAGTATTTTAGTAGATCACCTTGCTAGTAACCCTGTCCCGGGTCTGGTCGCTCCGATAGGCGAGCCTGGTGGTGGAAAAAGCTTTTCCGATGTCGCGCAGACGAAGGCCACCATGTCGGGAGAGAAAGCAGTGAAGGAACTTGGGATGACATACCGCTCTCCGAAAGATACGCTCCATGATACACTCGCCCAAGCTCTCGAGTTTGGATGGAAGCTTTGAGTAATCTCGCGCGCTGTAAATATGTAATTAGATACGTAATTAGTGTGATCGTCCCCACAAATGAGTGAGTAAAGAGCCGGTGAGGTTCGAGTCTTGCATGTGTGCGACTTATCAGCCAAAGGTATGAGTAGACATGAAGTATATTATAGTAATCTCCATAGGAGGAGTTAAAAGAATGGCAGGTTTCAAAGAGAGTGACGGTACGTGAGCACAATGTCCATTAAAGGTCCAAGAAACCGACCGCGAGTTGCGGCCAGAGTGAGGAGGGGGAAGAGAGGTGCAGAGCGGATGCGAAAGTTTTAGGCACCGAGAACGGCAGCCACAGTCCCGGCGAGGGCCATGACGCCTCCGAGGGAGACGCCCATTTGGGAGATGGCACCATTGGGACGAGTAGAGTTTCCGCTGGCGGTGGGGTTAGCACCGGCCGTGCTAGCAACGCTGAGAGTTGGTGTGGGTCCCGATGGGTAGGGGCCTAACATAAGGAAGATCAGTAAATTGTTAGTAGAGCAAGGGTGAAAAGCTACGCACTGCCGTGAGCGTGCACCTCGAATGCCTCACTGGTGGCATAAATGTCGGTGTAGTTGACAATGTTGGTCAAGAGGATCTTGTAGTCTTTTCCGGGGAGGATGTTTGGAGTAATGTTGGTGGTGCATTGGTCGTTATTCTCTGTTTGGGTTTAATTAATACGAGGTTCATTCTAGCAGTTTCCTCGTCCACTCACGGATGCCGACGAGGACGACAATTCCGGCAGTCAAGAGCGTGACGTTGGTGTTAGCAGCACTACAAGAGAGTGTCAATAAATACGAACACAAGGAATAATGACGATACCACATACACGACGGCGAATTGAGGATGAGACCTGTCAGTGCAATCCCAAGCGAGGAGTGCCTGGTCGTTTTCCTGCCACCACCAGCTGGCACTGGGGGCCAAAACGGAGAGTGCAGATGCACCAAATGGCATAGTCATGGCAGCAAGGGCCGAAAAGAGGCTGAGCTGGATGCGAGGAGCATCAAAACGGCCGGTAGCGAAAAACATTCAAGTCGGAGACGATATATCCAATATCAAGATAATTCATGATCCCAGAGGAAGGAAATACCAAAGAAAAAGGAGACAACGGCGATCGACAAGCGGACGGGCGAGGAGCTTAAAGTCAGCCTATAGTCCACGGAACGAGTAGGAGAGATTAGGCACCTTTGCGAAGATCATTTTTATGCGATTTTAAATCGAAAGGAGGCTTTAAGGACGGGGGAGGGAGGGTGCAGCACGAGAGTTTGGGGCCGAAAAGGGAGGGGGAGGAACTAAGGATTCGCGTGGGAATCACGGGTCGCAAACAAAACAACAGAGCCGGTCTCTAAATTTCCACGCCAATCTTCGCAAATTCTGCGTCACGTCATGTTTGGGTCAGCCGAAGGGGGCGGCCGTTGTTGGGCGTCGTTGGGCGTCGTCTACAAGAAATAGTAATAATCTTAGACACTCGAATTAATCACGAATTGGTTGATTTCAAGGGTTACGACGGTATGACACAGGAGGACGAACGAGTAGGAGAAAGAAAGAGAGAAGAACTCGGAAGGACAGAGGAATTTGCAAGACAGAAAAAACGAGAACATTCATCAGCGATGTAACGTTATTATCTGCATAGAAGGGCGTATGACAAGGCCGAGACTCGCTCGACGCGAATCGATAGGGAGGGGCCAAACAAGCCAGCCTTTTGAGGGAATGAAAACAAAAAAGATACATATCGAGGGGCGGAAAGAGGAAAATTACATGGAGATCATGTAGAATGATGCATCTAGTTTGAGGGAACTGAGCTATAGGAGTGTCGTCGACGCAAAAAAGGTCCAAAAATCGGAGAAAAGAGAAAAAGCAATATTCGGCATTTGATGATAGTGAACATGGTGGTATGAAAAAGGTTATTTCTTTTTATTTTTTCGGTCAATATCGGATTTCTTCGCCCTTCCCTAATCGAACTGCAAAAATGAGAGAAAAAGATTCTGGACCGAGGTGTCGCAGATGTGTAAATAGCTTGAGTCATGTCAAGAAGAAATCGAAATTGCAACGCTGTTGAAAAGAAAAGACAGGTAAAAAAACGCTCGCGTTCAAACCAATGGTACCAGCCCAACGGTTTTGAAACTCAAATCTCGAGCGGCTCATGCGTCCTCGCGTCTAATCCGGAACTAGATCCAATACGATCAAGCGGTCCGACAGCGCTCTCTCTCCTCCTCGCAAAGTTTCCACCATTGGTCGTGCCCGGCCCGCGCGGCTGACGCATGACCGCAGCGGAAGTTGCCGACGAGGGTCCACCCTCGGGAGTACTAGGCAACGAGGGGACAGGAGGTACACCCTCTGTCGGATGTCCGTTCAGCCCAGCGAGCGGGCGATCGCCAATCGCACCAGAGACACTGGCGCGGGCCATGCCTAGATTGCCCACGCCCAAATGGGAGCCAAAGAGTTGGTTGAGGCCAGGGAGGACACCCGACGTCTGACGGCGGAGCGCGGCGTAATTCGAAAAGCTCGAACCACCACCTCCTGCTCCAGACGAGTCTCGCATGTTCCCGCTAGAGGTACGGGTGGTCAGACGAGGAGTGGGCGTGTACGGCGACGTCTTCATGTCCGGCATCGACTTTTTCGCGCGGAGTCCTCCAGCAGCAGAGTTGCTGGCAGAAGTGGGTGAGCCATTGGTGGGTGCGTTGTAGGACGATACAGAGGTGCTGAACATGGATCCACCGCCGTTCCCTGAAGATGAAGCCACGAGGAACGAGCGGTTGAGGGCTTGGGAAGAGTGATGTCTCACAGGACCCGCACGGCCCTCACGAGCGGCATTGTCTGCAGCGCTTGGGGTGCGTCTCCCGTTCTCTCTGTCGGTCTGTCCGCCATTTGCACCAGAACGATCGGGCTGGTTACGGGTCACGACCGCATAGCGTTCGTCTCCTTCACCCACACTGTAATGATACACACCCAGCTTTTGGGCGACGAGGTGCACGATGCGGCGCTGTTTAGGGGACAGCGAGCGTGCAAAGGCGAGTTCGTCGCGCATGTGATCGTCCTTGAACAACAGGATGCGAGAATAAATCTCTAGCGTGGCAGCGTCGTTCATGTCTAGTTCGGTCTGTGCCGAAGATGTCTTTTGGACGGCTGGAGACGAGTGCGAGGGGATGAGTGGAGGCGGTTGAATAGGTGAAGATGACTGAGGTTGATGCATGTACGGTTGGGGCACAGGCATTGGGGGCATGGCGAACGGGTTTGGGTTCTGAATCGCCATGCCAAAGGGACCACGAGCACCCCCACCAGGCGGGACGGAACTGAGTGGGGAATAGCCTTCGTCGTACCCACCACCCATGGGCCCGCCCACGCCGCCACCCATCATCATTTGTTGCTGTTGTTGTTGCTGTTGTTGCTGCTGCTCTTGACGTTCCTTTTCGAGTTGCATGGAGCGCATGCGGCGAATGGCCTTTTCCCGTTCGATGCGCTCCTTTTCGCCCGCTTGAAGGACTTTTTTGTATTCTACGCGGAGCTTGCGACCTTGGACGTCAAAGCCGTTGAGAGCGGCTACGACGGCGTCTGCATCTGCAGCCACGCGAAAGTTTGCAAAAGCGAGACCGCGGAACTGACCGGCAGGATCGAGGTGATAGTTGAACGCATAAGGGGTTGGGATGTTGAGTGATGTCTGTGGAAGGCGTCAGACAACGAAGCGTCGACAACAGGGGGATTGAATCGCAAAGAGATGGGATGGCACGGGGTGGCGGCAACCACTTCAAATGCAGAAGCGACGGAGCAACGGAGGAAACGGGGAGAAAAAAAAAGGCAAAAAGAAAAACGTACGATAATGTCGAGCAAAGTCTCTCGCTTTACATTAAAAGGAATATTCTTGATGACTATTGCGGTCGGAATCACATCGTCGTCGAGACCACCGGAGGCAGCACCCTGCTGGGATCCGTTGAGGGCCTGGTGACTGCCTAGGGGAGGGCTGCCTCCTCCAGAGCTAAGGTCACTCGTTTGAGGAGGCGACATGGAACGTCCATCTGGGGGAACAGAGTTGACATTGTCCTGGGATTCGCTGAGCCAGGCCTGGCGAGCCCACCCCCAAAAACGGCGTCAAAAAATGCAAATAAATCGGGAGGAACACGTACAGATGGTAAAGCTCTACGTAAAGCAGGAGAAGGTACGACAGCGGGCGAGGTCTGAAAGTGCTGAAAGCGGTTATTGTCTGGATATGTGGAAGACTGATCGTAAGCATCGTGTGTGGGACGTGTACGTTGAGGAGCAAGCGTGAGCGAAGAAATGTCTGGCGGAGAACTCGTCATCGTGCAAATCGTGCGTTAAGGTCGTAACGAGGCTTGGGGGGACAAGACAAAGCAGCCGGTGGTGGTGGTGGCAAGAGAGTTTACTTTCACAACAGAGACCGACACTCAGGCGAGCAATAAAAAGGTCACAAAAAAGAATTTATATAAAATGAAACCGTTTCCATAATTCTCTAGCATACTACAGTCACCAGCTCACGGGACAAGGATTGGCAATGGCGCGCTTGGGGGGCGCGATCATGGCTCGAATCTCTTGTTCACTCAGGCGCAGTCTCGAGTATTCCCAAGGACCCATGATTTGAATACTTCTGACAGACGAGTTGAGTGTGTTCGATGCCTTGAATTCGGGCATGGCCATCCCTCCATCGTTCTTCGGACGGGGACCACGAGTCATGACAGGAGGCAGCGACTGCATCGGAGGAACTAATCCACCTCCTCGAACGACATCGGTTGCAAACGCGAGAGCTTCGTCGTCAGAACCAACAGAGGACGAGGAGCTAGACGAAGAGGACCGTCTGTGGCCTCTCGAGGGGATGTACTTCAACTCCTTCTTCACCACAGGTACTGACTGTGTGGCTACTGGATAAAACGATTGCTGAGGCATCGATGGCAATGTGAATTTCGGGTGATTTCTGGGCGGCGTGGGACCAGGGTGCAACCGGAGCGGGGTTGGCGCGGGACGGCGAGGCATTTCTTATGATTTCTTGTTGATTATCTGATGAGAGAGCAAGAGGGGGCGCGCTAAAATATGGGAATAAACGGACGTTGCTCAGGAGATCAGCCATGTCCCAGCTCACCAAGAGAATCAAAAACGGTCGACCAGCGAAAGATGAAAAAAAAGGTAAACGATTGATTGAGAAGGTCGCGGCGCACTGCGCTTGACGTTCTTGAGCTGATTGTAGTCGGGGACAAGGTTGAGGGAGGTCGGCGCCGTTGCGAGCTGTGCGCCAATATACACAGCCAGCGATAGGCTGTGAAATCCTTAGAGAGCTAGACAATATTCTGGGAATTATCTAATGTAGCTTTTATTTAGTGGCAAACTTGTTCCCGACCACTATTATTACGCGAGCTCGAGGGTTCACGCGACTCGACGAGAAATAACGTCCTGGACATTCAAAACATCCGGAGAAATGTCAGATCAAAGTAAAACCAATGAAGACGCGGCGAGCAAATGCCCAGTAGACCATTCTACACGCGCTACCTGGCAAAATTTGGCTTCAGCTCCTCCACCTCACGGTCTTCCACCAAGAGCTGCTCCACTGTCTACACAGAGAGAAATTTCATCGATTCCTCGTGCTTCTTCCGACGCAGATGAGACTGAAGGTGGAAAATGGGTGTATCCTTCTGAACAACAGTTTTATGCCGCGTTATTACGAAAACATCAGTCGTCTTCGGCAGACGCCTCTAGTTCGTCACACGGTGAAGAAAATGCGGGACTGAAAACTCCAGGAGCTGTGGAAGTAGATGCGTCAGGCGCAGCCGTGACAAATGGAAACGTTGTCAAACCTCCTAGGGCTAGTGATATGCGTGTAGTCGTGCCCATTCATAATGCCGTCAATGAGCAGACATGGGCTAAGGTTTTGGCTTGGGAAGCGAATCAAGGTGGCGAGTCGTGAGTTGTAGGCTTTTCTGGTTTTACGGGTTTTGCCTGCGGCTTCTTTCGTTTGGGTTGTTTTCGGCTTTTTCGTTTTCAGGGTTGCTTCAAAAAGGTTCGTTCCAAGGGCGGGTTGGGTTTTTTTCTTGGGTTTTGCCTTTTATTTTCTCTGTCTGTCCTTTTCCTTGTTTTCGCTTGTTTGCAGTTACCAACGGCCGTTTGATCGACATGACTGGGTTGTCGATCGTTGTGGGACCCGTGTACGATATGTGATTGATTACTATACTGGTAAACTCGGTCCAAGCGCTACTGGAGGTAATCCTCTTTCCTTTTATATCGATGCAAGACCTGCGCTGGATAGTTGGGAGGGGGTACGGATGCGGTTTACCCGCTTTTGGACGGGTGTTTTTAGTGGACGATAATAAGGTGCGAATCTCCGTATTTATTTGTTGAACTTTCAGCTTACACCTACGTTAGTGTAACTTGGTTGTAGATCTACCGTATTTCCTTTAATCATAGACAACTCCCAACTTTGACTCTGAGGGGAACTATCCATCTAAACCACACGAAATAAGCAGGATCATTTTCATTCTACAGATTCCAATACAGACCGAGAATAAACACTCTTGAGTCTCATAATCCAACCCCCATGGATTCCACCATATCTCTGTCCCTCATTATCCATTGCCACCCAAAGATAAAGGCATCCTCTGGTGTATCCCACGCAACCTTTTGCCTGCCGTGCAAGATCTCGGTGACCCCGTGGAGCTGAGGATTGTGCACCCCGTATGATGTGCTCGAGCTTGTGGCTTGAGCTTGTCGTTCGAAGGGTGTGTTGCTCCCTTTGCGTTGCGAAGGAAGTTTAGCATACGACGCTGTGCTCTTTTTGGAGGGACGTGGTAGGCAATCATCTGTACAACCAGTTGCAGATGTCTATAACGATCCGATTAATCACTGGCGATGACCTTGACAAGGTTAAAAGACGTACGCCTGTCCCCCCTCCGCTGCTTCCTGAACACAGATCGTCGTTGTCGTCCCTCTTACGCTTCAGTTGCTCACGTGAGGACCTCGATCTCGTCTGCGTATGTTGGCTGCCCATCTGCCAACTGACTTCATTGGTTTTTCGGATGGGTGCTAATACTATTCCGTTTAGAGGATAAATGTGCGGGAGTGGAAGTGATTCCTCGTCACTTGATCCTTCCAAATGCAACTTTCCAGAACGCAGAGCACCCTCTGAGTCAAGCGAGGACAGGCTGTTCGATGAAAGCGTACGGCGTGTTTGGAAAGGCCTCCTATTTTCTCCGTGATTGCCTAAGGTGACTCTGAATAAGTCGCGAGTATTTCGTCAGGCGCCTTCCACTCACTCAGATGCTCGGGGAATGTCTCTAATGAGGGACCGAATGGATTAATTAGCGCTCCTCCGTTTATTATCGTTTCTTTGTAAACCTGGGTAGACCATGCTTCCACCCTGATACGGTTGGTACGGCTGATTGTGGTCATTGACGTGGATCCTTTGTAAAACTTGGAAGATACGAGCTGTGGCGTATATTTTCACTCTGTATAACCTATTTAGTAAGTTATATACGCTAAATTCACACGCCTAGTGGACTGAGTCCTTACCAAAGAGTAGTTTTTTTGGCTGGCTGGGCTCGAGCTTGCAATTGTGCAACTTGTAAGTACTTGGGATGGGATTTAGGCGTCTAATGAGTCTCAGTGGAGATGATTGACACTATATGAGTGGTGGCTGGGGATAACTTGGTTGTGGCAGCTCTCGCCCTTAAATAAGGGAGACGGCGGCCGGCCAGCCAAAGTGGCTTGCTCCAGCCATGACACTGGAACGAGAACCCGAAGGCTTAAAACGAGCCAAATGGCTTCCATTCCACGTATTTATTCCGGATGAAGTTCCTTCCGTTGATGAGTTGCATGTGTGGCTGGAAATATTTGCTAACCGCTGCCACAGAGCCATTATAACGGCTGCGTTGAACTCACGGCTACGCAAACACCCGTCTATTTTCAATGCCTAGATAGTATTCGAGTGTGTAAGCTGGACATCATTGGCTGATCTAACAGGCGAATTTCCAGAGTACGTTTACAGAGCGAACGGCACCAATGTTGAAGACCGAAAGAGCTGGGTCTATCCACATTTTCTAGATACTGAATAAAACTCTGGTGCATTGATTGTATCTCGCCCTGTAGAAACATGATTGCGCACGTGACTATGTCCTGGCTCTTTCTTCTATTCGGTTTTGCACGCGCCCGTCAAATAATGCAAAAATACCAGAGCTATTTATTGATTTAATCAGAAGTTGAATAATATACTGGATTAATGAGCCGTGAAACGCTTGTCTTCCCTAGCATTTGAGTTTCTGTTTGCTCTATTTTCAGAATACTACATCTATATCATCGATTTAAGACATGAATGTACCAAAGTGTGTATCTTAGAATCGAAATCAAGCTGTCTTCCCAGCTCCCAAGCATTAAAAATCCTAGCTGGTTTGGTTCGAGTGCCTCGTCCGCGACACTACCTACGGATTGCCTGAGAGATAAGTAGTTAGATGCTGAAATATAAGGAGTGCTGGTCAATGGCAACAGGAGCCGATTGTTCGATGCATGGCGGCTGGTTACTATTCGAAGTAACATCTCCCTACTTTCCACGAGGGCGGAATATTCAATACTTCCAAACAAAACTATTTACTTCACTTTTTCAAATATACCCTTTTGAGACTACCGTTAGAGCTTTCAAGTTTGCCACAAGGCACAGGTTGGACCTGACCACCTCCTTTCGAATAAGCTATGGCGCCCGTTCTCGATACAGTGCATTATAATGCACGCATGTCCCTCATATACGATGCATGGTCGGTACGTATTGTTCTTTATTCCTCTTCGTCAAAGTGGAGAATGCCTAGTGCGCGTCGTTTCGCGTCGTTTCATCGTCATGACTGTATATCGCCCTTCGAACGCAAAAAAATGGCTGTATAGCGCGATCAAACGCGATTTGGCCCTTTTGCGATCATTTAAACATTATTGAATTTTGCATCCAGTCTCTGGAGCATTCGATTGAGCGGAGGACAAGAGCTGACTCATTCCTTTTTTATCTTGATAGTCTGCAAGTGATTTTGAGGAGTACAATTCTATGAGTAATCTGGACGCGCTGTTCCTTATCGCAGGAGACTCTTCTGAAGACGACGCCCCACGCAAAACATCGGCTGTTCAGGTGATCGATACTTGAACTCTTGATAGAACGTTGTTAGACTGACGTATACCCAAAGACCTGGCTCCTAGGTTATGAATTTCCTTCCACCTTTATCCTCATGCAGAAGAATCGAGTAACATTTCTCTGCTCCAGTAATAAAGGTGATTGAACCCTTGATTGCCATTTTAAAGAGTGAACTAAGCAATTGCCATTCGCAACTAGCCAAAATCCTGGAACCTGTCAAGGCATCGGATCCCCGAATCCCCATAGAGATCATCACGCTACCACGAGCCAAAGATGCTGCGCCAGGCGCGATACAGGAGGTTATGGGCAAGTTTGTTGGTTTGCTTGCGAGCTCGGTATGCAGGCTCTATCCTCCCAGAGGGAACCTAACTAACCTACAAACAGCAACGCATCGGCACCTTACCTAAAGAGGAGCACACGGGTAAAACTGTCGCAGACTACAAAACTGCACTTGCCGCAGCAGGTCACACACACGAAACCATCGACATTTCCGTGGCTCTTGGAGCGGTTATGGCCATTAAGGACGATGAAGAACTGGTGAGCTTGGTGGAATGTTTGTTATTTGCCTTGATTCCTAACTAAAATCTAGAAAATCATGCGTACTACCTCCAATCTCTGCAACACTCTTGTTGGATCCTACATTCTCCCAAAAATAGAGCTCATTATCGATAAAGAAAAGCCTACAAGCCATGCCACCTTGGTCAACCTCATTGAACATCGCCTTGGGGATAACGAGCGCCCAGCTGACATGAAAGTATGGAGCAAAGGCCGTGGGCTGACTGATGTGAGTCCGTCGATTATTCCTCGAAACTTGGAATATTCATCGCTTGTGTCCAGGTCGATTTCTCCTCCGTCGAATTTGTCTATGTTCCTCAGGTGCAATCATCAGCATCTGGATACACTCTCAAGTTGCTTAACGAGCCTTCGCCCACCAATATCTCGTTCAAAGGCGTTTTGATGACATCAGTCGGCTTAAAGTACAAGGGATATTGCGCCAATATCTCAAGAACCTATATCGTAGATCCTACTACCCTGCAAGAGGAAGTCTACGCTCTTGTCGTCGAAATTCACAAAGAGGTAGTTCAGCGATTGAAAGAGGGAGCGGTAGCAAAAGATATCTATTCCCATGCCGTTACCATCGTGAAACAAAAAAAGCCTGCACTGGAAGGGCACTTTGTGAAAAGTTTGGGACATGCGGTTCGTCACCATTCGTCATTACTGAACGGTCATTCATATATTCCCAGATGGGACTTGAGTTTAAAGAATCCGCTTATGTTCTTTCCGCAAAGAACTCGAGAGTTCTCCGCTCCAACATGGTCCTCAATCTATCAATCGGGTTCCAGGATGTGAATGACGATAAATCCGGGTATGTTGTTTAACACTCTCGATGCAAAACTATATTGGCTAATCAAACCTGAAATACAGTCTCTTCACGATACATATTGCGGATACTGTCAAGGTTGGACAGGAAAGGGGTGTTTGCCTGACCGATGTTGCAAAAGAATCAAAGGATTGCTTGTTCTTCTTCCAACAAGACGAGCCAAAGCCAAAGCCAAAGGCTAAGGCTGCTCCACAACCATCCCCAAAGAAGGTGCCGACAAAAGTAGTTGGTGGGAAAGTGCTTCGAACTGCCACACGGAGTGGTGGGGGTGCTGAAGTATCGCAAACCACTCGCACCAAGATTTATCCACACCAAGTGGAACTCCACGCAAAGCGTCAATCCGAGGGTCTCGCTCGATTTGAATCAGGTGGAGGAGGGGAGGCTGATGGTCGCGGGAAGGAGTGGAAGAGGTTCATTAGTTACAAGGGAGAGGGTGCTTTACCATCTGAGGTTACGGAGCCCAAGGTGCGTTTATGATAGGATGAGACGATGACTTTCCCTGATGCATTTTCCCTTTTACTCACCCTGTGTAGATTTACATCGATAAAAAGGCACTAACAGTTGTGCTCCCGATCCATGGGTTCGCCGTTCCTTTCCATATCAATGCGATCAAGAATGCGAGCAAGAACGATGAGGCCGAATATGTTTACCTGCGCATCAACTTCCAGACTCCAGGGCAGTTGACCGGGAAGAAAGAAGACACGGTAAGCACACCCGATAAATCTTGAGGATACAGTTATTAAAAACTTTCATCACAGCCATTCGAAGATCCCGATGCCACCTTCATCCGCTCTCTGACTTATCGATCGCTCAATAGAACTCGGTTTGACAACCTCTTTGCTGCTATTCAACAGCTCAAAAAGGATGTCAATAAGCGGGAGCAACAGAAGAAAGAGATGGCAGATGTCGTTGAGCAAGATAAGCTAATAGAGATGCGCGGTAAGTATCCATCAGGCTCATTCCTAGCACTACGCTGATAGTGCTGCCTTTTGTGTTCAAGGTCGCCGTCCCTATAAGCTAGGAGACGTTTTCCCTCGCCCGGCTCTAGATGGGAAACGCCTGCCTGGAGATGTGGAAATTCATCAAAACGGTCTGAGATATCAGTCGATGGGCAATCAGCGTGTCGGTGCGTGTCATGCTAGGCCTACGTGGACTCTAATGAATGATGTTTCTTCCTTTGGCAGATGTGCTCTTCTCCAACATTAAGCATCTGTTCTTCCAACCCTGTGACAATGAACTTGTCGTTATTATTCATTGCCACTTGAAATCCCCAATCATGATAGGCAAAAAGAAAACGAAGGTAATACACTGGTGCTACGTACATTTTCAGTTGCTAACCATCAAACAGGACGTACAATTTTATCGTGAGGCGACAGATATGCAGTTTGACGAAACAGGAAACCGCAAGCGCAAGCATCGTTACGGTGACGAAGATGAAATCGAAATGGAACAAGCGGAACGTAAGAGAAGAGTCGCTTTGAACAAAGAATTCAAAGCATTCGCCGAAAAGATTTCGGATGCAGCAACAGAATCGGTGCGTAATCTACTTTGTTGATGTCACATTATACTTAGATGATTAGAACGGCGAACCTCTGGAGCTCGACATCCCCTACTCTGAACTGGCCTTTGAAGGGGTCCCTTTCCGAACCAATGTCAAGCTTTCGCCTACAATGGACTGTCTCGTTCATCTCACAGACCCACCGTTCACGGTTGTTACCCTCGCCGAAATTGAGGTTGCATCAATGGAACGCGTCCAGTTTGGCCTGAAGCAATTTGACCTGGTATTTGTGTTCCGAGATTTCACTCGCGTTCCTCTTTCCATCAACTCGATCCCTAGCTCTCAACTCAACAACGTGATGGAATGGTTGAAGTAAGACTTTTCCAGTTCCTAGTGAAAGACATTACTAACAATCCCCAGTGATGTAGACGTCCCCATTGCGGAGAGCCAGATCAATCTTAACTGGGGCCCAATCATGAAAACTATCAACGAGGATCCAGCAGACTTTTTTGCAGGAGGTGGATGGGGCTTCCTGCCCGTCCCTGGTGCCACAGGATCAGAGGTTGGCTCGTGACCATACCAAGGAATCTCATTTCTGACCTTTTAATCAGAACGGCTCATCGGCCTCGGAGGAAGAGTCTACTTACGACCAGAGCTCAGAAAGCAGTGCATCATCCGAGGATGGAAGTGGGAGTGCCTTTGACGGAAGTGACGCCAGCGACGATGACGACGAAATGTCAGGTGCAGATGAATCAGGAGATGACTGGGAGGAACTGGAGCAGAAAGCCCTCAAATGTGGGTTTGCATTTAGTCTACAATCATGCTTGCTAACATGACCATAGCCGACAAGAAGAAGGCTGATAAAGGGAGGAACGACTCAGATTCAGATGCACCGAAGAAAAAGAAGTCTTCAAAGCGATAAACAATGCTATCTCTTATGTCGTTGCCATTTCAGTATACGCCCTCCAAAAATGTCGAGTCCGGAATAAACAAGATCTTTAATAGTAGGTTACAAAGGGTGAATAAATGACGGTGTGGTTTATGGAAGCTTGAGATTCTTCTTGAGAGTAGCGTTGGACGCTTCTAGCTTCTCTATCTTGGTCTCAGCCTCGTGAAGCTTCTGCAGCAAGAAGTTGGCTCGTTGTCGTGTCGCCCCGGACGAAAAGACTCCACTATCCAATGGCTTGATTTTCTCCAAGGTTAATAGCTCTTCTTCACACTTCCGAATAGTCGATTCGGCAGAAGCAATGGCTTTTTCGTTCAAAGCGATATCTTGAATCGAACGGAATATCGTATCTGCAGGAGTTGAGGTGGCGCGTAATGTGGTTATAAAGGAGACTTACCGTTGACTAGCTTCTGGAATACATATCGATAGACAGGCTTCCCGGGACGGATTGTTGATGGTCGCCCTGCAAACGATTAGAAATACTCCCTCAAAGGAACACGAAACGTACCATCTTGCGTGGTGATGGATATTAATTCTGAATGTTCCATGCTCCTCAATGCAGCTTCGTCCCCCTTGAAGGGAAAGTCCACCAACACATCATAGTAGGGCAACTGAAAATGCGTGAGTAGACAGCAAATTTGACTCAATATTCCTACCTCGTCAGATTTGGCCAAGGATTTTAGTATAAAGAAAACCTGTTCTCTAGACCAGGCCATGGATCCTGCATCCTCAATCTCTCCGAATGCGCTCTTGCGTAGCTCTCCAACTCCACGCGTGATGATATCCTCAACCGCCATTTCGACAGGCATACCATTTTTAACCTTGTGACACAGCTAAATAAAAGGTTAATCTGCTAGTTTTCATCCGGTTACAGAGATATCGTACCGCCTCAAGATCACTTGAACGCCCTCCTAGTCTGTCAATCTGAAGCATTTGATCCTTGGTGAGTGCTGAGCTAACTCCGTACTGCCTGAGCTTATCTTGCACAAATGATAAGGCGCTCGCTGGGTCAGCATCATTGAGGGCTATTGACGTAAGAGGTTTGGTGGGAAGTGCTTGATATCCAGTTGTTAACTTCCATGTTGAAAATGCAGATATGCTACCAACCTTTTTCTAACCTCCTGCCATTGTCACGATTGTCACTCATGACGACAACGTGGGCCACTCCTCCGTCTGCCAGCCCTGCAGCCCACTCGGCCAGTACATTGACAAGCTCATCCGTAAGGGAGGTTTTCGAAGCGAAGTTCTTGATAACTACGACCGGGAGTGCCTGGATTTCCTCATCAATTTCCGTGCGCTCCTTGTATGTGCGCTCGGATTGAGAAGACTCGGGTTCTTGTTTCGATAGTCCAAGTTGATCTTTTGTCACCGTCAACAGCTTTTCTGCTCCTTGTTTGGTGTCTTTGACGACTTCTTGCACAACACCTTGAACCGCTGTGACAGGGTTTCCCTTCCAGCCCGTTTTTGAAGTATCAGATCCAGGTTCGTCTGTAGCTTCTGACTCTTTCTGAACGGCCTCTTTGTTTGCCCCAAGGACGGCTTTTGCTTTATCGATCGTGTTGCGTATCGTTGAAGATGACTTGACTTTTCCGTCTTGATCTTTCTCTGTCATTCTCTCGTCTCCTACTCCAAGCTCCCCAATTATACCGGATCCAGCAAGGGCGTCGACCCGGCCATCGTGGGACATAACTTCGGTCGTTTTGTCGGCCACATCTGATTTCTTCTTTTCTGCATGTTCCGTAAGGTTTCTGGCCAATTCCTTCGTCCTTTCAATTTCCTTGTGTCGGGCAGAAACCCCTTTTAACGCATTTCCGACAACTTCCAGGATTTCCTTCAGCTGAGTTTCTACAGAAGAGGCCAGTCCAGCTGTGCCAGGGTCAGAAAGGATACTTATCAAGGAGCACAGACGCACTCTTCTGTCCAATGAGACCGACACTCGCGAGATCCAATAGGTTTGTGAAATTGTTCAGCCAAGTGAAAACTGGCCAATACCCTATAAATTGTTCAAATCTCCCATCAATCAAGAGGCCTACAATACTAACCGGTTTGCTGGGCTAGTCCATTGATAACGTCGGCGTCACTCCTTGCCTTATTTAACGGTTCACAGTCGATGACCAGTGTCCGTCTAAGGGACTTGATTAATGATTATGTGTTTTTCCCATTTGAGACACACCGATTTGCGTTTTTTAGAGCACGATTAAGCATAGAGGTCTTCCCACTCCCTTGTGGTCCGTGTACGAAGGCTATAGTGCCTGAGAATAGAATGTGTCAATTGTTCCGAGACATTAAACTCAAGAGGCACATACTAGGAATCTCGTGAAGGTACGAACGCAAAGCATGTTCTGCTTCCTTTCGGTCCTGCCAAAGGCTCTCACTTGCTCCAGTGGAAGCCGGTGATCCAGATTTTGAGTCTTGTTTCCTGAAGAAAGGGATACGATCCAGAGTATTGTGCCTCAGCCATTTAATGACACGGAATTCTTCCAGAAGTGAGTGGGTTTAGTGATGCAACGAACGATGTTGAAGAACAACTACCTTTATAATCAAGCCATTCCATGACTTTTGCTTGGACAGCGATTGTTCTTATTGGATCGAAAATCTGAACGAATGTCAAGAAGAATCCACTAACCGGGTCCCGTAAGACAGAAAATGATAACAGACCACATAGGATAAAGTTCCGATGAGGAACAAGACGATGGGCCCGACTATACGAGGGTGTCCACCTATCCAGTCCTTTGCGCTTTGCCACTTGAGCTTGCGTTCATAAACCGTGGCGAGCCTGGTTGGCTTCCCAGAACTACTTTGCCCAGCAACTGGGAGCATGTGAGCGACTGCCCTAGAGCGATTTAACTCTAACTCACTAGCTGGATCATCCACCAATGTGAAGCCATGGACACAATTGTGGGCGCGGGTAGCGGAGCGTGGGCTTGAAAATTGGACCGTAGAAAATCGCAGAGTTCCAGCAGGAACAGGGACAGGATTGGTAATATCAGCTATTTGGCCATAGGGCTGAAGACATTGGTGTTAGCGACCTCCCTGAGGTATATGTAGCATTTACTGACTCTCATCAAGGCGTAAAGCGTTTCCTAAGAAATTGGTCAAGAAATTGATCCCAGCCACCAGACCCAACGTACCTGATAGATATCAGGGCCCTCAAAATACACTTTTACTGTATTTGCAGCATATCTACGCATATCCTATAAAGTAGTTTATATGCAGAGTTATGCGGTTCGTCAAAGGCGACTCACCTCCTTCCAGGGTTTCCCGCGAACGAGCCATACGTCGCCTCCTTTGTTCCCCATCCAGGTTTCAATTCCACCGATCTCATGCACGCGCTTCTTGATTTCAGCTTCGAGCGAAGGGGTTTCTTCGAGAGGTACGTCACTACCTTCAGCCTGTGTCGGTTCTGTATACTTGAACTTGACGAAGGCCCCGCCATCCTTTATCCTATAAATAGATTACAACATGAGTAAAGTGGGGCCTTGCAAATAGGAAATATCACACCGTGGTTCTAATTTCTCCACGCGAAAGCCGCTAGTGTGTATCTGATCCATTGTCGCTTGTAATGAAGCCAGGATTTGGTCTTTGCGGTGCCTCGCAAAGAAATGTCTTATACTGTTGTGGTGATGAGTTCAAGGTCAAGTATCAATTATTCAGGTGCATACTCCCAAATGCCCAGTTGTATGGGGAATATCGAGTCCACAAAAAGCGTTCCAGTTTTTTCTACTATCTGTGGAGCGTCTTCGGATCTTGTCGGGGCCATGGTAGAATTAGTTCGACCAATTCCTTGCATTGCAGTCCTTCTCCCATCCCGGAACCGCGTGCATAACGCGTATCTCATACCCATATATTGGGACGAAGCCATATATCTCTTTGACATGCTGCCCTTTGAGGGCTAACTGCCCAGCCCGACGCGGTAAGAGTTCAAGAGTTGCGCGCTTGCAATGACGCACGAAGTCGGCACGTACCCCATTTCATTGCCTTTGATTACAGTAGCCTAAATCTATGGACCCTTCCAAGTTTTAAAACAACTTTTACTATGTCTGCTCTGTGATCCCTTGGCTTGCAGCGAGCCGTGCAAACCGGCCACCATTTGCCAAAAGCTCGTGTGGAGAGCCGGATTCTACAATAACCCCGTCATCCAGTACAATAATGAGATCAAAATCAATGATAGTTGCTATTAGTTTGGTTAGCTTTCTTTTCTCCGTGAAATTAATTCCAAGAGCAGCCCTCAACGAGAGGCAATCACGGAACCAATGAAATATCGCCTCACCAATTCGGTGTGCAACTGCTATGACGGTACAGTTCTTCATCTCTTTTTCAATCACCCTCCGGATCCGATCGTCTGTTTCTAAATTCGTAGCGCTGGTTGCCTCGTCCAACACAACGATGCGACGTGAGCGAATAAGGACACGTGCCAGGCATAAAAGTTGTCTCTAGAGGCTCCTTTAATACTGTCAACACTCTTTGGTCGTCAATCTTACCTCTCCACGAGAGAAAGACCCGGAGTCTTCGATCATTGTTTCCAGCTTCAGCGGGTATTTAGAAAAGGTGTTTTTGAGCCCGACTTGCTCAAGAGCAGCCCAAACGTCCTCGTCACTCTTTCTACCTTCGACATCGAGATTGTTACGGATGGTGTCGTACCAAAGGAAAGGTTCTTGAGTGACTATTGATAGAGAGTCACGGAGCGTGCGCAGTGGCAATCCACTGATATCAACACTGTCTATAGTTATTTTCCCTTGGATTAAAGAAGAATCGACGGCCCTGAACAAAGCCTGGACGGTACTGCTTTTGCCGGAACTATAAAGATGTATCAGAGGCTGCAAGGACATTCGCGGACACTAACCCAGTTCTTCCGCAAATGCCTACTCTCATGCCTGGTTTTACTGAAAAAGATATTCCTTTGAGCACTTGGGGGAGCTCTTCTCTGCAAAGGGGCCATCAATATTTATGGAAGTCGTTAAGAACACGGTTCTTACCCATATCGAAGTTGAACATTGTTGAAGACTACACTCCCCTGACTAGGCCAAGTCTCCGCCTTTTTGGAAACAACGCTCAGTGTCTCTCCATCAGTTTCGCTTGGCAGTTCTATGACCTCTTGAAGCCGAGCGAGACTAACGGTGCCATTTTCCACTATTGCAAGACTCTTCACGTAAATCAGTAAACTTTCACTAGCAGATGTGCTCATCCTACCATAAGGAGGTGCGATAGCTGCTGGGTTAGCCCGGTAAGCTGAGACAGCGCCATGCCGAGTCTAGGGGACATCAGTGAGCACTCTTGACATTCGAGAATTTACGCACAGCGAAATCGAAGAGCTTCGGCGAAGACCAATGACGGTACCAGTCAAGCCAACGGCTACGAGGAAAGTCATGAATGTCAAGGTGGTTATCCTAACGTTATGGTCAAGGTTATGCTTTTGTGCAAAGGGTTTTCCTACAAGAACCGCATCGTAGCGAATCGGAAATGGAATGGCCCCTGGCTGGCATCAAGATGCTTGTCATTTTGACCCAGGAAAAACTGGTCAGCCCGATAAGCTCTAAAATTCCAAGATGTCAGTGATGGTCTTCATTGATCTAAACAATTAGAAAACACCCACCGAATAACCTCCAGTCCGGAAAGCGTAGTTCCAAACACTGTGTATAATGGAGTTTTGGAAGCCGCTTCGAGTTGCTATCAGCTCATCAGCGACAGATTATATGGGCCGTCGTTCGAATATTTACCTGAAGCTGCTTGGATGAAGCAAGGTAAAATCTGAGCAAATACAAATAGGCGGCCAGCATGAAGGGCGCTGAAATCGCCAGCCAAGGACTCTGCTGGATTGTCAGAATAAAGACAGCTAGATTTGGGACAATATTACCGATGCATAAATGATGATTAATGTGCCAACTATGTCTGCAGTTAGCAACTGTATTGAGTATTCCGCGTCAACGCACTAAGGCCCCATACAGATATTCCTCCATTGAGAAAGGCCAAGGGAAAGGTGAAATCGATCTCAAATATATCCTTTAAAGGGGGTTTAATAAAACGATTAGAGAGGGGAGAATTAAGGATACCTGGGAGAAACGACTTATAAGCTTTCCGGAGGGGTTTTTATGGATCCAGCTAATGGTGGCATGAAACAACCCTCTGAGTTCGTTGGCGTGAACGGATTCACCGATTCGAGTGACAAGCATGCAGGAGTAGAAATAGAGTACAAGTAATCTGGGAACTGTTAAGATTGTCTCAAGTTCGATTTGGTGTACTCACATCACGGTGAAGTAGGAAACTGAAAATGCCGCAAGCCCTCCTATCCACTGTGGATAGTGGCTTCCATCGGATTCAGACCATTCCTTGAGGTAACCCTGGCAAAGAGCATCAGCACGAGCAAAGGACAACAAAATTTCTCTTACTTGATTTGCAAGCATCAAGGTAGGTACTAAGAGAAGTCCTATCTATGGGTATAAAATCAGCTCGGTTGTCCTTTCCAAGTGATAGGAATATACCATAGCAATAACCGAATAGAGTATCCCTCCATTACGGAACCAGAATATGTATGGTTTCATACCCCCAATATAAGGGTTATTCGCTTCCTGATCAACGGCGTCGACAGCATCGTATTCGTTTTCGATGATCTCTACGGGGTTAGGCTCATTTGATTTGACGTCCTTCTGAGATGAATCTTTGATCTCCCCTGCTGCAGCCTTGTCGTTGACCCTTGCTAACTCACTGAGTCGGTAGCCCGCGTCTTGCACATCGTTCCAGGTACCGCGGTAGGCTACTGCGCCCTTTTCAAGAATAAGGACGTAGTCTGCAGATGGTAGATGGTGGACTGCCAAACAGGGTCAACTTCTGTCCAATAGAAATGCAAGCGTGTTACCATAGTGTGTAATAAGCAACACAGTTCGGTTCTTGAGCAATCCTTGTGAGCCAAAAAGCTGTTGAAAAACTGGTAACACTAAGCGATGCTCATTGCATAAGCTAGAGATTTACTATATGATGCTGTATGTCCGTCCAATGCGCTGAAAGGATCATCGAGCAGTACCAACGGGGCTTGAGAATATACGGCTCTGGCAAGCGCCTGGAAACCTATCGTGAGACAAGCCATCGAGGAAAAAGGTTTGGCGTACAATTCGCTGCTTCTGTCCCCCACTCAATGTCTTTGCACCTGTCACCCGCGTCTGATCACCCGAAACCATTCGAGCGAAATCGACATCCAACGCGCAGGCTTGCACGACCTTGTCGTAAAAGGTCTGGTCATAATCGAGGCCAAATAGAATGTTATCACGAAGGGTCCCAGGCATGATGAACGCTTCTTGACCCGTGTAGCCAATCTTTTCGAAAGACGGCACATAGGACTTCTCCGGTTCGGAAATGGGATGAAGTTCTCCCATCAATGCCATGACTAGGCTTGTCTTTCCCTGTTCAGGGTTAAATAAATGCGCAATTACGCTCACCGATACGCTTACCGCAGCAACTGGACCGGCGCAGATAGTCAACTTTCCGGCCGGAATCTGGATGTCTACATCGTGGAGAACAGGTTGACCCTCCTTGTCCCAAGAGAATGACCCTCTAAGGCTAATGTCGCCTCGTTCGGGGTGTGCAGGTTTGTCAGAGGGGGGGATACCTTCTTGTTCTATGGTCGGCACGATCTTCTCATCAAATAAAAAGAACTTTTCGAGCCGTTTCATGGAAGAATATGCCGCAAGGAGTGACGGTAGAGATTGCCCTGCGTAGGTATGGGTATGGGCACAGAAAGAGATGTGTTTGAGGATACTTGCCTAAGACGTTGAATGGACCAGATAATAATTGTACAATCGAATAAATCGTAAATATTTTTGATACGTCCAGAAGGCCGCTGCCATTTTGTCCCCAGACGGCTGCATATACCCCAATAACGACGAAGAGAGTAAACATTTGCAAAGAGTTGGATATGGTAGCCGTAATCATGGCAACAATGCTAGATCAAGATCAGTAATGATGTCTTGCAAACTTGAAGGCGATGAACGAACAAGAATTTTTTCAGAAACCTGAGTTCAATATTGCGTAAAGCATCTGCTTTTCGGGATATATATGACTCATATGCGAAAATTTTGATGGATAGTAACTGGTTTATGGAGGACGACTGAAGAAACATGATCAGTGACGAGAATCATTGAGCAAGCCGAAATGCAATGCTACCATGAATTTGATCCTTTCGTCTGTTTTCTGCGACCATTGGGTCTGCTTGTCTCCTGCCTGCTTTGCAAGCGCAGATGTGGCACCTAACGCTATAGTTACCACGACGAGCGGAAGGAAGGCTGCCCAGTTAGCCTATGAGAGGAAATGAGCATTCAGAAGAAATGAAAATGCGATTAAGTGATATTTACCTCTGAATAAAGCAGCGCGAATGCCAATGGAAGCGCAGCGACCGCCGCCCAAATTTCATGGAATTCTTCAACACCCAGCCCGATTCTTTCAACGTCTACAGACCTATAACATATCAGACAGCTATTTGGGATAAGATGTGGCGACTTACATGTAATTGCTTCCTATTCCTGCACCCAGAGGTCGGCTGACGTGCGACGCTAAACGGAGCGTCTTGACATAAATGGCACCGACCAAGGCACCCCGGTACTTGACGGTGATAGCATACAGTTTCTCCCGGTATAATGCATTTGAGAGTACCATGGATCCATAAATGCAGATGAAGCCACCAAAGATGGCCCAGCCTTTAGAATCTGGTGCCTCAGGGGTTGACATGTAAACCAAAGTGTTCTTCAAAAGAAGAGGTTGCGCAAAAGTGGCGAGAAGCAAAGCCAGTCGTGGAATTACGGGGGCAAAGAAGGAGCCTCCAAAACTGCGCAACGTGGCCACCAGGAGGTAGGTAGAAGACTGGGTACTGTGTGTCTTTTTAGGTGTGTACATGGCAACTATATGAATTATACGTACTTGCCACGTTTTAATGCAGCCAGGAGAGGTGCCCTAGAGTCGATTGCTTTAAGATCACCTGGAATGCCATCTAAATCTTTCAGATGGAATCGCGACTTGGGTCCCTTTCGCATAGTGGGGATTAGCCATAGATATAAGCTCCGAGTCAGAAAGCTTCCTTTCGCTTCCGTGGCATATTCGGAATATGGGGGTCGTAGGATGGATGATTTTGTGGTCATTTCGGCAAGAAGAAGGATTGAAAGGAACGCCATGTTTATCACAAGGGCTATAAACGCTGGGTTTGCCGCAGGGATGGGTAGGAGAACGTAGGTGCGGAGACGGGTTGCCAAAAACAGTGGCTTGATTAGACAGTAAAATGAGATGATGCTACTAGGTATTATAGACCGCGTATGCTCTAGAAATAGCGTTGGCAGGAGCACCACCTAGCTTTTGGTTAGCTTTGCCGCAGAGGTTTCGATTGGTTCACTCACTACTGCGAGGATAGCAATTGCAAAGCTTGGTGTGGTGGCGTTGGTCATATTTGCCATATCGGAGGTAAAATGAGTTCCCAATGTTGCAACTGCACCAGCAAATACGAGTAGAGAGAATGTAAACTTGGCTGAGAACAGTGGTGTCCATAGCTTGGTGACTTTGATCGACTCTCGACGAAGGGAGTAGGATTTGAAGCATGCTAACGCAATGAAAATCACGTCCGGTAATATTGACAGGACACTAGGATAGCATTCAACTGGAACTTCATGGTACAGGAGTGATGAGTTACGTACATTTCTTCAAACTTTAACGTAAAATCCAAATCTCGACACTGACTCGCGACATTGAGAGTCTGATCATTTCCGCAGATTGCAAACATGAAGTCCGTGACAGAGGAATGCGCTGCAGGGAGTCAAGAGGTGGAAGCGCCACTCGTTTTTTGGAGTACGTGTGTCTTTTATCGCGCCGGACTTTGCGAAGTATTAGTCGTCCATGTGGATGTGATCGTAAGCGGCTGTGCCCGTAGTTCGACCGCAGTGAAATCCGAGCACGAAGAACGATGACCCTGTACTGTTATCGATTGGTTCAGAGGGTCCAGATCCAACAAACCACCTGGCTTCTCGGGGGTCAAGTAGGCGTCGATGCAATCTTATGGCTTGCCCGATGGTGTGAGAATAAAGAACGGCTATAAGAACTGTCATGTCATTTGCACGCGTGTTGGAGGTGTAAATAAGAAACATCTCCTTGCAATGTCTCGAGTATTTCACAAATTGAATACAGAGTGCCAGGGTATTTGAGGACACGCTACAGACATTGTCCTGGGACATTCTTCTGATGAGAGGGTGCCGTGCTGCGAGATGGTATTGCGAAGGAATACACGAGCCTACTCGCCGGCGCATTCGTAAGGCACAGTGGTGACCCACTCAGTATGCATATGGTTGAAGGTCGGCTGGTTCTAGTAAACTCTTTCACCTTCTAAAACCATTAACTAGTATTTTGAGTATATCATTAGTCTGTTATTATATATTTCATCGCGTAAAGAGATCCCGGGCCAAACGAGGTCGCGGTTCGGTTCAAATTCACGCTCTGACCAACACCACCTTTTCTGGCTTGTTGAGATTTTTCAAACAACCGCCGTTGATAATTATATCTATAGATTACAATGTCCACCCTCACTTGGTACGCTTGCTTTTCTTCGAGTGGTGCCACGCCCACCGGGTTCATTGAGCTGACGTCGTCGTCTCTGCGCTTCATTATATACTATTGGCCAAACCAACCTTACGACTATCGTGATATCTCTTGAACACCGCTATTCACGCTTTGCTTACGACTACCCGCAAACACATGGTCGTTGCTCAACCGTTCCATTTCGAACTTCACTTGGACGAATTCCCTAAATATCGTTGCCCGAAACAACAGGGATTATGTACTCAAATTCGTACTGATTGGGGACGCTGCAGTAGGAAAGAGTAGTCTCCTCGTACGTCTCACAGACGAACGATTCTTAACCAACCCAGACGCTACGGTACGACATATTTTACACCCTTGAAAGAATCCTACTGACGATTACGGCCCTTTTCCTATTGTGAATCTTCTTACCGGTGGAACGTTTGTCACAGCTTGGGGTGGAATTCGGTAGCAAATTGATACATATACCCGATGAAGACAAGACTATCAAATTACAATGTACGTATCATTATCATGCACCAGAATTTTGAACATTAACGCTCCCATTCTACTCCGATTGACATCACTACGCGGTAAATGCTCGGACCGTAGGCTGGGACACTGCTGGAACCGAATACTTTCGTTCGATAACACGCTCGTATTACCGTGGTGCGGCAGGCGCACTCCTCGTATACGACGTGACGAATCGCGCTTCGTTTGAGCATGCAGAAGATTGGCTCAAGGACGTGAGAGATCACGCCGACCCAAACTTGACATGCATTCTCGTGGCAAACAAAGTTGATTTGGTTGGCGATGAAGAAGAATTGGCGAGTGCACGCGCAAGCTTGGATGTTCCCGCACCAGCAGGAGATGCGCCCCGAAAGAGTGGAGAAGGTGCGAGTACTATTGGCAGGAGGTCCAAGAAGAAGAGAGAGGTAGGAAGAGAGGAGGCGGAAAGATGGGCAAAAGAACATAGTGAGTATACCATTGCCCGTGGATTGCTGAATACTAATCACGCGTTGTTCCAGATGTTCTTTTTATCGAGGCTTCTGCGAAAACTGGAGTAAATGTCAATGAGGTCAGCCCCATTAAGGCGTTTTGTGGTATCCTCCTAATACACGTATAGGCGTTCGACCAAGCGGCTCGTGACATACTACGAAAGATTAAGCAAGGTGTATATGACGATGGGAGTGTAAGTCTTCATCCACAAGGTTTTGGCTAGGTAAATCTGAACATTCTCACAGTCTGGTGTGAAATCTGGCAAGTCTCCAGCGAATCCGCGAAAGCCTGCGCCGAATCCAAACAATACTTTGACACTGGAGTCGACGAAGCAGAGTTCGGGCTGCTGTTAAGAGAATGCGATTTCAGCATCTTTCCGACTAGAAGGGGTCCTCGCTCCTTCTAATCTCAAGATACTACCTCGAGCGTGTCTTCTCATGGACTATTCAGCACGCTCGAAGGGGAGAGAAAGCAATTGGCACCTTCAAATCTCGTGACACTACTTTGTGAAAAATCGCTAGCCATTATACCATATCTGTATATCTAATGTGTTCTCGTTGCACATGTTATTTTCTTCTCAATTTTAGCTCTAGTTTTGCAGCGAGGCGGGCCTCGACCAAATCTCGCCTTCAGCGCCTTCAAAACTTGGTTTGCTTTTGATTTCGACCACTTCGCCCATCGACCAGCAGGCGACTCTCCCGCCCTCCCAATCCCTCAAATTTTCATTATAAACACTCAAATATAAGCAATATGCAAGTTCTACGACGTATGAGCTGTCCCGCTCGGCCTCTGGCCTCTACTTTGCGCTCAACGTCGGCCTCGACGACGCAACGACTGGCCCCTCTCACCGCTCCTTTCAACCCGGCTTCGACATCCGTCATTAGCTCGTTTTCTACGAGCTCGACGGCCCTTGCGACCCATGCCGAAAAGGCTCCAAGCGGCGTGGCCAGCGGAGAGAGCATCATCCCGATATCAAACATTCAAGCTCAGTGGGAAACGATGACTGAGGAGGAGAGAAGCGTCGTCCACGAGCAGCTCGAGGAACTGCAGTCGAGGGACTGGCGGAGCTTGAGTCTTGATGAGAAGAGAGCTGGTCAGTCCAATCATTGCATTTCTTTTTTGCAACCCGGCTATTGCTGGTTTGGACGCCTTGGCCCTCTCTGAGAGTTTTACTGCTACCGGGGATCGACCATGTTTTTTTTTTTGTTCGAGTGGCCTGGAACGTTGGCTAGAGGCCTATTATTTATGATAAGGCTCTTATCGGTTTATTATTTGCTGTTTATCTCTCCACATGCCTTCCGTAGTGATCATTGGCTAACCGTCACTTCCGCGTCATTAGCCTACTACGTTGCTTTTGGTCCACACGGTTCTAGAGTACCTGCCACTAAGCAGGGGGAACAAAGTAAAGTTGCTTTGGGTGTTTTGGCCGCTCTTGCTGCCACTGGTGTTCTCTGGACTGTCATCCGCCAGTATGGTGCGTATACATCCCGTTATTAGTACACTCGTGATCACTGACGCATTAATATCTTTAATTCGTGGAATTGAATTTGTGTTTTAGCCAAGGAGCCACCAAGGACAATGACAAAAGAGTGGCAAGCTGCATCCAACGAAAGGGCCCTCGAACAGAAACAAAACCCAATCACTGGTACGTGAAATATCAACGAATTCGTGGATATAGTCTAACCGGTTGTTCTCACTCAGGTATCGCGTCGGAAGGATACAAGGGCAAGGGTCATATCCAAAGCAAGTAAACTACCCGTTAGATCTATCTCAGGAGCGAACGGTACTTTTTACAATAACTGGACGCCCGGAATTCATATCCTGGTATTCGCATTCCGGAGAGTTTTGCGCATGATTGTTTCTTTTGTCTCGAGCCTTGATATTATCTTGCCTGTGAATGCGTGCGTAAGTGATCGGAAAAAGTAATCTGGTATCGTTGTAGAGGTGCCCAAAAGGTGGCTGGCGATGTGAACGGTTAGACGAAAGGCTGGTAGCCTCTTGTAGTAGATTTGGCTCGAACAAATGATAGCAGGACTCTTTTCTCGTATGAATCAGGTCTGATAAAAGGACTTATAAATCCACCATGTGTTCAAAAACAGTCTACATGGCACGAGAAGAGGGGCACGAATAAGATAACGTCTATTTCTCCGCTGGAGGGTTGAGGAAGACCTAGATAAATAGCATTAGAACGAGTTCATGATATATAATTAGAAAAAGACAAATGGGCCACTGCTTAGTTGCGACAACCAGCATGCCGGCTGTCGTTTTTCGACCGCACAAACGGCACAAGTGGCACAAGGAGAGCAAGATAGAAACACTGACTTGGTTACCACCCTTTCCACCTTCCCATTTTTGATATCTTAGCATTGTCACACCACGCTTTTCAGCGGCCAGACGGGGTTGCTCCTTGAGCGCATTACGGAGGGCTCGGGCGCAGACTTGAGAAAAGTGGTTATAGCTAATCGAGTTTGGAAATAATTTTCCACGGAGTTTTGGGGGTAAATGGACCAGCGAATATGGTTTGATTGGATATTGGAGCGTCAGCGTGCGTCTGATAAATACAAGAGTAATGCATAAAGAAGATAAAGAATCAATTTTACCTGAAATGGGCGCTCCACGAGGCTGGAGGAATCATTTTGGCGGATTGCTTATAGAGGTAGAGTTCAAAGGATTGTTCTGTCGAAAGCCCGTCACTTGCTCCCTTCCATCTTACCAATGATGACAGAAAAATGAAAATTTTTCTTTACGGAAAAGACTAGGAAAACTTCACTGGTTTCTTGACATCATCTGCAAAGATGCTTGGCCTAGCCTTCGCCATAACGAGAGATGCAATGCAACGCCGTCGTAGGAAACAGGAAATCGCCCACCACGCCATCTCCATACGTCGGGGCGCGCGTTTAAAGTCGGACACGAGTGAGGTTGGTCGCCGTTTTGTGGATGGGCACACCTATGCAACAGGTTGTTAGCCCAGTTCAATAATAGGCAAAAGACACGCCAAAGAGGCAGTCTAGGTGATGAAAACGTGCAAAATTCTGGGCTACAAAGAAATCATAAGCCACAAGGAAATTAAGCCTGCCGACCTCGTGCGTTAGCCACCACCTCCGGTAATGCTAACTGTCCATCCGGGTGAGCCTTACTCTCATGCCAAATGTCCGATTCATCGGCGCAATATACACCTAAAGGCGTAGTTCCGGGTCTAAAAGTTATGGAGCTGTTGCGTCATTATTGCATGGGTGAGACTCAAGGGCTCGATTTGTACGAGCCCGTCCGTATGCGTACGGAGGGCTGCTAGCACCGGACACACAACAGTTATTCATCTGTTGCAAAGCCTCTCGGTATTTGGGCCTTGCGAAGCATGCGCTCGGCTCCTTGGGAGTCACCTCGCTGTGCCACTCCGAAATGCACGGTATACGGGCACTAGAGGCTGAACGAGCGATGTATCGGCGAAGAAGCGACTGTCTCTCAGAGTTCTGAAACACTCTCTGGCGCTAGAACAGTTACCTAACAAACCGCGGAGCGGTATAAGAGGAGGGGAGAAAAAACTCGAGATAGAGCATCCAACGCAAAGCATCTACCAAAGAAAAGCACTCGAATCTCAATCTAAACGTCCATTATAATATCAAAATGTCTGCCGTAGCATCACCCGCACACATCCTTCTTACAGGTTTGCCACTTCTCTGCTCTCAGCCATATACTTGAGACACTGACGCCAACGACCGACAGGCGGATCAGGTTTTATTGGCTCTGCCGTACTGTCTAATTTGCTCTCCAAAGGTTACACCGTCCGCGCCGCAGTCCGTACGCTCGACAAGTCCATGAGCCTCCAGACGACCTTCAAGTCGTATGCGGACGCCGGAAAGCTCACTTTCGTCATTATACCAGATATGACGGTGCCAGACGCGTTTGACAGCGCGCTTCAAGGCATCGACGGCGTGATCCACTGCGCATCTCCTATGCCGCCCACGGACACCCAATTAGACCCCGAGCGCGTAACTGGACCTGCAATTAGTATTACCACCGGAATTCTGAGCAGTGCGGCCAAGAATCCCAGTATCAAGCGCGTTGTGATCACCAGTTCTGTCATGACGCTGTACGAGCCCAAAAAGGGGCGCTACGTGTACTCCGAGGTCGGTCCTCCTTCTTGAATTCGGAAAGGTTGATCCACTTATGCCTGTGTTTTTGTTTCATCGCCAGGCCGATTGGTTTGACACCGCGCCAAAACTCCTCCAAGACCAAGGCGTCAATGCCACTGGCGGCATCAAGTACATCGCCTCAAAAGTCCTAGCAGAACGCGCAGCATGGGAGTGGGTAGAACGCAAGAGGCCATCATTCCAGCTAGTCACGGTGCTCCCACCTTGGGTCTGGGGGGTACGTATACGAACATTCCTTCATTTTACCCCCTCACGAGTCATTGCCGAAACGATGCTAACTTTATTCTAGAAATCTGTCACCGCTAATCCGGAGCACATCCGGCCCGAGGCGTCTAGTTTCCATCTACTCCAGGCAATTTCCCGTGCTAACGCGGGTACAATGGACGCCAAAGAGTACCTGTTCCCGACGCAGTTTGCGGACGTGTTGGACGTTGCTGAAGGTCATATTAAGGCATTGAGTGTACCAGCAGCCGCCGGCGAACGATTCACGCTCCGAGGAGGGTTCATTACTTGGCAGGATGCATGTACGTGGCGCGGTCGTGTGCATGTGTATACCTTGCCCTAGTGCTAACGTTACGCTTGCATCTAGTGGACATTATCAACGCGAAACCGATAGCTGGTTTAGTCGTGCCAAAGGGCGTGGTAGGCAGTGGCAAAGGAGTCGAGATGGAACAGCCGTTTAGCGCTGCAAAGTCTACTCGAGTGCTTGGTATGACGTATCGTCCTATTGCGGACACGGTGCGTGATACAGTCGTGCAAGCGGTCGAGTTGGGCTGGTCGATCGAAGACACGAGCAAGGGGCCTGTTTGGTAAACGGCAACATAGAGTTTGTGGATATAGAATTGGATGGCTGTACGTATGTCCCTTGTTATGATTATGCCCATTAGGTTTTTTTCATGTCGGCGGTCATTTGGTGATTGGCTAAAGCAGGGTCGGACTTTAGTTGTGGGGGTTACGAGCGCTGACGTCTGCTTCGCGATGGGAGGAGGACGCAGGGAACGAGAGCGTAGCGTCGACTTCTTCTGTATGCGCCCCAACAGGGCACGGCAAGGGGTAGCTGAGACCGCGCGATGCCGAAAGCCATGCCGTGCGGCGAAGTGGAGCTCATCATTGCAATACCCATGGCATCATAGGCGTGCATAGAAACAGCCGCGCGAAAAGGTGAAACTGAGAAGCAATAGAAGCCGTTGGAGCCAAGACCGATCTTGGGTATCCACTTTTGCAATATTATCCACCAATAGTAGGGCTCAAGGGCTTCGCGTACGACGATGCAGTTCGTCCGACTCCACCTCATCATGATATTCTTTCTCCGAGCGTGCGGCCTCGAAGACGAGTTGCCACAGGGTCATATCAGGCCAAGGTGAGAGAAAAGAATTTCGAGCCACAAGTCTGATTTAGGAAAGAGGCCGGCAATCTGTGCTTTCAAAATCTTTTTTTATATGTAGCAAGGACAAGAAGGACACTAGCACAAAAATACGAAGGAAATATGCCGTTCAAATAAGACAGAGGGGCGCGTCTACAGGTATTTAGCAGTGTGCGAGAAAAGCACATCAAGCGCTCGTCCCGGGGAGGTTGCAATTGATGGGAGGGGGATGCTGATGATTGGATTTTTAGATAGTGCAATAGAATCACACGCGAGTTGGAGGTCCCGGTAGAAAAGGAGATAGATGCATGAGAGAAAAGAAAATCCTGAGAAAATAGAACTGGTCTAGTACTGTCGTATGCGGGGTACTGTGACTTTTAATAAACCCTGATGGAAAATGGCCTGTATCTTTGTCATGTCGGCGTCTCTGTCAAACGCAATCTTCCACTCAAAGTGGCCTAGCGAGGAACAAGAGAAAATATTAGAACCCACGCCCGCGGAACGGAAGCAAATAAAAAAAAATTGTGACTGACTGTCTGTTTCCGAATCCCATCTGTCGGCGATTATGACTAGTACAGAGCCCCGCTTTGCGGCGATTGTGATGCATTCGGAAGAGAAGCCAGGGCCGAGTGGAGTACTGAGTACGTATTGGGAGGGTTGTGGATCGAGATTCATTTTGAGCTGTGAATTTGGTGGGGATCGTGCATCACGAGGCGTATTCGTGCATGTCACGGCAGGTAGCGAAACCTAAACAAGGGGACGGTGACCCGGATCAACGTCAGCCAAACGCCATTATTGAGCTGTTCGCCAGTGCCGCCTGCGCCGCTAGTTACTCACCTGAGATGAGGATAAAGGAGCGGTGGAAAGTGGTGGCGAGCCGTTTGTAGCATCGTCGACGACTCGTCGAACGGCTTCTAATGAGCCTGAGAGGAAGGTGATCAGCTCGTGTGTCGAGAATTAGACGCCAGATGGTCCTCGGGTCGTCCTAATAGGCCCGAACACTCACCCTGAGTAAAAGAAAGCGAAGCGACTGCACCATCGAGTGCAGATTGGAGATGTCGTTGAGTGGGGAGGTATGCTGGCATTGTCTGGCCTCTATGGAAAGCTGGTCTCTGGATCGGGTTGGCCATCATTGGAGCTGAGTGTTTGATGTGGATTTAGGTGGAGGATAGGTAGATAATTTTTAGGAACGAGTAGTGAGACGAGTGGTAGAGGAAAGAAGAAAAAGGCGGTAAGGGATCAAGAGACGTAGGGGTTAAATTGGCCGGCTCAAAATTTGTACGACGATCAAGTAAAAAGTCTGTTTAATGGTACTGAATGGATAATGGGCACTATGAACCTCAGAGGCGCGATAAAGCCCACCTTCCCATCCTCCCGTAAGACCTATTCGCTCGGCGACCTCGTGGCAACTGTGTACCTATTTGCTCACCTCCTTGTGGCTGTGCAGCTCTGTTCTGTTAGTCGTTACCCATAACAGGTATAACACACCTTTTATGCACGACTTCCTTGTGGCGTGAGTGTAGTAGGGTAACCAGACCTATATAACGCAGCCCCCAGACAGCGTTGCTTACTCGGACCGACATTTGAGCTCAGTTTGGTCATTCGGGCGTCATCGTGTTTATCCGGCCCTTATTTACCGGCTCCTATCCGTCTCCTACTTATCCTCCCTTCTGCTTGCGGGGGGAAGTTTAGACCCCGATAAAGTCTAGACCCCCTTCAACAGGGCCACTTTACACCACTCTTTGGGTTCCAGCGCTGCATGTCGCCCCTTGGAGCGATCGCTCCAACAGATTATCCGCGGGACACCCTTCCAAATACTTTCGGCTCAACGATCCGAAGGCCTCCCCCATACCAACCTCGGACTGACTGACGACATTGTGGGTATACACAAGCAATTCATAAGACACAAAACTTGCTCTTATACAATTCACATAGAAAGAAAAAAAAAGTTGCTCTTGTGCGCCACTTGATCGACGCCACTTTGAGACTGTCCGAGTTATATTACCTATGCCCTACACTAGAGCTCACCTGAGAGCATGCAAACACATGATGCTGGCAAGCCCATTCTACTGGCCACTCGTCTATCAGATTAACACTTCGAGCTGACTGACTCCGACCCGACCGGAACACGCAAACAACGCGCGTGATCCTACATTACATTGTCTCCTTTACCCAACCCACCGTATCCGATACATACCCTTCCCAAGACGTCTTGATTTGCGGAATCCCCAAGTTGGGACGCGATCCAAACCCATGAACCGTCCCTGGCGCCTAACCGTCAGCAATGAGTACGATCCTTTGAGATGTACACGCACCTGGGTATACGGTGAAACGGTGCTTGGGCGCATTGGACCGTGCGTCGATTGCAGCTTGAACCGATTCAAGGAAGCCTGTTGGCCAATGACGGTCCTCTGCTTCGTGTCAGTTGGTTTTTTCTTTTTGGAAGCTGGATCGCGTACCCTCTGGAATCGAATACGCGATGGGTACGACGGCGTCTCGTATATGTGTCTTGAAATCACTCCCAGGATGACATGGTAAGGCCACGTCGATGATCCCGGGTTGGGCTGCTAGACTAACAGCGTGCGCGCCTCCCCAGCAGTACCTACGTGGTGTCAGCAACTCCTAACTCTCAAAAGACGCCACTTACCCAATCAAACCAATTTTTTCATACTTATACTCTCTGCGGAGCTGCCCGATAAACTGACGAACGTTCAGTGTGCAAACTTTTATTGGGCACAGAACGCACCTCGATGAGCGCAGGTTCCTGGTTTGCAGGTTTGAGTGACCACAGTGTAGGCAGATATGTCAACATTTTGGCATATTTCCCGATCGTGGTCAACCATGACAACCTCTGCCCAGCATACTCTTGCATATAAGGAGCCAATTCCGCCTCGCGTACAGGAGGATTGCCTACCGCACCAAAAATTACTATATAAATCTGGAGGAGTCACTCGGACACACCGTTAAATGTATCGACGGCCCACACGTCCAGGCCACATTTCTCAGCGAAAAGGTCCGCGAGCAACTTGGGATTATCGATCCCAAATCCGAATATGTCCGGCGAAATCACTAGAGCCTTGGTCGTATATTCGACGGGTGAATTATGGTCTCCCCGCGTAGCAGACGCGAAATAGGCCGGGAGAGCATGTTTATCGACGTTGGTACCCTTGAGCGTACCGGCCAATTTGTTTCCGGTGATGCATTCTGGACAAATTCCTGCCATCAGCAAATCCAAGTGAGAGGCTAGTTTGCGGGGCGAATCGTACCGACCGGACGTCAGAGCTGTTAAATACCAGCGAGTATCTATTTATAGGCTACGGATCCGAGTACTGATGCCGAACTTCATATTTATTTCGGGAGGTGCATAGAATTCGGAGTCTATAAGATCGCCGTATTGCGTGTATTACACAACATTAGAAGGGGGCTAGTACGCAAGATGGGATGTGTTTGTATTGACTTTACAACAATTCTTTCACCACGTCAACCACATCGGAGACGTACTTTTCCCAAGACTCCTTGACCTTTGGGATCGAAAGATTCGGACGACAGCCAAAACCATGCGCCGTCCCTAAATTCCAAACATGTCAAATTTTGTATCAAATGCGCAATTTATAGGTCAGACTCACCCGGGTACGTAATAATCTGGAGTCTGGGCGCATCAGGTTTGGTTTTCCACTGCTCTTGAACACTTGCGGCCATTTTGGGCTGCCATGTATCGTCCACTGCCAGCCATTCTCAGTATATTAAAGGTATGAACGCGTGATGAACTCACCTTCCGATATGAAATAGGTGATAGGTACAACAACCTTGGGCATGGCATCCCCATACATCCCGGAAGGATGCGCTGGGAGTGCCAAGTCTATGACACCAGGCATAGTAGCCAATCTGACGGCGTAACCACCACCCCAACAGTATCTGACCAGCCAGTGTCACCAAAACGAAGAATGATTTGACGGAAAACCTACCCATTCAGGGCAATTCTCTCATACCCGTACTCTTTCCTCAAATTCGCGATAAACTGGTGTCACGCACGTTTGAGCGATTTTTGGTGCATGAAATAGCTGGAATACTTACCTCGACGAGCCAAGGATCGGACATGGACGGTCTGAAAGGTAGGAGGCTTGGAATCGACTTTATCATATACAACGCCCCCCTGAGCTTGCCCAAGAATGGAATCTGCTGCCCAGAATGGTCGGCCATGTACGGTTCCAGGTTCTCGGCTTTCATTGGAGGGTTTCCTGGTAGAAACGGTTGAGCGACGAAACCCGCGGTAGGCCACAACAAGAAACACACCCTTGAAGGTATCAGC
>KN824281.1:490863-519998 GCA_000827415.1 Serendipita vermifera MAFF 305830 | reverse complement strand
AAACGAGAACGGGTCCAGTTATCATCGTATTCAGCTCCCGAAATCGGAGGTTCCGTTTCAAACGCTTATATGACATAAAGTGATGACATCCCTTGGCTTTGTACAAAAGGCGGGGTAGAAGAAAGGGTCGGCGCTTGTCGGTTGGTCAGTCGCCTGGATTCTACCACCGTCGATATTACATAAATTCGAGCTTGAAGGCTCTGAAAACACTGAAAGAATCGGCTTTTGGGTCACAGAGCTCTCTCGGTGAAGAGGTCTGCTAACAACTTGGGATTATCGATGCCGAACCCGAATATATCCGGCAGTGCGTTGGTCGTGTATCCGACGGGTGGATCACGATTTCCCAGACGCGTTGTGGACGCGTAATAGGCCGGGAGTGCCTGTTTGTCGACGTTGAGACCTTTCGGGGTACCCACCAGTTTTATTTCCCGTAACGCATTACAAATCCCGGACGTCAGAGCCGTTGAAATACCAGTGAATATCTCTATGTGGGTCAAAAATGCGGATATTGATCCCGAACTTTCATATTCACTTCGGAAGCGGCATAGAATTCGGAGTTAATAAGATCGCCGTATTTACACAAGATTAGAAGGGAGCTAGTACGCAAGAAGCATTGCATTTACATTGAACTCACAACAGTTCTTTCACCACGTCAACCACATCGGAGACGTACTTTTCCCAAGACTCCTTCACCTTTGGGATCGAAAGGTTCGGACGAGACCCAAAACCGTGCACCGTCCCTAATTCCATACATGTTAAATGTCGTACCAGCCACGCAAATCATTCATTAGACTCACCCGGGTACGTAATAACCTGGAATCTAGGCGCGTCAGGTTTGGTTTTCCACTGCTCTTGAACACTCGCGGCCACTTTGGGTAGCCATTGGTCATCCACTGCCAGCCAATCTCAGAACGCGAAGGCATTTACGCGTGACGAGCTTACCTTCTGATATGAAGTAGGTGATAGGCACAACTACATTCGGCATGGCGTATCCATAGGATCCGGCAGGATGCGCTGGAAGTGCCAAGTCAATGACACCGGGCATCGTAGCCAATCTGACGGCGTAACCGCCACCCCAACAGTATCTGGCCAACGCATGTCGTCAAATCGACTATAAAGAGTATTTCGACATGGCGGCTTACCCATTCAGGGCGATCCTCTCATACCCGTACTCTTTCCTCAGATTTGCGATAAACTGATGTCACGCGTATTTGAGCGGTTCCTCGTACATGGAATAGCCGTGCTGCATACCTCGACGAGCCAAGGATCGGATACAGACGGCCTGAAAGGTATAATGCTCGGAATTGACTTTATCATGTACAATCTGGCCCATAGCTTGCTCAAGAATGGGATCTGCTGTCCAGGATGATCAGCCATATATGGTTCTAGGTCTTCAGATTTCAATGGAGGGTTTCCTGGTGGGAATGATTAAACGAATATATCCCGACATGGTAAATGCCCCTTGTACCTTTGAAGGTATCCGCTACCCACACGTCGATTCCACACTTTTCAGCAAAAATGTCTGCCATGAGCTTTGGGTTGTCCAAGCCGAGACCGAACGGGTCGGGACAAATGATGAGTGCTTTGGATGTGTACGTGGGGGTATCATAGTTTCCGGACGCAGAGGCGAAGTAGGATGGAAGAGGCGTCGTTTGCATCATACGTCCCCTTGGTGTACCGCTCAGCTTGTTTCCCTTGGTGCAGTTCTCACATATTCCAGCCATGATGCAATGAGGTCGACAGGTTTTGAAATTAGAGCAAAGCTCTTCACGAGGGGTGAGTTTCTGGCGCACAATATATGGGACCTTATAAGGCCTTCGCGCTTCCGCTCGCATCGGAAATTCAAAACCCAACGAAGGGGTGTGTATTGAAGTCGACGATTCAATGCAGAGATACAGTAAGAACACATATGCGCTTGTATATATGAGCGGGTATTCGGCATCAATAAAGGAAAGTGAGAACGAGTTCAGTGATCATTCTATTCAGTTCCCGAAGTCAGAGGTTTCGTTTCAAACTCATCCCCGACATAAGGCAAGGTCGTTCCTCCAAGTTGATTTGCACAACTGTGGGGCGGACGAAAGGTCGGCGCTTATGTCGGTCGCCTGGATTCCACCACCAACGACCTTGCATGAAGTCGAGCTTGAAGGCTCTCAAAACGCTGACAGGGTCGGCTTTTAGATCACATAGCTCTCAAGCAAACGCAAGGAATAGCTCTGCTCAAGGAGCCTCAAGGAATATTTCAATACGTGCCTCTCCAACCAACCTCAACGATACCGTTCCCGACCCAATTGCACCCGAGCCAACCATCTCTATGGACGCCGAAGACTTTTTAGAGCCTATTATTACGCGTGACGCAGTAGTACACTTCGCGTACGACGTAAATAATCCTCCACCTCGTCCAGACGCAGACGCCGCCAATACCCAAGCCGAGGGTTCGTCATGGACGCGGTTCGTATGTATATCCGACACACACTGTAACATGTTCAAGGTTCCCGACGGGGATGTGCTCTTACACGCCGGAGACTTGACGCATTCGGGACGATTTAAGCAAATGAAACCCACAATTGATTGGATCAAACAGCAAATGCATCCCCATAAAATGTTCGTCCTAGCACTTTCAAACTGGCGTCCTGATTAACGCGTCCCGAAAGCATCATAGCCGGGAATCATGACGTGCGCAGCCCTCCTCAGCATAACAGCCGACTGGTTTACTGATACCGAATAGTTGACCCTGGATCATGATTGGTACTTGGAACATGGGGATGGATGGCATCGCACTCTGGAGGTACGATCAGGGTTAATCTTTGCATTTGCCAAGGGCCTTGCCACGGAAACAATGCCTCATTCCACCCATGCAGAACCCGCCCGATATTCGCAAGCTAATGGAACCTAGGGAGGGTGACACCACGTTTCATTATTTGCAGTACGAATCACTCGAAATTATGCACGGAAATACGCGTTGGAAGGCTTTTGGCAGCCCGGTTCGTTAATTTATGGACGAATTCGTCTTCTTACAACCTTATTTGTAGGGAAGTCCTTGGTTTGGTGGTACGAGTCTCTAACGAGCCACCCAAAGCAGTCTGAATAACCAATTTCTTTCAAAGGCTGGGCGTTCAATTACGATAGAGAAACAGAAGCACAAGGTAATTCCAGATTTAGAAATGCCGCACTTCACTTTTAACAGTCACCGTCCAGGCATTACAGACCAAATACCAGAGGACGTTGATATCTTGTAAGAGGTGAACCTTTATTTCGACGAAAATTTAACAGCTTCCCTCTGTTCTACTTCAGACTCACCCATGGCCCACCACGTGGTATCCTTGATTTGACAAGCCGAGGCGTTCTCGCGGGATGTGCGGCACTGAAATCACGCGTGGAACAGCTTCGTCCGGCTATTCATATATTCGGGCATATTCACGAAGACCGTGGCGCTATCGTGCAAGAATGGCCAGATTCCGATGCTACGAATACGACGACGACGGCAACAGGCAGTGGCGACGAAGCAACTCAGGAAAACCCATCTACAAGAAGGAAACAACGAAAATTTACTGTCTTTGTTAATGCAGCGGTACAACCTGGCTTCCAGAATAAAAGCCTTATGGTGAGAGATGACTACGCCCTAGATGTCTCAAGGGCTAAACTTTGGATAGACACCTGGGACCAGCGGTTATCACTACCCGGCAATTATCGTCGATATTAGGAATCAGTGAAGCTTTTGGATTTAGTGTTGTGGTTAGCGAACACCGAAACGGCCACAGTATGTTTCGCAATTATGCTCAGGGTGTACAATACGCCTTATAAACAATCTGATGCAATAAAATCCCCCTCTCCTTACCTCATCTGACCCATTTTGTCATGATAATCTCAATATCCCGCCAAGATACTAAGCCAAGATTAGACGGTGCATTCAGAGACCGAAGCTAAGAATGAATGAAGGGGAGTGACGTGAAAAATTAGAGAACACTATTTGTACGAAGCTGTTCCTCCAGCCAAGCAATCAATTTATCTTCAGCTTGGATATTTCCAACGTGATCTGAGCGAGGGTTTTTGACTCTCGCCCACGGTGCGAGATACTAAAGTTAAACAGTCATTTATAGATCTTGTAGGAATCCAGTTAAGATAACTCACTCCGCCATTGAGTCGAGCAGCCTCTGGGGCAGTTGCAGCATATAGAGAGGAAATAGCACCCATAGGAGTGGGATACGAGATGAGTTTGGTCTGTAATATGTCCTTTTTTTAGTACTATAGAGAGATAAATGAAGTGAACTTACAAGTAAAAGCTGCACTCCCGACATTTGGCGGTTCAGTTCTGATTGTATACGACCTTTGGAAACAGTGAGTTCGGAAAGTCCGAACGTGGGCGACCATAATACGTACCAGGGTGGACGCCTATAGAGACAATGTTCTTCCCAGCCAACAACCTTGCTCTTGCCTTTGACACCAAGAGATTTCCTGACTTGCTTTGCGCGTACAATTGAACCGCGTTAGTCCCGTCCCGCCCCTTCCCGGATTTCATGGTGTCATAGTTGATGATAGTAGTGGCATTGGTGTTGATCAGGTGAGCATCAGATGTTAGCTCCAGCAAGCGGACTGGGTCGGTGGCTGGTAGGGTGGCGGCTGTTGCTTCCATCAATGGCATAAGTAGCTTCGAGAAGAAGTAAGGCCCAAGTACATTGGTTCCAAACTGTAGGTCATAGCCTTGAGTAGTGAAGACATCCGTCTCGGTGGCCAATACGCCGCTATGCAAAGGCTTTAGAGAAATCCAATCATGCATAAAGTATCTTACGCGTTATTTATAAGGATATGTAGCTTCTTTTCTTTGCTACAAACTCTCGTTAATACTCATCAGTAGATACGCTGTTTCACCAACCTTTGAAAGTCCTCAGCAGCCTTTTTCACAAGGGTCAAATCCGAAAGGTCCATCTTCAATATGAAAACTTTGGGATTCCCGGTTGCTTCGGTAAGAGATTTGATAGCAGCCTCAGCTTTGGGGATGGAACGGGCTCCTATGTATACCGTCGCATTCCTGAGTAATAGCCCCTATATGGTTTAGTTAGCTTCATTACATAGGATATTTAGAGAGCAGTGTGCCTTGGCAGTCTCATAGCCTATTCCTGGTGGGCACGAAGTGTTATGACCGAACAAGGAATGTGGCAAGGAAGTACACACCTGTGTTCCCACCAGTGACAATGGCAACTTTCCCTGTAAGATCTGGCATCTTCTCTGTGGCCCAATAGGGGGTTCCCGGTGCGAATTCGAGTAGCATTTTCCAAATGCCTTCCAATCGGACAAACATGGCTGGGACTGAATATCGATGTGTCCGGGTTTTTTGGAGAGAATATTCGAATAAGCGTGCGGGTTATATAGACCCGTACTAGTCGCTCACTCGACCTCGGCCGGAGACCACGTACGTCCAGGGCATCGGAATTGTGCGTCGGCATAGATGTGGCGCACTATTAGCAAGACGCCAATTTACGTTTCGACGTTTCTATACGCCGCATCGGGACTCTGTTTCAGCAGCGAAATGCAAGGTGTCAAACAAACCTCGATCGGCAACGCATTCACATGTTGAGAACACTGCATAAGCTCATAAGAGATGCTTTGTAGCTTTGTATTCTGGGTTTCGTGTTTCAAGATGCATACCTTGGGACATGATCTATCGAATAGCGCAATGGATTCAGCGTTATCTGCTCTTCACCAGTTGAGCCTTGACCTAACCCGTTTTATAATGATATCAGTATTCTAACAAGGTACTGCAATGTGGGAGTGCCGAGCCGACGCTGAGAAGGCAAAACATCTTGACACGGGGCTAAACACGGTTGTGTATACGAATCTGTTCCTCCAACCAAGTAATCAGCTTGTCTTCTGCTTGAATATTACCGACGTGATCCGAACGAGGATTCTTGACTCTTGCCCAAGGTCCGAGATACTGAATTGATTGGTCATTTCTATATCTTCGAGAGAAACAGTGGATCTAACGTACCTTGCCGTTGAATTGAGCAGCCTCTGGGGCAGTTGCAGCGTATAGAGACGTGATCGGCCCCATATGAGAAGGATACGCAATGACTCTAGCCTTTAGTATATCTTATGTCAGTAATATAAAGAAGCACATGCATCAAACTAACGGTAAAGTACTCCATACCCGATAGTTGATGGATCAATGCTGACTTGATACGGCCTTCAAATGCAGTGAGTTCAAAGGGCCCAAATAAATGACCATAAGACATACCAGGGTGGACGCATATAGAGACAGTGTTCTTCCCAGTCAATAGCCTTGCTCTTGCCTTTGACACTAAGAGATTCCCCGATTTGCTTTGGTAGTACGATTGGAGTGGGTCCATCCGATCCCGCCCCTTTCCAGGTTTGAGAGTATCATAGTCGATAAGAGTATATGAATTTGTGTTGAACACGTGACCATCAGACGTGAGTTCCACCAGGCGAACGGGGTCGTTGCTCGGCAGAGTGGCTGCTGTTGACTCCATCAATGGCATAAGTAGCTTCGAGAAGAAGTAGTGTCCGAGTACATTGGTTCCAAATTGTTGGTCGTAGCCTTGGGCTGTGAAGACATCCATTTCGGTACTCAATATGCCGCTGTCCAGGTGGTTTAAGCGAATTCAATCCTTGTTCGATTTACTTACGCATTATTGATAAGGATATGTAGCTTTCCTTCTTTGCTACAGAGTTGTTAGTGCCACGTCGCGAGTACACTGTTCCACTAACCTTTGAAATTCCTTGGCAGCCTGCTTCACAGTACCCAAATCCGAAAGATCCATCTTTAATATGAAAACTTTGGGATTTCCGGTTGCGTCGACAAGAGATTTGATAGCTGCTTCTGCTTTAGGGATGGAACGAGCTCCTATGTATACAGTCGCATTCTTGCGTAGTAGCCCCTATGCATTATTGTCAGTGCCACGGCACGCATCATCCATATAGTAACATACCTTGGCTGTATCATAACCGATTCCTTGTGAGGACGAGCCATTAGAACAGAACAAGGAATATAGCAGGGAATAACACACCCGCATTCCCACCGGTAACAATAGCAACCTTTCCGGTTAGGTCTGGCATATCCTCCACGGTCCAACGAGGGCTTGCTAGTCCGAAATCGAGCAACCACTTCCAAAAACCTTCGAGTAGGATAAGCATGGCTGGAAAATGAGGTATCCTGGCACTTTGGGGGAAGAAAACCCGGATTTAAGTTTAGAATATATATGTTCCCGCACTAGTCGCTCGCTCCGGTTTCCGTCGGAGCGCGCGCGTCTCGAGGCATCGGAAATACACATCGGCATAAACATAGCGCCCGATTAGTAAGACTAAAATTCAAGTCTCGACGTTTGCATATGCCGCTATCGGGTGTCTATTTCAGCAACGAATGGCAGGGTGCTATACAGTCTTGATCGGCTATAGACCCACCGGTGCACTAGTAGCCTTGTAGAAAGTTCCTCCGGGGAACTACATAACCATTGACGAGTAGAAAGGCCGCCTGCTTTTGTGCAATGCAATCCCAATATGATGGGAAGGTCGGCGCAAGTCTGTCGACAAAAACGTTGGGAATTAGCCCCTTAATTTTCACATCTCTCACGTCAAAGAGATTCTTGGTCTAAATTCAGGCCCTCGGGCTCGCATTATCGAGTGCATTTGAAACAACGAGACGACCGGATATCACTGTTGAGCTGAAATGCATAGAGCCTTCATTAACAGCGCATGAATATAGCAAAAAATCGCATTAGGGGTAGTTCTGGGAGTCCAGGCGGATATGGGCCGCGAACGTTCGGTCCAAGAAGTGCTATTAGCCACTGCCAGGGCTTAGGAACGCAACTACATCTGTGAAAGAAGAGGCTCATAATGGAAATCAACAATAATCTGTTCAATACAGCTGAAAGATGTTGACAAGAAAAAGACGGTCCGTGGAAAGAGGAGAGAGACACCACATATACAAAACACTAGAGCCAAGGCCAGGAAAATAAAAATCTTGGTTACACAAAAATGGGGGAACTGAAAGCTAGTCGGTCACAGAGGTCGCTGCACTCGCCGTATCACACAGTCTTCCGGGTTTTGTGCTACTTCTCCCTTTGCATTCTACTTTGCCACAGTCACGGCATGCGTTGGGGCAGTTTGAGCCCCCACCACGTCCTTTACACGTTTGCGACCCGCATTTTGCACAATGCCGCACCCGCCTCTTCTTGGGAGAGGGCGTATCGGCTTCCGAATAGGGATTGGTCCGCCGTAACGAGTCGGGACCACCACCACCACCAACGCTACCCAGAGGTGATACTGAGGGCGCTGGGGGTGCTTGAGGTGCACCGACGGGGTAGAAAGGGCCGGCCAAGGCTTGTGGCACCGGTTGGTTCGTGAAATACCGCATCCCTGGGACTGGTCCCGGCGGCACAAAGTACATTGGTGGTGCCATTGCGCCGGCAGGAGGCGCCGGTGCGCTTACTGGCAAGGGGACGTTCGATGGGGCCACTAGGGATGGCTTCGCGGGCGCTTTATGGGACGGCGGTTTGTTTGCAGATGTAGAAGATGGCCGAGGCGACCCATTTGGTGTTGGTTTGGTTGCCGTGGCATTTCCAGCCGGCTTCTTTAATACCGGGTCGATGCCAATGTCGTCGACATCTCTAGCATCCTCTTCATGAAATAAAGAGTCAGATACACTTAATCGATTATTGGACTGCGGTGAACTACCGGAGGGACCAATCGAATGGGGCAGACGTCCATTGCGATGCCACGCCTGATAGTAGATTCGCTGTCGTTCGGGAAGCTAGAGTACGCTTTTAGGGGGCGTTGAAGACCATAAAAACAAGTCGAATAGACATACCTCTGGTGAAGCGGGTGCAGTCACAGCAGCATCCAGGGCATCGTCACGTGCCGATGAGCGTTCCAATGCTGCGGATCCTCCTGGCTTGCACACGGCTCGAATTGCTCCTGCTGCATGTTTGGCGTCCATCCCTTCTTTTGCCAGTGCTCGGACAAGGTCCCGGAGAGCGTTGCTAAAGGATCCCCAAGAAGTGTTATATGCTGGGAATTCCTTTGCCAGTGGATCCGGTAAAGATTTGAGAATACCTTCATCCCAGGAAAGATAGAGTCCACCTGCGGGACCCTCTTGTCGTCGCGAGCAATGGGCACACTTGTATGCCTGGCCAATAAGATAGAACGGATCGCCTAAATCAATCACCGGACATGGACCATGGAAGCCATCGCGAACAAGTCCGGAACTGCAGTGAGGACAGGGTATCCCCCCTACCAGCAAGTACATTGGATCCCAGTAGAAGAAACGATAATTAGAAGGAGGCGTTGAAGCGGAGGATCGGGAGGTGGTTAGATGGAAAAAAGGAGCAATCCCGGGAAGCCAAAAGGAATTGAGAATAGTGTAAGCGTCTGGACAGCCTGCGGGAGTTTCTCGCCGCAATTCCCTTAGATGATCGGTGTAAGCCATGAAAACGTCCTCCGGGACAATTCTCCGTAGCGCAGAGACATCTAAACTGCGGGTTTTAGCGTTCTCCACAACCACACGTGGGTTGACAAAGTTTAGAGCTTGAATCTCCTTCCAGATGGCGGCCTCGAGAACCTCCCAATTTGGTGACCGGTTGGATGTTTGTCTTGGCGTTGAAGTATAGCTACGCGACTGTTGGTTCTGAGTGTTCAACATTGGTTGCGACTTTGATCCAGGGAGGTGAGGTGTGGATGAGCCGAGGTGCCTGTGGTTCTGAGAGTGTGCCATTGCTGAAGCAATTGCGGGACTCGGAGGCTGGCGACCGAGGCTACTGGAAGCGGACGCCCCTGGTGGATGCTGCGATGAATGGAGGAGGGGCGAGCCGCCCATTGAAATAAGGTCTGTATCGAGAGAAAGCGCATCATAAACATTTATTTGAGGAGATTGAAAGTGTGCACTGCTTGAAGCGCTGGATGGTGGTAAGGTGGAAGGGGTTTGTTGCGGTCTTGGCACTTGCTGGTTGTGAACATGGCCATGTGGAATATGTCCATTGGGCATTTGCCGGTAGCCTGTGTTCATCTGGTTTGCAGAATGCTCCATAGTTGAGGGTGTTGTAGATCCGTTGGTGCCTCCCCATGGGTGGCCTTGCAAAGGCGTCGCTGGGTCCAAAAATATGTGTAAGATAAGGGCCTCTCTATCTATCGCCGGAACGAAAGAGCCCCCGAGAGCTTTACTTACATGAAGCGAGGGTTGGTGATGGTGCTAACCGAGCACTACTCGAGCCTGAGGGCGCGTTGAGTTGATGCTGGCCGGTAAAAGGCGCTGATAGTGCGTTCCCAGCCGCATTTGAAGATGTAGAGGACTGTGTTGATCGTACATTTGCCGTTTGATTGTCGGAATCTGGCGGTAAAGGGTGTTTGCGAGGCCTGCCGACCGGGTTTTTGGGCTTGACGGGTGCATTGGGGTCTACTTCTTTCCTCGGACGACCAACAGGTCGCTTTGGAATAGGATTTCCGTCTGGACCCAATTGTGGCGGTTTATTCTTATTTGTAGAGCCCTTTGGTCTGCCTGGCCCTCGTTTCACAGGCATGTCTCCATTTATAATCGCATCCGGCGCTGCTTGAGCGTTTGCAGAGACTGATGAAGTGTGAATGGCATTCGAGTTGGAACCTAAGAGAAGGCTATGGCGTGAATTGAGAGGCGATACCAGCGAAGCTAACGAAGAAGACGGAGCTGGGCCGTTGGGAAGGGATTGGGAGATATTTTGAAGACTTTGTGAACCGCGAGAGCTCATTGAGGGATGGTTGGGAATTTGATAACCATTTTGAAGGCTCATATGTAGCCAAGTGTTCGGTGTGCCTGAGCGCAAGTTTGCGAAGCACACAAAAAACAAAAAAACAACAAATCAGGTCAAAGATCAAAGGCCGCCATTTGAACGGTTTTTTTAAAAAGTTTTATTACTCTTAGTACTATACAACATAACAAAGCAAATCCCAACAAAGACATAAAGTTACACCTAGGCCTACATAATCATATTACTTTTTTCTTCTGGCTGGATGCTGGGATTGAGATTGAGGACGACTTAGTCGCTTTGGGGGACGTGAACGACGGTACGAGCTCCAGTACGAGAGGACGACGACCACGAGTATCATAGAGATTGCAATGCTGTTGATTGTGTAAATGCAAGTCAATAAAGTGCGCATCGACTCACAGTTCAATAAATGCGAATGCGGAAATGACACGCAGTTGCGTACAGTGTAACTGGCACTCGGTCATTTGTGCAATACTTGCCGCAAATAATGATGCGCCAAGGAGCCACAGACACCATGTAAGGAGAAGCCATAGCAAGTGTCCGTGTAACGTCCCAAATCGCTTGGCTGTAAAGGTTCCGTCTTGGTCCCGGTTACTCCGATCGTAGAGAAAGGCAAGGAGAAAGAATGCCGATCCCACAAAGGTCCACCAAGAGGTAAAGCTAAATCCGATGTTAATATCCGGTTTAGCGAAAGAAGCGCACTAACACTAGGTAATTCAAAAGATGCCGAAGTGAATCGACGCCCAAAGCACCCCCTACAGTCAATCCAACAGACGTCCATGTGGTTGTGCAAGACTAGATAAACAATTTCAGGCTAGGTCCGATTGTGTAATAAGACTCTGCACTCACATTGATCAGGGAGATAACAACGACGGAGGTAAACAAGACTGTTCATCACGTCAGGAGGAATTCGTTAAACATCGGTTACTTTGTCCATACCAGAGTGTAAAATAGTGCTGGCGCGACTGGACGATGGTGCTTTTGCCTTGTCGCTTTTCGAGGGCACTCGTCTCCAAAGGTAGATAAACGCGGATATTATGAAAAATGCAAGTGCAACGGCTAATGCACCCAGTGCTACTCCCGCCGTTGCTTCGAGCTCGAGCTCTTGCGAGTAAGGGTGTCTGGGAAGACTGCTAGGATCGGGCGTCTGACCTGCTAAATATATGAGCAAAATGTCTCCAATAAATATAACCACTTACTCGGCTGAGAAGAGGTTGTCGTTGTAGAAGAGTTGGATGGTAAAAATTCGCCATCACCTATGGCGTTGTCAGTTGAAAATACAATATACCTAAATCTTTACTAACCATTATCCGATACGGCTGTATCCCATACAAATATGTTTGCTGTTGTCTGTTTTGTAGCCCACTTAGGCAGAGCCGTACCAACAGGCACGTGAGTCGAGAAGCTGTACAACAATGAGACAAAGAGGAAACAGAAGGTGGGATGACCTACTTGTACTGTCCGACAAAGTTGCCACAGCTAGAGTTGTATGCCTGCCACCTATCGAAACCCTGGGTCAAAACACCTAACGACGATGGCAGATGACATACGGAAGAATATTCTTCCCCTGGCAAGAAGCACATGCACTAATCAAATTATACGGTACGCGCCCGCAAGTGCATGGTCCAGCCGACTGAATGCCCTGGCTGGAATCGCTCAAGGGTGCCGGGTACGTAGAAGACTGATTGAGAGCATCCACTTCAACAAAAACTATGGAACTTGGTCAATCCGCTTGTCGCGCCGCGATTTTGGTGGCCGTCACTAACCACTGGCGCAACTGCCTACCATATAGGCGTAGACCAAACAAGGGTTCTGGCGCATTGAATTGTCAAGCTATTCATTTTGATCAGATGAGTAGATCTATGGTGACACGGAGAGACTTACAGTTCCGTGATCCTGGTTGCAATGCACCTCGGTGGAGCCATAGACAACCTATTTTGGTCGAGGCACAAAGGCGAAGGGAATCAGTATCAATCTCTCAAACAGGCAAAAGGTTTGATTAACATCTGCTCTGGCATTCCACAACATGTTTACTGGGGATGCAACGAAGTGGACAGGTCTAAGATGGGGGTGGTGGTAGTGTGCAGGGCTGCCTCGGGAGTTCACTACAAAAATGTCTGATAGCTCGACCCGTAACTTGAACCTCGTCCGCAGCGCCTCGGCAACGTGTTGACCGACTGGGAGCGGGCTCAACTGCCTCATGTCGGGGCGATACACCCATCTTGGGATGGCCGAGGCAGCTCGGCACCTTCAGCTTTTTTAAGCAAGGAATAGATCTTTAATAAAAGGAAACATACTTACACACTGCAATTTATGAAACCGGTCGGTTTTTGGGCTCCAAATTGACATTTCCGGTTGTATCGCTTTCCTTGCCATTCTCTGGCTGGTCATTTGGCTGCGCGACAGTATCATCGGTTCCCTCAGGGACATCCAACGCCCCCAACATGTCATCTAGCTTTGCCAAAAGTGTATCCATCCTATCTTCCACATTATCTGCGAATCCGTGCAATTTTTCGAGCTGTTCGAGAAGTGCCTGTACTTCTGCATCTGGTACATCTGATTGTAATTCGTCTCCTGGTGTGGGATCGTGTTCGTCCTCAGTGGAAGTACGGCTGAGGTGTGAAGCCTCCTGGGTCCGAAGCTCTGACAATAAGAACGAGAGAGAGGATAATTCTTCTTCCATCTGTCCGAGGCTTTGGCCTGAGACAGTGGGATCGTTCGCACTTGAGTTTGGATTTTGGCTGGAGAGGGTCATCGAAGCCGGCGTCTGAGTTCCAAAAACGGTCGCACTCTATCTTACTCAGGAGGAGCAAGATAACGCGATTGCATAGTCCAAGAAACAAGAAAACAAAAAATCTATCCGATGCAAACGAGCTCGTCAACATTATTCTATTTCATCCTCTCCGTTATCTTCCCTTGGCCCCCCGGCAGAAGCCAATCCTGTCTTCTCTTTGCTCGTGCTAAAATGGACGCCCATTTCTGATCCTGCAGCACTCGCATTGCTTCCCCTCCTCTCCAACTGATGCCTCGGGCTCATAGACATCCCGACACCGAAGCCAACGCCGTGGATGTTTGACACAGTCCTAGCCCTCGACATTGCGTTCGGGGAGAACCATCCAGAACCGGCACGCGAGATTGGAGCAGAACTTGGTAGGCGCTCCACTCCAGGAGTAGCCGAATCGAGCGGACGGAGTGCAAAAGGGAATGGAGAGTGAACGTTGAATGACGTGGATAAACCATGCCCTTGAGGCGAGTTCGTTCGTGGCATCGCTATTCTCAGTCCGAGATGATTGAGAGGATTAGGACGCGATGTACTCTGTCGCGGTTTCGAGTTCGACAGTAGACTAGATCCCATCAAACTTCCGACCGACTTTGAGTGTGGGTTGGTCGCATGGCCTGCTAAGGGCGAGAGTGAGGAAGTCAATGTTTTCCATGTGGAGCGGTTAGGAGAGCCATCAGTATCCTCTATATTTTCTCCGGGAGTACCTGAGAAAGTGGCGTTGTTCAGGCCCGACGAAGGAATAGACTCGGCGTTCAAGCTCTTGTCAATTAGCGTAAATTCCCCGGTTGACGCGTCCATTTCTTCGTGTAGAGTCCTCTTGACAATGGCGATATCATGCATTAGGTTATCAAGCTTTCCCTCGAAAAGCGTCCGAGCCTTTTCCATGGATGGTAAAGTACCGTTCACGAATGCTTCAATCTTCTCGTCCAAGGACTGCCATTCTTCGGATGGCACTTCGTCTGAATTGAGTGACCGCGATCCTGGTGCGCTGGCCCCTGATGAGAGACTAATGAGAGTTTCGTAGCCTTGCGAAATCCTCGCTTCGTCGGCCACCAGAATTTCCAGTTCTACCCTGGCATCCTCGCAATAATCATGTAGCCGTTCCACAGCTGCTGATAGGTAGTTTTCTTCCTGACTCTTTTCGAGCGATGATCGTAGCGCGGAGAGTGCATCGTGACAGTCATTAAAAGCGCCTTGAAGAGTATCGTATCGTTTTGAGGTTGCTCTGAGGGAAGTGATTCGTTCGTCATTGTAGCCGGTCGGCTCTGCTGCGGGGGAGTGTGGCGGGGGCGAAGCGACCTCGGTTGAGTGAGTATGTATGGAATCTTTTGAAGCAACCTCGGTAACAGCGTCGTATTCATCTTCATGGGTCTGGACACTCGGAAGTGGCAACTCCTCCGACTTGGACACAGTCACCTGCTCCTTGGGAAGCTTGGGGTCTTTCTCTGGAACGGGTATGTCTGCAGGAGTTTCTTCTAACGAATCCCCTAGATCAGGGGCTCCGCCTGCTTCTTCAGGCGCATGCGTCTTCCCTTCGGATTGACCATCAGTTGCGTTGGGCAACCCACGAGCATTCGAAAGCTTGAGGTCTGCGTTCTCCCTTTGCAGCAGCATTCTTTTCGATGTCTCTATCTCTAATTCGTTTGATAATTCTTGAACCGCGGTCAGTGCCATTTGTATTCTGGTATCATCGTTCTTGGCTGCTATTGCGGGGTCGGTAGAGGCACGGATGGCATGTAGTATGTGCTTTGCCATCGAAATGTGTCTCGCGTAGTCGTTTTCTTTGCCTTCTTCGTTCGCTGCGGTGCTTCTTTGCTCCATGTCGTTGATCCATTTCTCCAGCATTTGGCCAATCTTTCTCTCTCTTTCCGCGATGGAAAGTCTCATGGAAGTCTCGCGCCTCCGTCCAAAGCTTTCTTTGGAGATTTCGATTGTCATTTCGTCCAGTGTAGATCGAAGTCTTTCAGATATCCCCCTTTCCCGCTCAGCCACAGCGGACGCATCTGTAGCTTGGCGCTCCAGGGTTTCCACTGTCGCGGCATGACGCTTTTTCTGAGTCTGGAGTGCGGCTTGAAGGAGATTCGTTGATTGCTGAGAAAAGCTCCTACATGTGGCGAATTCAAGTTTTCGTCAATATGCAGCAAGATAAAGATAAACTATCACTCACATGTAGCGTTCTACCATTTTAGCGGCCGACTTGTCCGCTCGTAATGCATTGGCCAACTCGGCTTTGGCATCTGCGAGCTCTCGACGCTCATCAGCGGCTACTTCCTCACAAACGGCAAGCTTCATTTCCATCGTCTCCTTCTCGCCATGTAATTTTGCAATTTCTCCTTCGAGTCGCTCTATCTGTTCGTGAAACTCGGAGAGAAGTCGTTGGAGTCCAGCTCGGCCTTCGTGTAGACTGTCTATTGGTTTTGTACGAGTTTTTTGTCCTGAATGTACGCTTCCGTTTCCATTTACTCCCATACTAGCCAGTGTTTCTTTGGATTGAGACCATGGGCCGCCTCGGCTGGAGCTATTACTCGAGCCACGTCGATGATGACCGTCATGGTTATCGTTCCCCTTTGGATTTGAGATATCTCCGTTTGTTGGGTCTGATTCCGTCGAATCGGGATCGAGGCCTGGCTGCGATGGAAGGGAGGCTCTTCCTTCAATTGTGCGGACGAGATCGGCATATTCTCGAACCACCAGATCTGCCATCTTTCTTTCCTCTTCCTTCTTCTTCAGATCAAACTCGAGCGCTTTGGTTCTTTCAAGAGCCTGTTCCTCGCGTGCACGTATCCGGGTAACCAGCTTGTGAGCAGCTTCGACTTCGTGTCTGGCTTGTGAGCGTGCGCCGTTGGCACGAGTGAGTTGCTCTGCTTGGTTTCGTAGCGCCTCTTCAGAGCTGTTTAGTTGATCCGATAGACGCCTCAAGGCAAGGGTCATTTCTGAAATTTGGAGAGAGGCGGAGGAAGATGCCGCCGAGGTCTCTGGATTCGAACGTAGGAATTTAACCTCCTTCTGGAGGAGGATATTTTCTTGCTCCAGCCCGTTGCAGCGCGTGGCTAGCTGAGACATGTCAAGAGCCTGCCTCTGCAAGTGAATATTTGCGGTATCTGCGGCATTCTAAAGAATATTTCAGAGGCTATAAATGTCTGCTCGTGTATAGAATAACCTGATATCGTGCTAGTGCCGCTTTGAGACTGGAGATTTCTGCAAGTACTGGATCGGGGAGTCCATTTTCAGGGTTATGAATGGATGTCATTATCTGATATAATTTATGATGATTTTACTGAGGTGTTTCAAAGGACGGGTAGGGAGAGTAAGGTGCCAAGTATGAAACAGCCGGTTTCGTCGAGCGCTAACGTGAGGGTTCCGACATGGTACAAGAATACATCCTAGTTCATAGCGAGGGTGTGGAGTACAAACTAGTGGGTATCGATACATTCTAGAGTGCAATACAAAAGGACCTCTTGCGCTTTACAGATGGATCGGGGAGCAGCCAATGTTGATCAAGCCGTGGCTAGGAGAACGCATTGTCAGTGAGTGCGATCTGATTTAGTGATTAGGGTTAGACTTACTACTCGTTTCCAGTACAGCAGACGGGCTGCGAGTTGCACGAGCTACTGCCACTCGCCAAGCCTGCCAGGTTGAGGATCGGGGAGCATTGTACGCCAGCCATCAACCCATCGATGGGGAGGTTGAGGCCAAGCAAAGATGAAAGGGACTTGAAACTCTGATCATTGCTTTGATGAATGCTTTGGCAGCATTGGGCTTCGCCGACTGGAGGAATGATGAGAGTAGGTTAAGCACACCGACTGATAAGATGCTTACCGTTGCAGCTCCCATAGGTGGCTGCCTCTGGGGAGTTGATGTGGTTTGTGCGTGGGGCAATGTTGACTGGGCCAGCACCGACGAGGGCAATGGTGACGATGGCGAAGAAAGAGATCGTGCGCGAGAACATGATGATGATGATGTAATGAGCGTTCGTTAGACGATTAATCGAGGTATTTATTGACTAGAACGAAGCTAAAGAGCGCGTTGGATAAGCAACTGTGGTGGAGGAAGGGAACAACCTGCAGAAGTCGATGTCTGGTAGCTGGTGCCGCCTTTTATAGCAGCAACAGAAACAACGCAGAGAAGCCAAAACAAAGCCAAATAGCTCTCATTAAAGACACAAATGTAGCTGGAAAATATTTCTATCCATTACGCCACTCAGCGCCTTCGTGAGGCGGTCGCTTTCCCCCTTCCTCCACCACATACCTACCTGCTATTGAAGAGGCACGCAAGATACCCCCTGTTTAAAAGTATAACGATAAATTAAGATGGCAGATTACAATCTAGTGGATCCACAGAGCGGCTGGGAATATGACCTGCATTCGGTATGGCGCCATAAGCAATTCCAAGCGAGAAACTCACTCCTACCTTCCAATAACATAGGTATATGCAGCATATATTGGTCACTTTCAGCATCACGGGATTGACTGGTGGAACAAGACCTGGGGCATGTACTTCGACAGCTTCGATCATTTCCTCGAGTTTGGCTGGCCCATAGTGGTCATAACGGATGTTTATCAGCCACACGACGCACATATTGTAACCACTGCAAAACATATTCATGCGTTTCTCAAGATGATTCGCACCAGGTTTGTGTCGGCGCCATTGCCTTGGTATAATGTTCTGACCCCACGAATCAACAGGTTCGGTGAAGAATTTGATCTTTTGAAAAGCATTGTGAGTATTTCACTTGTCCATTCGTGGCGCGTCTAACATTCCACAGACCAAAATACAACCGTTTGAGACTCGACAGCGAAATATGCGACATATAGATGACATCTCATTCTATAAGAAGATGTATGCTACTCTTCCAGGTGCTGCTCTGGCCGCTCGGAAAGAACGCATCCTGAGTGGCGATCCTCACGCCATCAGAGAGCTCTGGAACGCAAAGGACAAGACCTTTCTCGCTATCGATTTCGAATGGTCCGAGAAGAGCCCAACTACTTGCTTGGAATTCGGCTACGCTGCATTGCGTTCCAGACATGTGGCTTCGTGAGTTGGATCCCTTGTAGATGTCGTTAGACTTACCCTGTAGCAGCTTAGGGACATGGCCACCGGTGCCTGAGGATAACTATCGGTAAGCGTAGTTACTATATAATCGAACCCTGTCTGATTCACGGGGAATAGCCTTGGTCACTTGGTCGTTTCTGAACACGTAGACACCATCATCAACAAACGCTTTCCTACGCATCCTAGGTCATATTCGTTCGGAAAATCCCAGTTCGTATCGAAGAAGGTCCTGGGGCCCATCGTTCAAACAATCGTACGTGAACGGTCTTTGTATCCAAGCTTGATGTCAGTAACCAGCCTTCCCTCCTTCTAGGTGGACAGTCTAGCAAGTCCAGATTCAGATTCACAGGCAAATGAGCTGGTACTGGTGGCACATGGAATATCAGGGGACTTAGAAAGGCTTTCCGATCTGAAAATACGTCAGTTTGGTTCACCATCACAAGGGGGTGTTTTCCTTGCCGTGCTTTCGGGGTTCCCTTTTACCCGGTTATTATTGGTTCCACTTGGTTTGGACGGCCCCTTTTTTGGTTTTGGGGGGGGCCCGGATTCCTTCTTGGTTCTTCCCCCTTGGTTTTGGGGGCGGCGGGGCCTTTCCTTTTTTTTTTCGATTTTCTTTGTTTTTTTGGCGTTTGTTTTTTCTCATTTTTTTTTTCTTATTTTTGGAACGGTTGCTTTTGTGGGTTTGTTTTCCTTGCGGTTTTTGTTGGACCCGGCCCCCCACTTCAGGATCTTAACCGGGTTAGGCAAACCGGGGGCGGGGTTTTTTCGACTGTTTCCAATTGCCCTCAGGGTTCCCCGGGGAGTTCGGATTCTTGTTTTTTCGGCCATTGGTTTTGGCCCCGTTCTTGTTAGGGGGGGGTTTTTTGGGGCTTCGGGCCTTCGGCCCCGGCTTTTTTTTGGTTCCCCGGGTTTTGTTTTGGAGTTCCCCCCAAGGGTTCCCCGGGTTCTTCTTCTTTTCGGGGTTTTGGGGCGGGTTGTTGGAAGGGGGGGGGTTGGGGGAAGGAGACGGGGGCGGCAGCACCGGCGGGGGGGTGTTGGGGGGTTGGGAATTGTGTTGTTGATTTTGGCCTTTTACTTTTTGTTGTTGTTTTCCCCACCGGGCGGTTCCGTTTTGTTCTTTTCAGGATTTTTTGGGCATTCATTGATTCAAGTTTTACCAACCATTTTTTGGGTTTTTGATTGTTTCCTTCGGCTTGTTGGGAGGTTGTTGGCACCGGGGAGGAACTGGCTTCAAACCTTGCTTGGTTTTAAAAGGCAAAATCATCGCAAAACCCTAGCGCCTCTAAAGGCGAATGATACCGTCGCTATTCATGCCACTCCTGGCACCTGCCCACGCATTATCGAATGTATCACCATTTACACCTCGAGGGGTGTTCTCCTCATCGGCACCATCGAAAGAGTCCCGATCGTTCTCCAGGATCCCTTGTTCCTCTTCGGGGATCCTACCATAGCCATTTGAGTGGGATCGGCGTCCCCATTTACCCCATCCCCATCTGGAACCGCCTCCGTTACTTGATCCTCCACTGAAACCCCATCTTCCACCGCTCGTTACACCGTTGGAGCCGTTCCCAAAGCGAAGACCGGGTCCGCCAACGAAGCCGTCGCCTCGGCCAGTGATTTTATCGTGGAGCCAGGTGAAGAATCGGATGGGCGAGAAACAACCCAAAGAGGGAAGCGCATCACGCCCCCTTAGGCCCAGGAAGAAACGATTATAGATGAATATTAATCCGACGTAGAGAAGGAACATGATCGGGATGCTGGTCCAATGTGTCAGATGCTTGTACTTTGAGTTGACCAAATGCTCAGAACATACAATGATAGGAGGATGAGAAATAAGTGTAATATCCCCGCTGGCTTTTGTCCTACAGGACACGCGTGCTATATGGACATTGGTAAACGTAGAAGGTTGCATCAAACGCGATACTCACTCGGGTTCGCCACTCAAAGTAGAAGGCGCAGGCGCTGTCATCATCGGTAGGGAATTGAGCAATCAATTGTGGTGCTCCTACAAAGATTATAATGTCAGAGATACCCTTGGAACGTGTGGCTTTATTGGCTGACCGTCGTCAAACAAGGAGGTAGTGTCGCAGATGAATCTGATGGCAGTATTGGCCAACATCGTTTTTTCTTTACAGGGGCTTCCGTTGTGCATGTACAATACGGGGTTCCCATCCACCGTGGCCAAAGTGGAATTTATGGACCCTATGGCAATATCTCCGTGCTTGCCGTGATAGAAGGCGCCAACCTGGTCTTCAGCAAGATGTTGGACGTTCCTATAATCGAAGAAGGAGAATAAGCATGGATATACTGCGGAATAGGAGAGACGCCAAACCATAGCTGGCTTTTGACCGGTCTACAAATATTCAATATAAACTCGTGAGAAGAAAGAGGTGATTTAACCACATAATCGGTGCTATAGATTGGGCGTTCAGTAATGGTTCACGCCCAGAAACGTGTGACATACTCTGCTCGCAGACCCTCGAGCGAATAGTAAGCAAGATTGTCTTCGGTAGTACAATCCATCAAGCTTTCACTATTTCTTTAGCTTGTAATGATTATCGCTAATTGGCTGATATGGTGAGGTCCAAGAGAGGTGGTTTTCAATTTCCTTTCCACTTCGACCTCATCCTCTTCCCGACAAGCGGCAGCTTTCTCAAAACATGCAGCTTCAGCGGCTCATAGCCGCGTCTCGCAAGCCTTTACTCCGTTCGGGAGGTGCTGCTGCCGCCGCCAAACCAGCGAAATGGATTTCCACATCCGTACCGGCTCTAGCAACCCCGAAAACCCACACAGTCAAGACTGTTTTCGACGTTCATACCGTAGAGGATCTTCAAGGTATGAGCGCTCAAGAAATCCTGCGTGAAACCCAAAGTCCAGGACGAGCAGCGGCCAGCATGAGGCACTTTACTGGTTAGTACTCTTTTTATTCGACTTAGAATGCATTGCTTAATGGGTTTATTGTCTTTGTGATCGCCCACAGTCAATTTTGGGTGAGATTTTTCTTTCATGTTATTCGACGTATATCCTAACGTCGCATAGTCCTCAACATCCAGCTGCACACGGTGTGCTACGACTGATTTTGGAGCTCAATGGCGAGGAGATTTTGAGAGCGGACCCGGTAAGCAACCGCCCTCTTCGACCTATTACGTTTCTGACGATCGGTTTAGCACATTGGTCTACTTCATCGGGGAACCGAAAAGCTCTGCGAATACAAGACCTATCTGCAAGCACTCCCTTATTTTGACCGTCTGGACTATGTATCTATGAGTGCGTCCTATCCCCTTGGGTCAGGGAATTGCCGTTTTTTTGCGTTCGGGCTTTCCCTCGGGCAGTGACAAACGAGCAATGCTATTCATTAGCAGTGGAAAAACTGCTCAACATTGAAGTACCAGAACGAGCTCAGTGGATTCGAACCATGTTCGGCGAGATTACCCGAATTTTGAACCGTGCGTTTGCCGCCACTTGTGGCCAAAAGTCCTACCCAGCCTAACCCATCTTTCCACAGATTTGATGGCCGTCTTGACACACGCAATGGACGTGGGAGCTCTTACTCCCTTCTTGTGGGGCTTCGAAGAGCGCGAAAAGCTCATGGAGTTTTACGAACGAGTGTCTGGAGCACGCCTTCATGCGGCATATGTACGACCTGGTGGTGTTGCATTCGACCTTCCCCACGGATTACTAGACGACATTTTCAAATGGGCGACCCAATTTTCATCCCGAGTCGACGAAATCGAAGAAGTCGTGACTGGAAACCGAATTTGGAAAGGACGAACGATTGGAATCGGCCCCGTCACTGCCAAACAGGCGTTGGATTATGGTTTCACGGGTGTTATGCTCCGAGGTAGCGGAGTACCTTGGGATATCCGCAAAGCCGTGCCGTACGATAAATATGCTGAGGTCGATTTCGACATCCCTGTTGGCACCCAGGGTGACTGTTATGATCGTTACTTGTGCCGTGTGCAAGAGATGAGAGAGAGTCTGCATATCATCGACCAGGTGAGTCTTTCCTGATTTTGCTGTATCCCGGGGAATCGGCTAACAATTTCTCCCTCAGTGCCTTAACAAGATGCCTCCAGGTGCCATCAAGGTTGATGACCACAAGATTTCGCCGCCCCCTCGAGCAATGATGAAGGAATCCATGGAATCGCTCATCCATCATTTTAAGCTCTTCTCCGAGGGTTACCATGTCCCACCTGGTGAAACTTATAGCGCTATTGAGGCTCCCAAGGGTGAAATGGGTGTCTACGTTGTTTCTGACGGAAGCAACCGGCCGTACCGCGTGAGGATCCGTGCCCCAGGATTTGCGCATTTGGCGGGAGCAGACTTTATGATGCGAAACCACTGGATTGCTGATGTTGTTGCTATTATTGGTACAATGGTGAGTTTCTGCACGACCCTTACAAAAGACACTATTGCTAAGGCTATTTCCAGGATTTGGTGTTCGGAGAAGTGGATCGATAGAATTGGCTTGATATTGCACTAAAGCGACCGACTTGTAAGATAGTTACATCTCACGGTTGTTGCTATTCCTTTGTCGTGTGATCTGAGTTGCATACGGGATTCATTGCACAACTATCTACTAGGAAAATCCTGATTAACCATCATTAGACCTGTTCTGTATACATGTAAGATGACATACCAAACTACAATAAGAATAATGAGGCCGTCGTGGCTGCCAAGACCCTCTATTTCGTGAAACGACTGACGGCCATAACCACGCATGCCAATGCAACCCAAGGTGATAAACGTTCTCCTGTTTGATAGAGCATTCGAGTGAGCAATCGTATTTAGGTGAAGAGAAATAGCGAACCTATCCGCGCGCACTTCCAAAAGAGGCCCGGGAACCTACGTGGCACGTCGTCAGCTCTCAGAGCATCCACATACGAAGAAAACAGGCAAATGGTTCACGGACACGTCGTTTGAAGAGACGAATGCCGAGGCGGGTCAAAAAGTAACACTCACCCTTCTTTATTAGAGTCGATGAGTCGCGGCATTACCCCTCGAATGTATGTGCATGTGCATATTAGAAGTAGGAGGACCAAAAGAAGGGATTGGAAGCTGAATAGCGCAGACTGTACACGAAAGTCAGAATGTATTCTATGTCTTTGTGAGCAGATGAGCAGAAATAATCACCATTTACGCGTATTTCAACGGTTTTGATGTTTATCTAGGATGTAGAGGGTCCTTTTGGATTGAAGTGTGTCTATGGTCGTGTTCAACTTTGAGGAAGCGGCTGCCGAGTGAGGCTGGTGCCGAGAACACTGAACACTTCGCCTCGTTATCAACCTGTCCAATCATAAATTCCAAATTCCCATCGCATGAAACAGACCAGTCTCATTTCTTCTTGGCAGCGGCAGAAACGTTTACCCGTGAGGTCAGTGCCAAGCCGACTGGCCAATTTGGGTTCCAAAATTGGTTCGGCCGGGGTTTTTTGGTATTTATAGTACGATCTATTTCCAGCACGGGCCGTCCAGAGTAGAATTCCCCCCAATTCTGCTCAAGCCCGTAGCAAGTGACGACTATTCTTACAAAATGACAACTCAAACGGTATAGAATCTGCTTTCTACTGTTATTTTCTGCCTCTTTTTCTGATGACTTTTCTTTATTCACTCTCAGAACGCCGAGATCGAAGAGATATACGTACCCAGCCATGGGATGCGTCATAGATTGGGAAACACTGATGATGATGACTTGACTTCTCGTGCTGGTCCCAGTAATAAAAATGACGTGGAACTCCAGCCAACGAGTGCATACTCGACCGCAATCTCCTCAAGCCTTGACCCCTATTCACTTAAGGCCGGCCTCAAGACCGACGGGGACCTCCAAAACCTCAAGAAATCAAAAAAGAAAAAGGCAGGAGCCTACTATGAGAAGCAGAATGAGCTCATTGGAGATCTCTTGCGACCTCTCGAGGAGCATGTCGAGAACGCCAGAGCTGCAGAGCGGGCTAATCGCTTACCAGTAAGCACTCTGTTGTCACATCACATAACTTCATTTAATGAACCCTTGCAGGTCAAAATAGCCCTGTATGGGTCTCTCGGTGCCAACATCGCCCTTAGTGCCTTGCAATGCAAGTCGAGTCTCCAATTTGCCTGATACCCGCTAACAAGTTGTTCTATTATAGTGTATGCTGCTATCACGTCGTTGTCGCTTTCCATTCTCGCCACCGCCATTGATTCCGTCTTTGACCCATTGGGGAACGGGTTGCTTTGGTATCTTCATCGTAAATCCAAAAGGCTGGACAACAACAAATGGCCCGTCGGAGGTGAACGTCTTACTACCATCGGAAATATCGCCTACGGCTCCGTGTACGTTCCTTGCTTCGCTGGCTGGTAACACCCTCCTGACAATCTGTCTTCCCTCCCGACGTGCAGAATGGCGGCAATCAATCTCGTCGTTTGTGTCGAGTCTGTTCGTACTTTTATCTCCCACAAGGACGAAGACGGCGAGACGAACCAGATCGTCATCCCCGCTCTCGTCTCGGTGTCCGCTGCATTGGGTGTCAAGATCATACTTTTCTGCTACTGCTTCTTGTATAGAAAGCACAGCACTCAGGTCGAGATGCTCTACCAGGATCACCGGAACGACCTCTTCGTCAATACATTTGGTATGTCGAAATAGCCGTGCAATCCCCCCGTCGGTTATTGACATATGACAGGTATTCTCATGTCTGCTGGTGGAAGTAAGATTAAGTGGTGTAAGTCACGTCCTGCACATCGTTGGCGAAATCATCTGACAGGCTCCTAGACATCGATCCAATGGGTGGTTTCATCGTACGCATAACCAGTTACAACATACCAAAGTAACGAATCTCACATGGTTTTTAGATCGCATTCGGAGTTATCATTGCGTGGTGCCGCACCATCTACCACGAGTTTGAGCTTCTCGCTGGAAAATCGGCTCCACACGAATTCCTCCAATTGATCATTTACAAGTCGGCCACGTTCTCTGATGAGATTGAAAAAATTGACACCGTTCGCGCATATCATGTGAGTTCCCCTTCTATTTCGTTGATAGACCCGTTTGCTGACGAAAATCGTAGACCGGACCCGTGAGCCATTACAGACCCTGGCACGGGAAAGTCACTCACTTTTACGCCTATAGGATCTGTTTGTAGAAGTTGACATTGTGATGGCCGGAACGACCCCGCTTAGCGCTGCACATGATCTTAGCCAGCAATTGCAAGACAAGCTTGAACTCTTACCAGGAGTAGCCAGGGCATTTGTGCATGTGGATCACGAGACCACTCATAAACCAGTACGCACATCCCCAGTTCCCTTTCCTCATAGACTAAAACAAGCCCCATAGGAACACCGACGCGTCGAATAAATCTTGATCTTAGAGTGCACGTACGCAAGCAAAAATATGAATAACGATTGTCCCATTGCGTCCCTGAGGTGAACGGTACAAAGCTAAATGGATACAAAGGTAATACTACAAAGACGTTCATTTCAGAAGGATACAGACGCTCCGCGGATGAGCCGACGGAACATTTTAATCTTGCTGCTCGGGGCCGTTTTTACACCATCTAATTGATCTTGAGGGCCAGGGACCGCGTCTGGTCCACCTTCATGCATGTCGTCTTCGGGGACAGGTTGGGGATCTGATCGCTTTTGAACAACTAAGAGTGGCGGTGTGTAGTCGTCGTTGGGAACAGAGGGAGAAAATCCGTCAGCGTCATCGTCTGGCTGAGGAGGAGAGGAAGTCTCACCAGTATCGACGCCGTCAACACGCCTACGTCCCAGGGCATCATTCAGCACCATGGAGGGCACCGAAGAAGGTGCAGGCATGAAGCTTGTCATACTGGTAGGCGAGGCGAAGAAGTGCGAGGCAGTATCGTGCGCCATAGGAATTGATGCAACGCTGCTGGCGGGGCTTGGTGGAGGAACAGGAGGAGTGAGGTCACCGGCATTCATCGCAAATGGTTGGTAGAGTATTGACGACGGGGACGATGCTGGCGAGTTGGGCGGCACTGCGGGTGCTCCGTTGACAAGGCTATGAGGATAAAAGCCGGTGGCGTCGGGCCATTGCGCTTGGTTTGCGGACGCGAACGCTTGCGAGGTAGGTGACCCTCCGCCAAGAACGTTCTGCAGGATCCCGCCGCCTCCAAGTGCTCCCCCAAGGAGGCCACCAGCCCCGCCAGTCAGGCCGCCAACGAGACCAGTGGCAGTACCTGTAAGATCCCCCAGTCCACCTTGACCAAGGAGTCCACCCAATATCCCATTGCCGCCAAGGAGGCCTCCAATGAGTGGAAGCCCGCCAGCCAGATCGCCGGCCGATGCAAGGGTGTTCGAAACAAGCGGACCCGCGATGGGGAGACCTCCTGCAAGGCCCTGTAGGTTTCCGAGTACCGGTTGTGTCAAGCCTTGCAGAGCGAGAAGACGTTGCTCCAGGTCGTTGGCATTGACCGGAAGGCCAGCGCTGGCGGCAGACAAGATGCTTGCTGCCTGTTGTGCTTGCTGCTGTTGGAGGAGGAGAGCGGTGATTTGCTGTCGGAGTGCGTTGACCTGGTCGGGAGGGCCATCACGCTTTTGGGGTGGGGGAGCATTGGGATCGGAACCATCTGCGGAGAGAATTCCAAGATCCCCGATGATTGGAAGGCCATTGACCACACCCTCGACTTGATGTAGCACGCCAGAAAGAGTGTCGCCCAGGCCTCCAAGAAGGCCTTCGGCAGAGGCTGTATCGGCGTCGGCGTCATCGCGCTTTTGGGGTGGAGAAGAACCGTCTGTGGAGAGGAGACCAATATCGCCGACAATGGGGAGGGTGCCTGCGACATCTCCGATCTGGTGCAAGACGCCCGAGAGCGTGTCGCCGAGGCTGCCAAGGAGGCCCTCTGCGGATGCAGTGTCGGCGTCCTCGTCACGCTTTTGGGGTGGAGGGCTCGAGCCATCAGTGGAGAGAATGCCTAGGTCTCCGATGATTGGAAGGCCACCAGCGACGTCGCCGACAGAGTGGAGGACGTTGGACAGAGTGTCGCCCAAGCCACCAAGAAGACCAGCAGCAGTAACAGTGTCTGCGTCTTCAGCGGGCTCGGCTCCGTTTTCTTGGCGCTTGAAGTGGGCTGGAATGTAAAAAAGGAGGTGAGGAATGATGACGATGTGCAATGGAATGGACTCACGAATCGATCGCCGACGACCGGCGATTCTCATTGCAGGAACCATTGGAGATCGTGGGATACGAGGAGATCGCGCCGAATCTGCCCAGTCATCGATACGGGGGCTGCCTGGGACGGGCGAGTCGAACGGGGGAATTGTTGGCGTTGGAGCACCCAAGACGGGCGAAAGTGCCATCGCAGCGATTACAAACGAAGAAGAAGTGACTCTCATTTTGGGACACGAAGGGCTGAGGGTCGTACGGGGTAGTGGCAAGTTCTGGCTGGAGAACGGCGATGACGACGATGGGAGCAGAGAAATAAACGCGAGTATCAGAAAGTCGATCAACGACAGTAGAACTGCTTTGGGAACAATTGGGAGCAAGAAGGAAAGAGAAAACTAAAAGTTGTGGAAAGGATCAACCTGCGTAACCCGTGGGTCACGGGTGGCAGCCTCCTTAAATACGAATATTACAAAAAAGAAATATATCTAAAATCTAAGCTAATAGACTCGAATCATTGACCCTCTGCCTCCTTTTCTAAACTTTGCTTCAAGCCCTCCAGCGTCCTAGCAAGTCGTCCTCCAGCCGCCTGATTCAGCACCGCTGCGAGCTGAGACCCAGGACTGCTCAATAACCCGACAATCTGTGCGTGGAGTGTCTGTAATGTCGGCAGTTTGGTCACCTCGCGAAGACCCTCCAACATGAACAATTGTCCCTCTATAATCCCTCCCAACACTGCGAGTGACTGCACTGTAGGTGCTTTTGCTTTACGCATACCTCCTCCTCCCGGTGGAGGCATAGTTAACATATCGTCCTCCCGCGACTTGGCGTTGCTCGGTGGAGCGGCGTTCGCGTCTTTGGCCTTTGGTACGGCGCGTTCCAACGTCTTTAATATGGAGAGAAGATGATCTGGGTCGAGTGAAGGAAGCGCCAGGATGGCCATTTGGCCCTGGAAAAGCGGCACCGCTTGTTTTTGAGGGCCCTTGAGCGATCCATCTTGCTTCATTGCGGCCAAAAACATGTGACTCCGTATGAACGTGAGTTTTGGTGCCCGTCTATCCACTGTTTGAATAGCTTTTGGGATTCCAAATGGGTTTGAAGCCGTCTTTGGTTTTGTCGTGTTTCCCAATTCGCGTCGTATTTTCTGCATCGTCTCAGACGGCACATCCCGGAGCGAAACGAACAATAAAAGTCTGTTTGATTTGATTAATTCTCCGTATTGCGCGAAAAGATGCATCTTTAAAGGGGAAAATTTGCGCTCTGGAGAGAGCGGGTTGAGTCCTTTTCGCCAAAAGACGGCTTGAGTAGCATAGTTGGAGCATTGCTGCCTTGTAACAACGATTTGAACGTTATGGTGAACGCAGCGCAGCATGTTGGTTGAGGTGGTCGGCGCTGAAAGCCAGTTTCGACGTAGCAATTCAAAAAAACCTTGACCCCCCACAAATCATGGCTGCTTTATC
>KN824281.1:466967-487333 GCA_000827415.1 Serendipita vermifera MAFF 305830 | reverse complement strand
TATGCGAAATATCTGAGTCAGGCTGGCTGGAAGCGGCAAGTGGCCCTTGAGCTATAGCCCAGCCTCTAATCATCAAACATACAGTATCAATGTTTGTGATCTTCCTCAAAAGTTTGAAGCGCTCCAACGTGAATTCAAAGGCGAGTTTCTCTATCACTCTGCTAGAGATTCTGCACGCATCAGCGCATTAAATCTGACTCGTTTCATCAAGATGTACAAGGAGTAACCGTTCTCAAGGACGGACACATGGTCTCACGAGCATCAGACTGGATAATGTATGCCGTGGAGGCAGAGTTTATCGACAAGGCGGTCAAAATGTATGGCCCTTGTGAGTCATCCTTCGGCGAAATGATACTCTCTGACTGCTATAGATAGCTACTAAGATTGGTGCAGTTGTCGCTGGGCAGACCTCGGTCAAAGCACCGGAGAAAGCTGCTTTCGAGGCTCACCTTCCCGCTGACGTGCATATTGTATCCTGTCACTCCCTTCATGGACCTTCTGTTCCACCCTTAGAACAGCCATTGGTTTTGATTCATCATCGTGGGCCTGACTGGGCTTTAACCCTTGTCGAGAACATCCTGCGTCCCTTCAGGTCCCGTTACGTATACATGTCCTTTGAAGAACATGACAGTGTAACAGCCAATACGCAAGCCGTCACCCATGCCGCCTTTCTCAGTATGGGGACAGCATGGAGGAGCTCTGGGAGTTACCCATGGGAGGAACCAGAGGCGAGATATGTCGGCGGTATCGAAACTGTAAAGGTAAACATCGCTCATAGGATATATGCCAACAAATGGCACGTCTATGCAGGTCTTGCAATCTTGAATCCCAGTGCCAAGATCCAGATTGATCAATACGCGAAGAGTGCCACCGAGCTATTCAAATTAATGCTGGAGAGCAAGGAAAAGGAGTTGCGAAAAAGGATATACAGAGCGAGCGATGCAGTGTTCAAGGATACTCCACGCTCACGACCGATACTACTCAGCGAAGACTTATTGGACCGTTTCAGCCTCGGTGTACCTCCAAAGCCGCGCATATCTCTCGCCCCCAAACCTCAACAACAGTCCTACGATGATCCACCAGCCATCCCCGTAACTCCCACCCCAGCTACTCAGAACTCGCATGGACCCTCCCGCGCAAACTCTCATCTCAGCCTCCTCGCAATGGTTGACTGTTGGGCCACATTATCTATCGATCCATTTGCAGACCTGGAGTTGGCCGCCACCCCGATCTTCCGAATGTGGATTGGAGTTGCCGAATACCTCTTCCGCTCACGAGAGCGTTTGGATGCCGCCTTGGAGGCAGCACTGTGGGATACCACACATCGATCGGATGACATGGAGTTTATCGTAGCAGCGAGAGGATGGAGTCAATGCGTCTCATTTGGTAGTTTTGAACTTTATCGAAGGAGGTTTGAGGAAACGGCTGCATTCTTCCAGCCACGCTTTGCAGAGGCCCAGGCCGTGGCTGCTCGGATGATTACGGCTATTTTGGAAGAAGGCGGGGCGTCCTAGTTGATTTTTGAATGCAGTTTTGTTCCTTTATTCACATGCCACTTCCTCACCTTGAGCCCAACCACTCTGGTCCATGTTTATAAAGCGAGCCATATTCTCGCCAACTTTGCGTCTTCCAGCTCGAAGATGTCTCGCAAGTGCGCAGATCTTCGGTGGGGCGATCAAAGTTCCACAGATTGACACACCTTTTTCCCTGCCGTGGCTACGGGATTCATGTCAATGTTCGTCTTGTATCCACCCATCGACAAGGCAGAAGTTGCGGGAGTCCTCTTCCGTCTCTCCTCAAATTCGGCCATCGTCTGAGCCAAATTCGGTAACTCTAACAGAAACCGGCCTACAAATCAGGTGGGACAGCCATTTCGATCCGAATGGCGAATCACACACTTCTGTCTATCCACTGGAATTTTTCAAAAGATATTCCAATGGAAAGAGCCTCTATAAATTTCACAAAGATTTGGACGTCGTGCGCTGGACCGCTGCAGACGTTAAGCAGTCGTCCGACCTGTACATAACTTATTCGGATATTCAAAACCTATCTGGTCTTCTCAAGGCGATTACCCAACTTGTTCCTTATGGCCTGGTGTTCGTCACGGGAGTCCCTCCCGAGCGAACAGACGATACAACCTGCGAGCTCCAAAAATTGGGACAAATGTTTGGAGAGATACGAGATACGTTTTACGGTCGCGTTTGGGATGTGAAGAATGTGAAGAACAGCAAGAATATCGCATACACAAACCTCAATCTGGATTTACACATGGACCTTCTGTCGGTGTATCTCCTTCGAGTCTCTTCGTGTTACTAATCATCGAGCAGATACTTTCAAAACCCTCCTCGTTATCAAATTCTGCACTGCCTGAGAAACCGGGTGAAAGGAGGAACCTCCGTATTCGTGGACGCATTCAAGGCAGCAGAACAGCTGCATGCATCCTCTCCTGATTCATTTGAGCTCTTGGCGCATGTCCCGGTGGACTTTCACTACATAAACGACGGCCATCATCTCCACCATTCGCACCCAACAATTGAGCTGAAACCGGCACACGCACGTTCTGGTGGTTCAAAGGCCAGATCATCGCCAGACATTGCCTTTGTCAACTACTCGCCGCCATTCCAAGCTCCTCTGCCAGTCACAACAACCTCTCTGTTCTACCCTGCCCTTGCAGACTTTGTCAAGTTCTTACGCAAACCAGACAACCGCCTCGAGTACTTATTGAAGGAGGGAGATGCTGTCATCTTCGATAATAGGCGAGTATTGCATGCGCGAACCGAGTTTAGAGAGTGGACCGACGACGAGCGGCCCGCCGATGTCCCTGCGTCAAACGAGGGAGCCACTAGCAGGTGGCTGAAAGGTTGCTATCTAGAAGCAGACCCTGTATGGGATCGAATGCGTATCTTGCGCGGTAACTTGGATTAAGCGCATGCTCGAAGGTCGATGTTTATAGGATTTTCAATAGGATTGGATTGAAACTGTTGCAGGCAAGCAAGGAACTCTGTAGAGCATCTGAAGGTGCCCTCATTTTGAGACTTACTTCGCTGAGCCAGGAAGAAGTTTGAATGTCCAGCAGTCACTCGAGACCCCATTGGTACCTTTGAAAATAACCAGTGAAATTCCGTTTTAAGACTTACAATCGGTACATGGCCAGAAAGCGCCTATTAGGTTACACAGCCACAGGCAGGCAGGCTTGGACACTCTCCTACAATATGACGAGCACGAACAAGGCTTCCGGAGGCCCAGCAGGAGGCTCAGGACAGAAGTCAACCACCATTAATACACATACGAGTGGTAACAAGATCACCCAGCCAATTGCGTCCAGAGTTCAAGTCCCACGACCGAACAAGATCGCACGTCCCGAGTGCGAATGGTTTCATTAATTATTTAAGAACCAAACTGAAGCCTACAAAACAGCGTCGACGAGGTAAACAGGGCTGCAGAAGGGTTTTTGCAAATGTATTACGACTTTATGGATGCTCCCCTGCGCAATGCGGTGAGTTTTGTCTCCATCTTTATTCTGAAGGTTTTTGACGATATGTGTCAACTGATATTAGAATATCATTAACATGTATCGTGAAACGTCGACTATGCTCTGGAACGGTCAAACGCTCACAGGTGCTGAAAAGGTTGTTCCCAGTGCTTTGGCTTCTTATTAGTACTGAAATCTGTCCTCTGTAATAGATAAAAGAGTTTCTTGGGACGGTGCCAGAGTCAAAGCATGAGATTCAAAGTTGGGACTGCCATCCTATTCCTGGTAAGCGTCGGTTCATTTGCTAGGGGCAGACTACTTATATCAACTTGATGCCCTATAATACCAAAAGGCTATACTCCCGCCCCAATTTTAATCACTGTATCTGGTACCGTCACCCATGGTGCCATGCCAGCGAAAATCCCACCAAACAAAAAGCCAGGATTGCAACCCAGGGTATTCTCACAAACCTTTGTAATTGCTCCAGAAGTTGCGGCGGGAGTTCCTCCTACAACAGCTTCGTCTGGCGTAGCCACCGAAGGCGTCATGTACTACATCCGAGCCGACACCTTGCGCTTTGTCGGATGAAATGGAAATAAATTTATCCACATCAATGCGAAAAGAGTAAATTGGTATTTGGCTATCCTCCTATCTCATCAGCCAATGACAATCAGACGGGTTGTGCCAATGCATCGGCACTTCCATATCTTTCTCGATATGCTCTGAGAGCAGACATCTCTGCCTCTCCTAGGCGTGCCTTTGAATACTGAACGATATCACTCAGCGTAATGATCGCTACCATTGGCACGCCGTATTCCTCCCTAAGCGCACCAAGTGCACTCTTTCTCCCCTTGTCTCCTTCTGCATCGTCGGAAATTGTCTCCTGCCGATCGACAGCAACAATCATCCCAGCCAATATTCCTCCTGCTGCCTGTATGATGGTCACGGCCTCTCTCTTTGCCGCTCCATTCGTGATCACATCGTCAATCACCAATACCCTCTTTCCTTTCATTTCTGCACCGACTAGAGTTCCACGTTCGCCATGATCTTTGGCCTCTTTACGGTTGAAGCACCACTCTTTCTGCCCAAACTCGGCAGGGGCCAAACGCGCGAGGGAAACAGATGCGATAGCACATAGAGGAATGCCTTTATATGCAGGTCCGAAGATTACGTCGAATTCTAATGAAGCCTATAGATTGATTGTAATGAGGTCAAGGACAGTGGCATCGTCAGAAAATAAGGAAGTACTCACGCCACCCGAAGTTGTTGGCTTGCAGGCATCTATGATCGTTCGAGCATAGGCGTCCCCCAACGCTGAGAGTAGCGATGCGGTACAAAAGGAACCAGCGTTGAAAAAGTATGGGGAGATGCGTCCCGATTTGACAGTGAAGGTGCCAAACTGGAGAATAGAATGTGCGTGACAAAGTGAGAGAAACGATTGTTTGCTATCAGACGTGTCTTGCTCTGTAGAAGCCATTTAGCCGTGAGATAATCTAGAGTGGTTACTTTTTTGATGGTGGCAGGCTGACTCAGCTACCAGCCACATTTCAGCCCAGTTGATGGCCCCGGACCAAGTCTCGATATGGCGAGAGACTCAGTATCCCAGGGTTGTGTCCAACGATGCGCTCTTTGCAACCCTCTGATCTCAGTCTTTCTTCATAAGGCATATATATACCCAGCATATGATTTACATACTGTTCTCGCGTCTTCTATAAGCATAATGGCGAGTGTGTTGACAACACCCACATCTACCGCAATCTTCCACCTTACCATGCCGAAGTCCTCAAAGGAGACAGCCAGTGATCCTATCGACACAGCAATCTGGCCAACTATAAGTATAAAGAAGGACCTTTCGGTGGACTTCATTGAGCCAGAACAAATATTTGTCCTCAATGTGTGTGCAATTGCCCCTGTTGCCTAGGGCTTGACCTCTCCATCTAACCTCCCAACTAGGATTTTCTCACCGCGCAAGAATGTCAAGCACTCATCCAATTCGTTGACGGGTTGGACATGCAACTAACTGCTCCACCGAAACGTGGTGAAGCAACTCGAGTTAATCGTGAGTTGGTCAAGTGGTATAAAGTGTGAACATCACGAATGACTCGTATTCAGATCGTACATCCATCATCTCGTCGTCGTTTGCAGCGACTTTGTTCGACCTCCTCATTTCCCATCTTCCAGCCATAACCTCTTTCGAGTCGCACACACAAGCGCAACCACCTCCGAGACCAGTGCTCTGCAACTCGAACATAAGGCTGTACAAATATACTGAAGGCCAGTACTTTGGCCCTCACTACGACGAATCGGTGGCGGGCCCATTTGTACCCATTCCGGCTCCTCTAACGCCGCCAGGAATTAATCCCGAAAGCTCCTTGTCCCCGGAGAAAGGAAAAACCGGTGCCAAAAAAGTAGCCCAGAAAAAGTCCAAAGTACCGGCGGTGGCCCCCACTCCCCAAGCGAAAACGTGGAGTGAGTGGACCATCCTCGTTTACCTAAGTGGAGTCGAGGATGGTATTATAGGTGGGGAGACGGTGTTTTATGCTGACGAGGGTCGAGGGAAATCACGCACGCAACGTTCTATTGTCCCACCCTTGAGGCGCGGCAGCGTACTTCTACACAAGTGAGTCTAAACGGTGTTCACTTCAGAATCGTAATTTATAGCCATCTCCCTATAGGCACGGCAAAGAATGCTTGCTCCACGAAGGTAGGATGGTGCAGCGTGGGACCAAATATGTTCTTCGTTCAGACCTAATGTTTGGAAGGGTGCCAATGCCCTGAAAACTCGGAGAGAGATGTGTAATTTCGTCATTATTGTGGAGTAGAGTAAAGTAGAAATACATAATCAACGTCTCATGAGGTAGGGATGAACCCAATCCAATAGTTTAATGTACGTATGAATGCCTTCCCTGACCGTTAGATTGTTCCAAATCCGTGTATTATGAAGAACCAAGAGCTTGGCTCGGTGTTCCTGGCTCTACCTCCATCCTTAGGTCACGTTCGTTCGTTTCTGGATGCCCCAGTCTCCGTCTGCGTGAGCTACGTATCAAGCCTTCCACAGAAGCCGTAGGCCCGGTATCGATAATTTCGCCGCTAGCACGCAGTAACGCATTTGCTACCAACACATCTTCGGCATCTGCACTTGAACGCCGCCTCCTTCTCCCTACGACGGGGGAACGGAATGGATGAGCGGGCGATTTTGCATGCAAGGCATCTGTTGCAGGAGACATCCCGTTTGCCGGTGAATTATTACTGCCAATGCCGGATGTGCGAAGAGTGGAGGGTCCTCTTCGTCCGCTCATCTCCATAAAAGCGACATTTTGTTCCAATGTAGCCGCTGAAGAGGGCTGAGTTGTGCCTCTTTTCATGCTTCCGTGTCCTGGCGTAGAGTTGACTGCTGGTAATGTAGTCGCAGATACCCCACCAGACGGTATACGGCGCGATGGACGGGTGATATCAGTCGCCATTGTTGGCGAACTGTCTATTTCCGAGGAGGATGCACCGTCATCGCTAGAGTCTTCGGCATCATGGTCCATGGAGGCCGTCATATCAGGCGATACTGCAGACCCAGGACGAGTGTGGGCATTCTTGGAGCGTCTTCCAGAGCTTGAAGGTTCAGTAGAAGAGAATAAAGAGACGTCCCATTCGATTTGGTCGGATGGGAGGGTATCAATGGGCGCCGGGCGCGGCGATGTATCCGGAACGGTATACCGTCCCGAACTGTGTGTTCGAACGAGTTTAACATAGTATGTATGTAGAACCTCGCGTGTGCACTAAGACGGTTGGGGGTTTAATTGACCGCCGACGGAAGCACGTGTGTCGAGGGAGGGCACAAGGCGCGTTAGTTCCTTGCACGTGCATGAGACGACAATCACGACGTACCGCTAGCCTCCAATCCATCGCAGATAGGAATTCGCGTTCCAAAAGGTTAAGTTCAATGAGGCTAACGCCACCAACTTTAGCGAATAGAGGGTTTGGAGAGAAAGCATCACAGAAAGCTTTTGATAGGATAGTTATAGATGCAATGATGAACCTATGGACACTGAGGGATGAAATGTTGAAACTGGGACGCCTTGTACAGATTTGATCGATTGAATGAAGCATTATAAGAAGAACTGAGCGCTGTGAGAGTGGTTTCAGTGAATCAAAGCGCATTATACTTGATGGGAAAAGGTTTCTCACCTCGACGCGAACATAGCGGACGATTCGCCGCAAATAGTCAAGCACCGAAATACCGGGTGTAGACCGCGAGTGGAACCGAGTCAGGCCTTCCCTGGATGAAGCGGACATCCCGTTATCAGTGTCAAAATGCGTTTAAAGTCGCAAAAGGAATGGTGCGACGTAGGGACAAGCGACTAACGGCGAGAGTGGGATTTGGTCATTGTGTACAATCATGCGCTGTAGTAGATCGGCTGTTTGACGGCATCATCAGGTATCATACGTGCAATTGTTAGCACCAGATATGCAGAAGTCAGTTACCGCTCACCAATGAGAATAACTAGATCATCGATTGCGACATCTTCGAAATAGCCCGGAAGCTCCGTTAGCGTTACGCTAGTTTGTGTATTTGCGTCATTGACAGTTGAAGTTGATGTTTGGGAGGTCTCCTGGGTTGCCTGAGGTGCAGCGGACATGGATCAAGGAAGGGGCGGCGCCAAAAACGAAACTGCAAAGAATTTTGGAACCAGATTGCATCTCAGCGTGATTACACGCTGAATTTATCCAAGTTTTTGTGCCGAACTGGGGTCTTGGTAGGGGAGAAGGTGGCGAAAAGCCGGCGACCTGGGCTCGACCTGGCGAAAAGAGTCAAGTTGTCACGCGAGTGAGTATTTCTCCCCAAAATACGCTTTGATGTGATGCATCAACTCTATATTTGCTACTTCAGAGAGTTTACAAGACTCTATGAGACTATATTTTCCACCAAGATCTCTGATCTCCCAAAATGCGCACGAAAACGAGCAGCTACTGATTCAGTTTTTTTTCTGTTCTTAGGTTTTTGAATGCACTGCATGATGAATACATCGGGAGAGTTGATATACCGTTATTATTGAAACTCGGCCTTTTACTCAACGCGCGTGCGCACGAATTACCGCCCGTTTGACTCATCAACGTTAAGCCCCACACCAAGCCAAAAGAGTGGTTTGAGGGGACAGAATGCGTCTCAGTGAGCTTTCCTGCTATCGTCTCTGCTTCCCTCGAGATAGAGGTGCATAGGAGTAATTTAATGTAGAAGAGTCAATACACCTATATAAAGGGATCATGTATTCATTGAATTTCCTCTACTTGAGCCAATAGTTGATGAGCAAAACCTTTGGCTGGCTTTTAGACCCCTGAGCGATTATACGCATCAGGTCTCCCTTGCGATTCCAGATAATCTCATGAATCGCTCTCATCCCTAAGTCGACAGAAACTACCAAGATTTGCATGACAGAGACTCTAAAATGAGTTGAGTTGACGAAGCTTCACCCTTTGCCCCATCTCGCCACATGGCCAAGTCGAAAAAGTCGCTCAAAGCGACGTTAAACTCCCATCAAGTCAGAATGATTAAGAACAAGCAGATTAAAGCTATGGAAAGTCAAAAGGTGGCCGTAAAAAAGGCGCATACACTGCCAAAAGTAAAACCAGTGATCCCGTATTCGCCTTTGGATACCGTTCTGCTTGTAGGAGAAGGTTCGTTCACCCATATGTTTATGAATGCGACTTATGCGTCTCGTAGGGGACTTCTCTTTCGCCAATTCATTGGTCTCTGCACACAACCTTCCTCCTAAAAATATAACGGCCACATCATACGATTCTGAAGCTACATGTTATGAGAAGTACCCATGGTGTCAACGCACTGTTGATCAGCTCAAACAACAAGGAATGAAGATACTCTTCAACGTGGACGCGAAGAAGCTCGGGAGTATAAAAGATATAAAATCAAAGCAATTTACCAAGATAGCTTTCAACTTCCCCCATACAGGTTTGTAGCTCTATGTCTTTGCATAAAGTGGTGTTCTGACCTCAGCGCAGGCAAAGGAATTACAGATCAGGATCGCAACATCCTAAGTAATCAGGAGCTCCTAGTCGACTTCTTTAAATCTACTGCTTCCTTATTGACCGTCGGTTCGTCCAACGTGGTTGCTTCCAAGAAACGCAAGACTGCTGGGAGCGATGACAGCGATCAGGAGGACGTGGAGAATGTCGCGAGCGATGAAGAGCCAACAAACGTATCATCATCAAAAACTCGGGGGACGGTGCTTGTCACCCTTCGTGACGCTGTTCCTTATACACTATGGTCAGTTTGCCAATTCCTGTTCTGGAATGCCACACTGACGTCCTGCGAGGAAAATGCCCGAGTTGGCCAAAAAGCCTAGTGCAGGCACACCAAAATACAAGCAGGTACGATTCTCTTGGTCAACCGAGAACGCACAGACTCATGTCGATTAGTTACGCTCCTTTGCATTCCACCCACAGCACTATCCCGGATATGCTCATAGACGGACAGCGGGCCATCGAGGAGAACGCGAGATACCGGTTTTAAAAGAAAAAGATGGCTTAGTGAACGCGCGTACTTGGGAGTTTGAGCTCGCCTCGCAAACACCTTAGTTTCACGATCTCTGGTACATGGTAATGGTGGTATTGATGGTATTAGAACAACAATCAGGACAGAGACTCTAGACGACAACGCTTTCAGGTGGACCCAAATAGCTGTATTGTGTCGCCCCTGACACGGTCTCGATGACAATCTTTTCGGCTACGAAACCGATCTCCGTCGCAAATAGTTTCAGTGTATGTTGACCTGGCGCTACGACGTGGATGGTTGATGTACGAACAACTTCCTCTGCCACAAACTGCTTCCAAACGCTTGGTAGGGCTCCTAATGCGGAGTCCAGAGGAATAGGCTGCACGGTGATAGGCGTTCCATTGTCAACAGCAATACCATAACTGTGGATCATGCTGTTAATAATAATCAAGCTCGTAGAAGAAGGTCTCATACGTCAGTGGATGTCCGGGATATGTGTTAAGAGAAGGCGCGGAGTACACAGTGATGGTAATGTTGCCACTGTTCGAGTTGTAGCTGTAAAAGTCGTATTCAAGCAGGGGTCCCGATCCCGCTGTCCATCTTGAATCAACCTTGATTTGCGGGCTAACTGCGGAAAGATTCTTTCCATAGTCTGGGAGGACCTCCCAAGAAACATTGTCCACAGCCGTGGAGCGACTATAATGCTCAGGCTGGATGGAGATAATGCCACCGTCCTCCACAAACCCATGGAAGCCAGCGGGAACGGAGGTGTGGTTGGCGACCAGTGATACCGTGGTAGATTGTCCTGTGCTGGACCGTAACGTCACTACGCCAGTTGGTGCAGTTCCAGCTGGAACCGCACTCCAATCCACGGACATAAGTACACGTTGGCCTGAGGAGGCGTCCGCAATGTGGCCACTTGATGGGTTCAGTTGCAGCCAGGTCGCACTCCAGGTCGCATTCCAGTCAAATGGAGTTGGTCCACCAGCAGAAACTTCGAAATAGCGATTGGGAATGGGTGAAAAGGGAGTAAGAGGGGGAACTGCGGGTGGCTAAAGGCAATATACATGAGTACATATTCTCCTACTGCCATTTAAAGGTCTCACCGGGCAGTTGTACCCTTGTGCACACTGATTGGAGTTATCTCCTGGCCATGCACCCTTTGATCCTTCGACAGTCAGTCTCATTAAGCCAGATAAAGCTACCTGTCGCTTTTGCACGCGTGTAACGGAGGGCATGGTGTCGAGCATTGGTTCTGGAAAAAGTATGAGATTGTGGATGCTTCATGACCCGCTGTACATACGTTGCCAATAGTAGTCTTTAGAGAACAATTGTCAGTATGCTTCGGAGATGCGAACGCGAATGGCTCACAGCCTAAATGGGTTTGAGACATCATATGATCCCATTTTCCGTCCAATAAGCCGTGATATTCATCGCGTATATCTGCATCCTGCTCAAAGAGCGTTTCGACAGAGTCTGCCATGGCATTTGTCTGGCTTCTTGCTTGACTGGCATATAGCTGGTTGTAACCGGCGTTGATGTACATTGCCTGCGAAGTTCGGCTGGCAATGACTGTGTGGTGGAGAAGCTCGAAATAGGCAGCGTGGTAGTCCGAGGGGAGTGTGTTAAGAATTTGTGTGGATTTATCGACGAGTGTGTCCCACTCAGCCATAACCGTCTCCGCCCTGGTCAAACGGTATAAGTTCGAATCAAACCAAATGTCGGCCAACTTACTCGCGATAGCTGGTCAGACTATAAGTGGTACTGTTGATTAACTCGTTCTTGACTCGAGCATTGAGATGAGAGGATCGCTTGAGGATATCTGCAATGGAGGGTGCCAGTTCTGCCGAACCAAACTCTCTCAACGCCCATTGATTTCGGTATTTGTCCAAATCATCCTTTGACCATATAGTTGTGTTCCAGGCATACGTCATGAAGAAATCGACCGAAACTTCATGCGGTTTCAGGTCACCCACCTGTAGGAGTGTAAGCCTCGATACTTGACGGGTCTACTGTACTCACGTTCACAATCCATATTTTGTCTGCGTCATATCGCTTTGCCATCTCCAATTGATGGTGGAATTTGTTGATTGCGTGCGCGTTCCCCCATTTGTAGTCTCGTGGGTCACCAACGTAATCTGGCAAGGGCATTAGGTCGTGTATTTAAGTCCAGAGTTTTCCATACCAAAGTGATAGTACACTCCTGCTCCTCCTACACGGTTACGTTCGTCTGCGGCTGGGAGTCGTCTGATATTTCCCCAGTTATCGTCTGTCCATAGGAGTATAACGTCGTCGGGTACTCTCATACCACGTTCCTTCAAGAGTGTCAGATTGAGGATCAGGTGATAGCATGAAGGCATACATAGTAGCCTTGGACTTCCTTGTAAAGGCACCAAAGTTGGGGGACTTCACTGGCGTTCTTGTTGTAGACTCCAGAAAGGATGTCACGTTGGCCAGCTACAATTCGCTCCAGTAGGGCGATATTTCCGCTTTCATCAAGAGGTACTGATAGACTCTGATAAGTTGCAAATAACCAAGTGAAAGAAGGCTGCTTACAATCACCCGTTCCACGCATGCCGATAGTATAGATACTTTCATAAGGGAGTGCACGCTTGACACCGTCCGTCCAGAATTTGGTGAGATTTGCTTGGTTCTCATCCCAGTTCCAAGGGCCAGAGCCAAACATGTTCCACTCCGCTGTTGAATTCAAGCCATCAGAATAAAGGATTTTGTCAAATTGTAATATGACTCACGTGGTGATGCACGTAGCATAGGTTCTTGATGACTGATATGCAGTTGGAAAGTGGTTCCATCGCAGTGTAGAAATGCTTACCTGGTGCCCATGACAATCCCGTAATAGTCAGCGGTGAACTGATTCAAGGGATCATCAACGCCGAATGCAGAGTTCCACATGGCTTTAATTCAAGCATTCAAGTCAGGTTCGTCCACTGATGGCTAAATAGTGCTAACCTGGCCATAGGTAATTCGCCTTGAGTCTGAGAAGGAGTTCAAATATGGTGGAATAAAAGAATCGGTTAAATGGAGGACGATTTGAGCTGGTGCCATTGGAGTATTTCGCAAAAGCCCAGTCGGTTAATGCAGGCTGTTCGTCATTGAGGACTGAGGTATATGGTGAGTGCGCGCGTCAACCACAAAGCCTGTCTCGCCAAACTCACAAATCCCCCGATACTTGACGGAAGGTTCTCCATGCGAACAGGTGATATTAGAGCTTGCGTAGATTTCAGGGTGTGATTTGTACGGAACATCAGCCCACCAATGCCTTTAATTTTTGCCTGAGATGAGCATAGTCCAGAAGCGCGGAGTGGAGCACATACCAAGGGGAGACGCCGGCTTGCTCCAAGAAGTCATATATGCCATAGATAGTTCCGCGTTTGTCGGAGCCAACGATGGCATAAGCCGTCCCTACTCCAGGGATAAAGTTTTTGACGACTTCCGAGATACCTGCCTCCCACTTTCCTTGAATGGAGCCAAATTTGTTGTTGATATTTGGGTTAAGCTGAGCAGCCAGCTTGAGAAGGTTGGATTTGCCCAATGTTCCGATGATGATTGGAATGGGGGCACTGAGGCTGTCAGGTGTTCCTGGGAGGTCGTCCGTTGTGCCAGAGGAGAGAGTAATGTTGAGAATCACAGGTCTCTTTCCGGTCACCTTTTCCAGATCATTTTGCAAGTCCAATGCGGCACGATGAACTCCCGGCCAGTCCGAAGCATCGATCCAAATGGTTGCTGGTGTGTCTTGGGTACTGAGTGCGTATTGCGTAGATGTAAAAGAGAGGCATGTAGGGCCGCCTATGGCAAGTACCCTCGAAATAGATACCAAACCTAAGTAGAGAATGGACTGCGTGAACCGCATGGTGGGAAACTGGCGTGCATTAGGGCGACTAGACCAAGCTTATAAGTGGTCAGGGACGAATGTCGGCGAATCCCCCACCGGAACGGTAGCCTTGGGTGTAGAATGAACGATGACACGATGCGAGTGGCCCGAACTGAATCCAAGACGTGAATCGGATGTTGGCATTTGTATACCCCAAAATGATTATGGAGTGCATTGTAGGCATGTAATGACGGTTCTTCTACAGCTCCAGTGCTAGAAGTCTTGAGAGAAGATGTTTGAAGAACGTATAGCCCCAGGAACCAGCTGTTCGAAATCTTGAGAAATTTCGACCCAATTCCTACATTCTGCCGTAAACTTAGGGTAACATACTAAAAATCACGCAGTTTTGAATCCTTGGCCATTCATTTGGATGAAAGGGCAGGTCGAAGGAGCGTGATATTGGTCGGCGCGGGGAAATAAGAAGGAAGGGGCACCACACAGGAGGAGACAAAAGAGGCGGGACAAATGTTTGAACCATTTTTATTGCTTGTTACGGTATAAATCCGGGGTTCGATGCCATTCGCTAGGTATCCCGCCCCAGAGCGACTCCAACACGCAAAGGGGTAGGCGTCTCCTGTGTGAAAGGACGGTCGAAACGAATTCGGGGCACCAGTAATGGAGATGTGGTCGGAATTTAGATTCGCCCGTTTTCTTTGAAATGGGCGAGAAAGCGCGGACGCTAAAGCGCATTTCAATGTGTTTGAGCGATTAGATCTGGGTCACGGGGCTTCAAAGAGTTGAAAATATCTGAAATGCAAACGTAACTGTCATTCCGAAAGATCACTTTGAGTACTTTAATTGGTGTCCAAGCGAAGCAACGAGGCTGCTACCTGGCCCCTCCAGCACTATGAGCAGATAAAGATCCTGGGAGATGATTCAAAGTAAACCCCAACGAGCGGAGATGACTAGGCTGAACCACGTACTATGCACCCTCCTGTGTGAGCGTTATGCGTGGCCCGGTGGTACGGTTTGCATATGCTGGGAGATAAGATGAGACCGACCTCTATCACATTGGATTACCCCTGAAATAATGCATCCCGGCGTGTTGTGTACAGTCCGGATTTCTCCAACACCCGCGAAGCTTCATGCTGCATCCCCTTTTTTTAGGGAAGAAGCCAATTGAACCCTTCAATTCTGTTTGAGCCACTGCGGCGTGTGCTGACAGGTGGCGCTTATTGACTGCATGTATCGGTCCTGCTATGGAGATCGCCTTTGATATGATATGTATGGCTATTTATCCAACCAAAACTGTTCTCCAGTCCTTTGACTCGAAGATGTTTGAACATATAGCCTTGTTGTGTAAATAAGACTCTAGTTGACCATAGTTGATCATCGAGCAGTCTGGCTATCCCATTCTTTTAATTCCCCTTGGGCGCTGAACCTTTCTGACGCAAAATTTGCTCATTATAATCGTGCGTAAGCTGACAGAGAGAAGGCTGCCTTGCTTCACAGCCCGTCAATTATCAAATTAATTCCGGCCTCGAGGCGGATGGATCGATGCACCAGCGAAATTTGTATCACCTCGCGTCTGATTGGTTAGAAACATATCAGCTGTACTACTCACTTGTTCGGATTTTTCAGTTTTCCGGGGCCTTCATGTACCCCAGTGCCTGAAAGATAAATATAGGTACCACCCAAAGGGCTTATAAGCCCAGGGACCCTGGGCATACTTTTGTCCCCATATTTTGCATATTATCGTAAGCAGTTAACATGGCCCATCTTGTGTACGTACCTGACCTGGTCGAGGGTTGGCCACCCGTTTACTGACACTCCTCATAGTACATCGGATAGACGCACCGCAAGCAACTTTGACGAAGAAAAGGCTAACGTGAGTGGACATGTCGGTGCAGAAGCACTCTTGCTCGCCCAAAACTGTGAGTGCCGTTCCAACGGTCGAAGCCACTCCTCGCTCACCCTGCCCACCAGTCGAGGTTCCTGCCATCGTCAAGCAGCGTATAGAAGCAGATATGGCGCAGGCAACGTCTGCCGCCGTGATTGTATGTATCCTATCAACCCCCGGGCTGTTTCCCCTCGCTAACTCGATTCGCTTTAAGACCGCCCTTTTCTCAGGTACGCTCGTGACCCTCGCGCAGTTGGTGGTCACCACAGACGGTAGCGAACTCGTGCCCAAAACCCTCCGCTGGTTCAGCTATTCCTCCATCTTCCTCGCCATAACCGCCACCTTCCTCTGCCTAACCTGCGTCCGCATGTGCAGCGATCTCCCAGGCTTCGCAGCCCAGCTTATCGTGAGAGACCCAAACAGTCTGCCCGCTCGTGTAGCACGTGGTGAACCTATCCCGGCCGAACTCTTTAGTGACATGCACGAGTTAATGCGACAGTTCGGGGGTGCGCCGGCATACCAAGCAGTCGACAATGCATTCAACTTGATCTTCATGTTTGGATGTGCCTGCACGTTCACATCGCTGATCATTTGGATCTGGCACGGCGAGGAGACACCACTGGCTGGTGAGATAAATGGATAACATTTTGCGTCTTTCCATTAATCTTTCTTTGCTTAGGTTCGGTTATGGCCACCGTTATACCAACCGTGTTTTGTGTAATTTGGAGCTTCCGTCCCGCCTATGGTTTCCGTGCTCGTATCATCAGAGCTTTCAAGTGATGGGAACCAAGGTGCTCGATCCCGCAGACATGAGATTTGTGAAGACTCTTCCAGTTCTGTATGAATATGCAAGCGATTCATTGTCCCCGACCTACTCCGACTGAAAGGAAGGAGTAGAGAGGGCTTTAACGAGCTCGAACAGTCTAAAATCAATTCATGTGGATTGCAGGCACAAACGGGTTTTTTCCATAATTTATCCGTGACATATGAATGCGGTTTTCGCCTTGTGATGAATGAGATCCGCCCGAATAGGCGCTCAGCTAGGCCTTTCGCTCGCTCGCTCGCAGTCAAAACCGAACAGTAAGAATCTAGTATGAAGCACAGAAAAGCGGAAAAGTTATTGTATCTCAATCGCGAAATTGACCGCAGCGTCGGCGCGCTCAAAGGCTAGATATCCATGATGTGAACGGGTGGCGCGACGGCGCTGCCGGTGGCCTTTCTCTCCTGTAAAATGTGCTGGTTACTTTCGTCGTCCTTCTTGTATAGAAAGGCTTGGTGTATTCGCTAGGTAGTACACAATTTATCTACTAGTTCCGACAATATTTTGGGACCTCTTGCGGCGTCGCGCGTTGTTAACCGCATTGCTCGATTTCCAACAGCTAAACGAGTGAGTAGACTGCCTTCAAAGACGACAATTGATGAAGATGGAATGCCGGAGACACCCCGGTACGTACGCCGGGCCAAAAAAGTATGCGACCAACAAGGCATGTTGTTGAGAGAACATCAGTACACAGAAAGCGAGGCAACTGGCTCATTCCATCGAGAACGCCCGGACGCATCGTCCAAAGTCCCATTGGAGACACCGTCCAGCGCCGCACACGTATTATATTAGCCACAGGCAACATCGGCGGCGTGCAACCGAAAGCTCAGAGCGAGGTACAAGCATAAACAAGTGTATCAGCAATATTTCTAGCTACCAACTGATGTGAATATACCAGCGCAAGTTCGCGGCGGCTCCCACTCGGAAATCACTATGGCCACCGAAGAGGGACAACGGGCTCGACAGCTAGTTGGTTTCGATTAAAGCTATAAGAATATAAAGAGGCTATAAGCTCCACGTTCATACAAAGGAGCACAGACACGGCTGTACCAGCAGAATGACAACGAGGTACAAAGCATACAAGACTACAACGTGGTAGCGCTGCTCAGTAGTACGGCATTCTGATGCCAAAGAAGAATACACGTTGCGTATTGAAAGTCGCTTGTTCTGCGCAACGCCTCGCACAACGCCAGTGGCGATCGCTCTACAAAATCTGATCTCATGTCATTAGTCATAAATTATTGGCAACTTCGTTTTGCTTAATCTTTGTCTGCATATAAAGCGAGTCGAGACTAGTATTGGGAGGAAAATGAGCCCTAGGCTGGCGATACGGTTTTGGCTGGGTGCTGCCAGCCCTCCAACAGTCTGGTACATGGGCCCGGAATCCAATTATTGGATGTATAAAGTAACTAAATAGTGTAATTGTTAGTATAGAGCATAGAAATATATCGAAATACGCCAGAAAGTAATAGGTCCCGCCACGGGCCATATCTTCTACCTTGACCACTACCAGCTCGTGGCCCCCAATCATTCCAGGGACCTACACCTCAAAAACTACTCTCGTTTTGAACATGACACTCCCTATGCTACCAATCGAAATTATAGCTGAGATTTTCAAGTTCGCTAGTCTCGAAAAGTCAGTTCTATCCGCCTTATGCCGGGTTCGTGACGGCCGTCAACACGTGGTGTATGGGCTGTTATACCGTCATGTATCCCTCCGCCAGCAGCATCAGCTTCCAAACTTCCTCAATACGATGAGCGCAATACCGGCCCATGCCACTCGAGTTCGCGAGCTATCTGTTTCTTGGGAGGGGTTGGACGACGCTGGTTGGAATAGCGACACATACAATGTTAACTCAGAAAACAATGAATCGCGCGAAACAATGGCCATGCTTTCCATTGAGGCTGGGTTGAACGCGGGGTCTGAGACCGCCCAGGTCCTGAAGCTTATCAGCCTTCTCCCCAACCTAGAGCGGCTTCTCCTCGAGGGACCTTCGATGTCCGACTGCGCGGAGACCTTTTCCATCTTTATCGAGATACTTTTCTCAATGCCAAACATTCTGTGCAATCTTTCGGTATTTAGGTCAACGGAAGGAGCGCTTCTGAGTACCACCTGCATACGAACAATCCTGATGCAGCCTCGAATACGTGTCCTACAAGCAGAGGAGGTGGTCGAAGACGAGAATACCGATTTTGTTCTTCCTCGCGTGCAACCAGGCTCTTCGGGAGTCCAAGAAATCTACATCCACCCTCTCATCACAGACTTTTCTGAGATCCTGGTGCTGCCTCGAGAACTGCAAGTTTTGCACTACATGACCGACATTGCCGAGGAAGACACTGAAAGGATGAGAAACGCCATGCCAAGCGTCGCTTCTCTACAACGCCACCTGCCGGCTTACTCTTCTACCCTTCACACATTGGCGCTGTACTGGCCCGGGTTGGACCGCTATAGCTCTCTGGAACAAATGCGATTCGACACCTTCGTCGCATTACGTCGACTTGCAGTACCAATCGAACTACTTTTGGGGGGACACCCGTTTGATGCTCCTGACCTCAGTGAAATTATCCCCAAAGATCTCCAATGGCTTACTCTTATCGTAATCAATTCGCTTTGGGACTGTCTAGAGGGATATCGAGACCAGGTCCGTTACCTGGTGGCCAAATGTGCTCTTATACCCAGGGCGATCGACACAATCTGTGTCATGCCTAGCGCTATGTTACTTTACTGGGAAGTTTGGAATGCTAGCAGGGCTGGCATTCGGCTCGGAGAGGCTCATGACCATCCCTTTGAATTCTCCGAAATTCCGGTTCCGTTCGATATTGAGGAAATGCATGTTGACCTGGATTGGCTGTGGGGGTCTGACGAATGAAGGGGATTGGCATTGAGATCGATCATGCCCCCGATTGTTGAACATGTACACTATCCACAAATAGAGTTTACCGTGCTGTTACCAATGGGATTTGCATCATTTCTCGACGCAATCATCCATGTTGACTGGGTCAGTCATGTTGGGTACAGACCACCTTAGCTATCCATCCTCGCTGGATTCAGGGTGTCCCCCAGCGAGGGGCCAAACGTGAGTTCTACCCTTGAGGGATTCTCAGACGTGTCGCCGCGTGTGGGTGGACTAAGGAGTGGTGAACGGGGTGCAAGCAATCGCTCCCAGCCCCGCGACGGAGGGGAATCGAACTCGCGGCCGGGAGGGAGAAGGTGAATGGAGGTATCTTATCGAGGTAGTCTAGACTACAGGCAAGTCGCCACAACCCATTTACTGGCTATAATAACTGATAAGTTTACAACTGATGTATAGCTATAGTAACTGATTCCCGCTCCACTCTTCTAGACTGGCTGGAGGCTCCCTGCCGTCGCCCCTAATAGCTGCCATTTATATTATGTACATCACTAGACATACCGAGTTTGGTTTCAATACTACGTTATTCATTCGCTTGACTAATCACGTCTCGTAAACGCGATAGCTCAGGCCTTCTTGGGTATTTTTGTACGATGCCACAATATATTCTTTGAGACTCGTTGCCTTTACAATTCGGACGGTTCATCGGGAGGGACTCCCGGAGGGCCATCATATATATATACGCAAACAATGTAATGCTTTCACGTTTACTTGACCCAGCCTGACGAACAACTAATGGTGGCCAGCCTTTAATGAAGGTTGTTTCCTCGTGACCCCGTTGCTATCGAGATTGTGCAAGAACCACTAAAATCTTAGACTTAGGTAATGCAAACATAGCGCGGCGAAGTAAATGAATATCCCGAAACAATATACATTAGAATACAGCGCAAAAGAAACCAGCCCATGATGTTAAGATTAAACACCGAAG
>KN824281.1:441805-466867 GCA_000827415.1 Serendipita vermifera MAFF 305830 | reverse complement strand
CACGTTCACATCGCTGATCATTTGGATCTGGCACGGCGAGGAGACACCACTGGCTGGTGAGATAAATGGATAACATTTTGCGTCTTTCCATTAATTTTTCTTTGCTTAGGCTCGGTTATGGCCACCGTTATACCAACCGTGTTTTGTGTAATTTGGAGCTTCCGTCCCGCCTATGGTTTCCGTGCTCGTATCGTCAGAGCTTTCAAGTGATGGGAACCAAGAGGTGCTCGATCCCGGAGACATGAGATTTGTGAAGACTTCAAAGCTTTCAAGTGATGGGAACCAAGAGGTGCTCGATCCCGGAGACATGTACCGTGGCCGAGAGTTGGGGTTGTGGCACGCTGAGTATAAATACGAAACATTAATAAATGGTATGAATGATAGATATATGAGTGTTTAGGATACAATGCGGGAACCGCCCTTGCTGCTTGTGTTTATGGAAAGTGGCGATAAATTAAATGTGCAGTTATGTACACAAGAGAGCGACGGTTCGACGAGATTAAGAAGATTATTACGGATTAGGGTGTTCCTTTTGTGAACGAGATAAGAAGGGGAGTTAGGTGTGGGTGGATTTGAGGCCGACTGCGAGATCTCGACAGATACGATTGCAACCGTGCTGCTTTTTGAACGCTTCAACTCCTGGCTTGTCTGGATCTCCAAGGCCCTTATTTTCCTGTGAGCTATTGGCTGTTAGCACACTTTCGTCGATGTGTAGCGATGGACAGACCTATGGATTTGGATCTCAAAGAGGCTTAAGATTGGGGAACCGCCTGCTGGAGTTAGTTATGATAACTCATGAGGAGACATGTAAGTCCAATGCACCAATGCGCCGAGTTTGGCTCACCTTGAATGTCAAAAACTTGGGTACCCGAACTCGTCGCAAAGGAGAGGTGCGCGATTGCGTCCCATGTAAACCCAGGGAAGTTTTCCTCTGTATGATCGCCGGCCTGCTTAGTACCAGAAAGTTTAACGAAGGCTCTGGTGAGGCATGGACCATAGAGCCGGACTCTCCCTTCATCCGCGGCCGACCCGCTACATCAGTAAGTTCCTCATTGGATTATCTATCAAGCTAAACGCCCTTGCCAACAAAGTGATAGAGCATATCGATGGAGGTCCACTTTAGTCCCATCCACTCGCCTAATACTAGTTGAACACCATGTCCTTGTATAAATATCTTCATTGTCAATTTATTCCGTTTATCTCTGCAACAATTAAAGGTTACAACATGTGATGAAGCGTGGTCGTGGTGTCAAATAGCCGATGCGATGGCAAGTGGTCGAGGTCTAGTATTTTCATCCTGGCGGCTCTCGGCCACCGTCGACATGAGATTTGTGAAGACTCTTCCACTTCTATATGAATATGCAAGTGATCCATTGTATATTTTCGCAAACAATGTAATGCCTTCACGTTTACTTGACCCAGCCTGACGAACAACTAATGGTGGCCAGCCTTTAATGAAGGTTGTTTCCTCGTGACCCGTTGCTATCGAGATTGTGCAACCTTACTTGTCGAACCACTAAAATCTTAGACTTAGGTAATGCAAATATAGCGCGGCGAAGTAAATGAATATCCCGAAACAATATACATTAGAATACAGCGCAAAAGAAACCAGCCCATGATGTTAAGCTTAAACACCGAAGCCGTAGAGGGTACGGCCGGAACGCTTGAGAGCGTAGACGACGTCGAGGGCGGTGACAGTCTTCCTCTTGGCGTGTTCAGTGTATGTGACAGAGTCACGGATGACCTAAGGGGATTAAAACGTTAAAAGGGTTATAAGACACGTAAAACGCGTATTACTCACGTTTTCAAGGAAGGTCTTGAGGACACCACGGGTTTCCTCATAGATGAGGCCAGAGATACGCTTGACACCACCACGACGAGCGAGACGGCGGATAGCGGGCTTGGTGATACCTTGGATGTTGTCACGGAGGATCTTGCGCTGAAAGGACATTGTCAACGACGGTCAACATAGGCAAAAAGGCGAGCACATACATGACGCTTAGCACCTCCCTTTCCGAGACCCTTTCCACCTTTTCCACGTCCAGACATGTTTATTTAGATTTATTGGAGAGTTGTTTATGGGGTGGCAAAGGCCGTGCGATGAGTTGGTAGTTGGCGGGGCGAAAAGGCGTTGTTTTGGGGCATCTTCCGAAAACTGCCCTCTTATGCTGGCGCGGCTTCACTCCGGTAACAGGTGGACGGGTCACGTGACATTACCCCTAAACTGTTTGGTAGATGTTTTCCAGGATCTTTCTTGGAGCTATCTGGAATCAAGTTATACATTAGATATACTAATAAATATATTGTAGAGGGTGCTGTCAGGTCAGCCTTCGAGAAGGCCAAGGCGACTCAGTATTCTCAAAGATAACGATTAAGAGCAATGACGTCCATTATATCAGTCAAAGCTATTTACATCGGAAAAGGCATTTACTTCAAATCAGAAACTTCAATTCGGGAGTCGCAATTCATAGAGGGGAAAAAGAAAGCATACTGCGCGGGCACCCAACAAAGGTCCTCAACGCTAAGGTACAACCAAGCCAGGGTAAAAGAAAGTGGGGAGGATCAAGGAGTCAAGTAACGCAATCGCCGTCTAGAGACGCTCAGAGGCACTGTCGTACACGACCACAAACTCGTCATCGTCCGAATCAGATGAGGCAGACGAAGTGCGAGGGGGAGAAGTGGGCATAGAGGGGGCAGATGAAGCAGGGACGACGGGTTCAGGGCAAACAAGAGGCTGCCTCTCGGGCTCGACGTCCACAACCGAACCATCATCGCTATCATCACCGTTGAGAAGGCTTAAATCCTCAGATACACTGGACACGGTTCCCGTTCCGGTGGCATGTGACTCGATGGTGCCGGTGCGAGTGGGCTGGGTCATCTGAGCCTCGTTGAAGAAGGCACCGGGCATGGCAAGGGTCGAAGATGAAAGACTGGGGTTGCTCGCTTGTTCACTCTCGCTCGAGGTGGGTTGTGCAACTTCAATGGTGATCCAGATACGATGACCAAAGAACATGTGCGTGTTAGAGTCCATGAGACGCCAGAAGCTGTTATATGTTCCAGAGTCTTCGGGAGCCTTGAGATCACCAGCCCACACGTCGACAGAGTCACCACTGGCAACTGTGCCAACCTCGTACGTGGAGGGGGCATTAGGGAATGCACCGAGTCTGTGTCCACCGACAAAGGCAAGAACGGTTGTAGCGGGCCACTCGGCTTTGCCCTCATTCTTCATCTTCCACGACTTGATGAATTCAGCACCAGGGGGGAAGACGTGTCCATCAGGAACGTTGTTATCCTCAACAAACGATGCGACCAGAGAAGGAGGGAAAACGGGGCGTGGTGGAGAGGGGAAGTGGGCGATCAACGATGGCGCGGTCTCGGTCATGACTTCTTCGGCCAATACCTGCGTCTTGACGGGTGGCGTACGGACTGTAACTGGGATCATCGAAGATGATGGGTCAACCTTGGGCACACTGGGGAGATTGATGATGGTAGGCTCGAAACCGGCGATAGGTTGTGGCTCCGTAGTGGGAGGGCTGGGAATATCAAGGACCGACGATTCGTGAAGGTTGACATTGCTCTCGGTGAGGTCGAGCTTAGGTGCCGTGGTCTCGAATTCATGGAACTGGAATGGGTTGACCATGACACGCTGTTGCACGGGGAGACCTCCAGGCATAGGCAAGAAGAAGGGCGAAAGGGATCTCAGAGGCGTAATGTTGGGAATGGACGGCAACTCGGTAGCGCTGAGGAAGGGGTTTTCAGTGGAAGCAGAGACGGAGCGAGGGCTCTCGACTTCGAATCCGCAGGGTACGTTCTTCTCATCCAAAATATTGAACTCGGTCTGAACAGATTGCGATTGTCCAAGAGCGTTTTCGGTCTGCACAGAGATGGTGCTTGCACGGGGTGTAGCAAGGTTGACGTTCTCCTGTGCAACTGGTGCTGGAGGAGGTGACCCTACTCGGATAGAAACTGGGCGGGAGCACCATCCGGGCTGCCTTCCCTGGATGTTGAGGTCGCAGGATCGGGCGAAACTACCACGGTGGATTGGTCCTGATCCGCTAGCACAAACGAAAGGTGACGTAGTCTTTTCCTCTTGCTTTCCGGCATCCCTGATGATGCTGGGAACCCTGGTGTTGGGCACCTTGATCTTCAACAGAGGATGGTCGGCGGGGTGGACTGGGATGGGGAGGGCCTCGCAGTCTTGGCAGAGATCAAAGTCGGCGCATGCGGGTGAAGGGTGCATGCACTTGTAGCGAACGCCAACGATAGTCTTTCCACAGCCAACGGCATCGCAAATGGCACGATGGCGGACCTTTTGAGGGTGTGCACGGAAGCCTGACAAGAGGAATTCAGAGACAAATCGCATACCAGAGTGATCAGCCTGACCTGCTTGGAGGGGACGGACAACATTGCGGCGGTAGAGGACATCGCCGACGGCACCCATCTTGACGAAAGAGTGTTCAGGGTGTTGCTCACCAGCGACATTGTCGTAGCAAGTCTGGCACGTGTCAAAGTCGGGGCACTCTAGACACTTGAAGCGCATGCCAATGATGCGGTTGCTGCAAAGGTCGCAGGTAGCGTTGTGCGCGACGCGAGTGGGGGCACCGAGACGAGTAGGCGGGACGGCGGCTGCATCGGGAGCGGCGACAGGGGTGGTGGCTGGAACTGTGGGGGTGACATTCTGCATGGGCCTAATGTGCACAACAACCTTTCCAGGGGTATGCAGAGCAATGAACTCGTGTCCCGTTGCACCTGGAGCGATGTTCTGAGCAGTATTGTGTTCTGAGATCTTGGTGACCATGCATGCATCGCAGAAGTCAAAGTCACGGCAGTCCAGGCACTTGTGGCGTACGCCGACGATCGGGTTCATGCCGCACCCATCACAGGTGACACGGTTATGCATGACCGGGGTAGGCGCCGGCGTCTCATTGGAGGCAGCTGCTGGGGTGTTAGACTGGCGCGGTCCCCTTCGACGCCCTCCACTGCCCCTGCGGGAGGTCACGGGGGGTGCAGGGATAATCTTGAAGGTGTGATCGTGCGCAGCCGTATGGATGACTGCGGCAGAATCGCGAGAAACGCAGCGAGAGCAAAGATCATAGTCTGGGCATTGGTTGCACTTGTATCGGAGCCCACGGACTTGCTCGCCGCATTTGTCACACCAGATGTTGGGGTGGATCCCTTCCTCCTTTCGGCTCTCGGGTGCGGGGTCTTGGAAGGGATTGCTCGCCTTGGCGGGTTCCTCGTCAGAGGAGAGCATCTCTTCGGCAAACGTTTGACCATATGAGCGTTTGAAGTCGGTAAGGAAGGTGTTGAGGAGCGTCTTCATCTCACGCTTTCCTTCATCCACCGAGCAACACGCTGAGTCAGCGGTACTGGCCGTCGCAGTCGTGGTGGTGGCAGCGGGTGAGGGTGCCGGGACTTCAAGAGGGGGGAATGCACCAGGCATTACGGAAGCTGCTGGCAAGAGACTCTCTGGGATAGCAGGGAGTGCGTCCATGCGCAGGATGGTGGTCTCGTGTGAGGGGAACGAGTGGTAGTTGGCTTGGACGGATGACCAGTGACCGTCATGGGCTGCAATGTCGCAGATAGGGACTCCATGTTGAGAGACGATATTAGTCACTTTATAGCCCCCGACTTTCTTTCCAAGGACCTCGACAAGCTGGAGGCGCCGACGGGTACGGTAGTGCGCAGCAAGTAAGCAACCGGTGCCAGCATATACAGCGGCCGTTTAAGAGGTATTTAATGTCGATAAGCATGCAGAATCGTCAGCAAAATGTATGATAATGTGGCAATTAGAGATGGCGCTTACGCGTGCGTGGAGCTGCACAAAAGTGGGGAACTCCCAGAAGGAAAGACGACGGATATTACCGTCTGGAGTAGTTATTTTGAACGTAAATGGCATATTTGACTAATTTTCCAGAATTTCGCGGACGGGGGAGTCAAGGGTGGTGGAGGGTGGAGACTGGAGGCGGTCAGCGTCAAGGAGCGAAGGTGCTTATAAGCCCCGACACGGGCGCAGCGAATACGCAGTCAACAGTAAGCCACGTAACTCTTTGGCGGCCATTAAAACGCCAACATTGTGGACGCGTCAGCAGAATTCATTTGAGAGGTCTTATTATACCCGCCTCATTCTCGTAATGCCATACTAATGCAACGAAATTAAGATTACATGCGAGCTAGAACTTGAAATCCTTTTCCTTTTCTCGTTTCTTGTTCTCCTGCTTTTGTCTCTGCTTCTTCGTATTCTCCGCAACCATATCAGAAAAGTCCTCCTTGGCCCCGGGCACATGGACGCCGTTGCCCGTTCCAGATCTCGAAGCTTCAGCATAGTGCCTGCGCAGTTGGTCCTCCGACATGCCCTCGAGCTCGGCTGCATCGATAGAGACATCCACTCCACCTTTGCGTTTGGACCCTCGCTGCTCCTGACCAAGAACGGGTAGGTTCGCAGAGCCCCCGCCCTGCGCCAATCCAGCAACGTCGTAGCCTCTCTCGCTTCCCATAAGACCTCGGATGGCGGTTTGCCGCTCGGGTACGACCTGGTAAAGTTGCTTGGGTCCAGTGTCTGCTGATTCTGGTAACGCCCTGACTCCCGCGTTCTTGCGCAGGTCCAGGAAGTCTGGTGTCTCCAATCCACCGGCCACAGTAGAGACCACACTGTTCATGCCTGACGGTGTCTCCATTCCTGACGGTGTTTGAAGTCCTTCCATAGCATTCGATGGCTCTTCTTCCTCCTCTTCCTCCTCTTCCTCTTCCTCGCTCGATTCTTCCTCTGAACTTCGCGTTAGCAATTAGTAAGAGAGATAGGATACGCGTACCTTCGTCTGGCTCCAGTTCACCCCATGCTTCTCTTTCGACTGGCTCTCCTGCCTGAACATCTTAAGAAATTGCTTCAAAGGATTAAGCGAACAGCATACCTCTTGGAAGTCGGATGCCTTTGGCAGTACACCGAATACATCACCGTAAAGCGGTCGATTATATTCATCCATAGGTGGTTTACCCCAACCTCCTGGATGGAATCCCCATTGCGCACTGAAAAGAGTTAGTCTTGAAGAAAGGGTCGTGACAGTCGTTACATACCCTTGAGGAAGAGGGGCGTTTAACCCAGGTATCCGTAGGGTAGGATAACTTGGCGGTGGACCAAAGCGCTGCATGCTGATTAACCAAGGGGGTGGCGCGAGTGGTGGAATCGAAAGAGCTTCGATCAGCTCAGGCGATAGATCACCGGGTCGCTTTTCTTTTAATGAAGTTTCGAACTCTTTTCCTTCATAGTACCTTTGTAAGCGTGGTAAGTAAACTGTGCCCCAAAGGTGTTCGCTCTCGCTCACATCTCGCCGAAGCCCGTCGTAGGGGGTTTTGTCATATGCTTGAAGAATGCGTCGTGCAGTTTTTGATAATCTATATCGACCTTTCCCATTTTTGGTTGGACCCGCTCTCTCGTCTTTGCTTTCAAGGACATGGCCGCCTCCTTTTCCTTGACAGCTTCACGGATTGTAGCGATACCGGTATCCGCAATGTATGCCGGTAGCTGAAACGGTGGCTTCTCGATACCACGCTTGCCCTGTAGATAGTCACGTTTTTGGTTCCAATGCTGAGGAATCGGCACGGTATTGCGGTACGACTTGAGCGCAATCAACAGTCTTGGATCGGCAGCAGATGGATCGTACCAGTCGACAACTTCTGGGCGGTTCACCAGTTGCTTGAGCTCCGCGACCGTGAGCCTGCTAGCCTTGCGCTGCTTCTTCTTGGACAGAGTCTTCTTCTGTCCACCTTCACTGTCCTCTCCATCAGATGGCATATCATCGTCCGAGTAGATGACCTCTCCTTTGACAGGAGCTGCGCCCTCGCCCGTCTAATTCACAATGTTAGCTTGAGCATCTGTCGTCTGCAGTTCGACATACGGCTGTAGTTTCTGGAGGAGGTTTGAAACGTGCAAATACGTTTGAAAACTCGTCCAAAGCGGCATCTTTGACCTCTAAGGACTCGAAGACGTACTCTACATCATCATTCGCATCGCCTAACATCCTATCATCCTCCGAATCTTCGTACTTGACTCCATTTGCGCTCTGTCAATACATGAAAACTGTCAACGTTCCCCCTTTGGCGCGAGAAGTAGCGATCCGCACCGGCGTCGCCTCTTTATCCGCCGTAGCCTTTTTGAGTTTTGCCTTTTCCCTCTTGTACTGATTCTTGGACTTGATTTGCTTCCCGGACGGCTTGTTACTGCCAGTTTGGGCCACGGCCACCATTTTATCGAAAAAGTTTGTGGTATGCAAGGACCAAGAGCCGTCCACCTGGGACCATGCAAGCAAATATGCCGCTTGAACGGTAAAGAGACGCGACATGATAAGTAAATAAAGATTCGATTCGTACCAGGCTACTGGAACAAACCGTACGTCCTCAAGATCCTGCATGCTTGTTTCAATCTGACAGACTGTTGCTACACACAGTCAGTTAAACTAATTGCGTGAAGTATATTACAAACTGCGGGACCCGTAGGTTCAGCGGATGCTGACCGCGAAACGCGCAATTGTGGCCCAATACAACTGCAATGGCCCCAAAAACACGCGTCAGACAAGGCCCGACCATCTGAATAAGGAAGCTCAAGGGTTGAAACTACGCCACCCACGAAAAGAGCAATCCTGAGCAAACAACCCCTGACCGAAAGTATGAATAGTTCCCAAAAGGCGCGGAGCAAAGGCAATGACAGACTCGGATGAATTTTATCAAAAAAGTTGGCGGTACGCTAGATCCAAGCGCCCGGGACAATGGAAACGGGAGCCCAAGCAAGCTACTTGAAGCCTGACGAGACGCGACATGATAAATCCAACGCGAAGCTCCTGCCAATTTGATTACGCATGAGAGACCCAAAATGCTGGGGCGTTCAGAGTAGTGGCTGCTTTAGAACCCTGCACGGCGTGGACCCTTCTACGACAGCGAGGATGCGAGGCCTTTGTCGGACCGGTGGCATTTTACTGTATAGCTAGCACAATTACTATACCAACCGGCAGGTCCTTGGTTCTTGTCATTCTCCTCCCCAAGCAGTTCCCCGAGCCAAGGCAATCTATTTTCAAAAGCTGAAATGAAGGCACGCGCTGTAGCTGCTTGAAAGGAAGATCTGTGGTCTCGTCTATAAAAGGGGAGAAGACGAACCATAAAGGACCTTCATGAATCTACATCTCTTTATCTTCCTATCACATACTTTAATTGAAGCTCTTTATCATGGATCCTCCCGAAAGTTTGCCAACTACAGTCATGGCTGAAGAATCTAGCTCATACTCTTACAGACACGCAGCAAGCTAACACTACTACGTACCAATGTACGTGTAACACAGAATCTTCTGGCTTGTCCCGTAGCCTACAAGACCCATTCTCCGGAGGTGAGACAGTCCGTATCGTGGTGTCTTTCGCCTATACTCATCATAGATGTATAAAAAGCGGCTGATCCAGTGGAAGAACAAGGAGTGAGGTACGGGCATACTGATTCATATTACTTATACTTACCACTTCCATGCATAGAATTGTCGCCAATTTTTTTGGGAGTTGACACATCTACTGGCCTTAGTGTGGCAACTCGCCCTTTAAAATATATTCAAGAGAGGAGGGTAGATCCTATTCTCGACCGAAGCAACTTTTCGTCATGCCGGCTGATACTCTGTTATTTACTACTGGAACCGCGTCTTACTTGTTTTTAATATCTTTAATTTAATGGTCCTTCGGATATCGCCTGACCTAACGGATAGAAAAATGCGCTCGAGTAATAATTCCAGTGAAATTTCCGACGCTGACAGCAACAGTACATTCGATCCGTTGTCCTGATAGCCAGGGGCCGTCGATACAGTGCACAACCCAAACAACGTCGTGTCAATGTGATGATAAAGCACACTCCCGAAGCCAGCGGCCGACGGGCTTGTGAGGCCAAACTTTTGGTTTGGTAAGCCCATCAAGGCCACTGGTCTATTATTGGGGGAGGGGGTAGGCAGTTGTGTATAGCAATTCGAAGGTAGTTGGCTATTGGCTTGGTACCGTGGGTGGGGTTCGCCACATGATATAAAGGCGGCCCTGTGGCGCCTGTCAACAAGAAGGTCAGATCAAACCAATAGCAGCAGTGTAATCACCCTATTTTTGTATTTTACCGAAGCGAGTAACGCACATAGGCAATGCCCAGCATCCTATCATCCTCCGAGCTTCATACTTGACTCCATTTGCGCTCTGTTAAATAAAACATGAAAACTGTCAACGTTCCACCCTTTGGCGCGAGTAGTAGCAATCCGCACCGACGTCGCCTCTTTATCTGTGGAGCCTTTTTGAGCTTTGCATTTTCCCTCTTGTACTGATTCTTGGACTTGATTTACTTCCTGGATGGCTTGTTACTGCCATTTTGGGCCACGGCCACCAGTTTATGATCGAAAAGAGTTTGGGAAAATGGAGCCCGTCAACCTGGAACCATTGAAACAGGAGTCAAATAAATCTTTAAGAGACGCGACAGGATGATTTGGAAATGCAAATGCGTAAGAATCTGATTCGATGCCTGTTGGAGCAGTAGACGGGCGCTGAGGTCGTACGTCTTCCTCACCTCTGAGTCTGTCAGGTGGCACTGGACCTTCGTTTGCTTGGCATTTTGTCAAAACGGGTTATACAGTAGTGGCAACTTGACTGTATAAGGTCCTCGCGTGACTGACAAACTGTAATATACACCTTGTGATTGGCGATTGATGTTAGAATATCCGTACCTCCCCAAGAAACGCCTGGACTTCGTTATAAGGCTCGGGCTCCAGTTTGTTCTGATCGACACCCGCTGCGCGCTTAGTCGCAGTTGTCGGGACGATGTGTGGTTCTTAGGGCACTCTTCTTCTCGTTATCCACTTCGAGAATCAGTTTACTCGCAGCACATGACTAGGACACAAGCAGTTGGAAAACTCAAATGCTGCTTTACATCGGGGTTGTTCATATTCATTCGCTAACATAACTGGCTACATAAGACAGGGTTGCTAGTGGCCGATACACTTTTTAAACTGAAACATCGGTGGCGCTCGATCATATGCCCCGCCCACCCGCCTCCCAATAGGTGGGCCCCACCAGCATTATCGTCGCAAAATGACAAAAAAGGGAAAAGCGATATATCGTACATGAGATATCGCGCAGTCTCCCCGGAGTCACGAGCTGGCTACAGATTACAAAGCCATCAGCTTACAGCATGTGCAAAAAGAAGATAAAAGAAAGCGTCGATTCTAGGTATAAAAGGAGGGAAAGCTGGACTAAAACGCATTTCCATTAAACGGCCTCTCTACATCAATCACTGCAGTATATCCTCACTTTCCTAGCACATATTGCGACCAAATATCTATATTGAGACTAAGTGCTATCATGGATTGCGGAACAGGTATGTGGGCTATAGTCGTAAATAAAGGCTCTGGCTCATAACTTTGCAGCCACGCAGCAAACTAATGCCAATACGCATCAAAATCAGTGTATGTGTAACACAGAATCTTCTGGTCTGTCTCCCACCCCACAAGACCCGTTTTCTGGAGGTGAGACGTTTGACACCGTCGTGTACTCGCCCGTTCTCATTATAGATGTATAAAAGCGACTGAACCAGTAGAAAAAAAGGCCGCTAAGTACGAACATACTGATTTGTATCAAATCATACTTACGACCTCCGTAGAACTGTTGCCGTCTTTTTCGGGAATTGACCCACCTAACCGACTTTAGCATGGCAAATCCTCCTTTAGAATAGATTCAGTGGAAAGTAGATCATGTTCTCGACCAAATCAACTTGAATTGAGCCATACTATTAAACAAGCGTTGAAATTTGCCTTGGTTGTGTCTATACTACGATAGCTGTCTCGCGCTTCCGTGTGTGGGTTCAACTGTGCAGTTAAGAGCATTTAGCCAAGAGTTTTCAGGAGAAAATAGCCTGCAGTCTTCACCGCCCCTCCTCCATCCTCGTTCCTCTGCCTAAAGGGTTGTTTTGTTCTGAATGGTTACTCTCAGACTGGTGTCAGACCGCCTGATAAACCGTGCGAACAATGAAGTCTGTAGATATAAGCGTCACTGTATCCTGATTCTTTACACCCTCTAACCGAACGCCACTTTGATCACGTGTAATGCGAGCCTGCCCGCCATGTGAATGCTGACAGGCCTAACGCGGGGGTGAGGGATTGGTTTATTAACATTTGATGGATAAATTCGTCTATAAATATAAGCAAGAATATCTCCATAGTGACGAGAGGAAGGTCTCACGACATTCCAAAGTTATATGTGACATCAGACACTTTTCCCCTCTTTTACGAACATTTGGACTTGATTTGCTTCCTTAATAACTTGATATTGTCAGTTTGGGACACTATCGTCATTTTACCAAAACACAATTGGCGATCTGCTCGAACCAAGAGCTCGTCCGCCTGAACCATGGGAAGAGGAGTCCAAGAAAGCGACTTGATTCGGAATAACTGTGAAAGAATTGTTTGGAAATACGTAAGGACCCGATCCGCATTGCTGGAACGATGGACGGTCACCGAGGTGGTTCTACCCCAAGCTCATGCCTAGTCCCACATGAACCTTCCCAATACAAGATTTCCACGTTGCCGGAAAGGGTAATAGCCGTTTTGCAATCGGAATCTCAGCGGACGTCAACCTGTCAAAAATGGTCCCGTCTTCCCAAATCCCAAATATAGACAAGACCCCGTTACTAGAGAGCGTCCATGTCTTTTCACCAAAATTAATTTAATCTCAGCATATAATTACGACATAGGCGGTCGGAGAACTCAAATGTCGCTTCCCCTCCGGGTTGTCCACATGTTCCCGGCCACCAGGGCCAAGAAACCAGAGCCCATTCTCTACATTCTTGGCACATTCAGTTGCTCTGTAAACAGAAAATCGCGGGTTGGTGACAGAGTGGCTTCTGTACAGATCAAAGCGAGCGCGATAGTTTGCACTCTAGCCCCGATTGAAAGGCGGAGGGATAAATTGTAGCACTACCACGTGGTCTATGTCTACATATAGGCGGCTATCTGTTCAAAAGTCACTTCATCTCGGTTCCGTCAATCTTTCAGCCCGAAATATTACCCGACAATCAAGGGAAGAGGGACTTCCAGGCAGTCCTTTGTATACCAATATCTGGGATTACGCGGTCACGTCCACAAACACCAAGCCAAGACTATTGCCGGAGCGAGGGGTGAAGGGGTGTGTTGCGCCTATTTACGTTGACGATGTCACCGGCTCACAGGATGCAAAGAAGAGGAGAAGAGTCTCGGAAACGAAAGTTTTCGGTCCCGGGTATAAAAGGGGGAAGGATGAATCAAAAAAAGAAAGTACCTTCATCAAGCTTCCCCAGATCACTTACTATAGTGTATCATTATTCTACTATCACATCTTGTGATTAAACCTCCGTAACAGAGCAAAATATATCCATGGACCCTCAAGGTATGTCGACTACAGGCTTTGATAACGGCTCTAGCTCACAATCTTGCAGACACGCACCAAGTTGACACTGATTCGCATCAGGTTCAGCGTGCATGTAGCACGACAGCTTCTGGTCAGACCCCCGCTGCGCATGACCCGTTTTCCAGTGGTAAGATAGTTAGCATCGTCGTGTCTTACCCGTGCTTACCATAGTTGTTTTAAAGCACTTGACCCTGTTGAAGAAAGAACTGCTAGGTACGGGTATTCTGATTTGGATCACCTTGTACTCACTATCCCCATAGAATGATCGCTGTCTTTTTTGCAAACCCACCCACGTAAATGGCTGTGGTGCGGCCAATTTACCATTAGACTAGATTAAGAGAAAAGAATGAATCCTATTCTCGACCAAAGCAACCTTTCGTCATGAGACCTGGTGCTCGATTGAAGCCGGGATTTTCTCTCCACTTCTTTTTCGCTATACCCCTCACTTTAGTTATATTATACAGTTGAATAGATGGTTTGCCTATTCTAGTTTGGACCGAAACGGCCATGTCGGTATGCACAAGAAGGGCCCACGGGGCAGTTACGAGACTGAAGGGCCGGACCTGGCGTAGTCCGCAGCCGCCCGCGTTCTCACTCCCCATTTGAGTGGCTGTTTCACCCTACATGGATACTATAGCATCAGAAAGGCTTATTACAACAAACAGTTCTTCACACCTTTGAACGGAACGCCACGATCACGTGTAACGCGAGCCTGCCCGCCATGCGAGTTTTGGACAGACTCACGCGGAGATGAGGGACTAATGTAGTGATAATAAATAAATAAATAAATTCATAAATATGAAGAGATAGTCATTTGCGTTTGCTAGCCAGCAGCCTTCGAGCAAAGGTATCTCCATGACGACAAGAGGAGGGTACCACGACAAGATTAGACATGTCATTAGTCATGTCAAACATGAGACTTGCCACTCCTACGGACGTGCTCTCCGAGAAGCTCGCCATCAGCGAACCCCATCGTGCTGTTCAATTGTATCAGAGTTATGTATCTGGTTCGTTCAATAAATCCGCTTACCACCCGGGATTTCCGCACGACCCTTTGCATAAACACGGGGTATACGAGAAATGCTTGAATATATGCGCTATGACTCTGCCTCTGCGTGTGTTTGTGTATATGCAGTTCTCCTGCCCCGGGGCAAGTGCAAAAAACGTACACGCGTATCCTGTGGATGTGCGCGTGACAAATGCATCAAATCTTGAATTGTGCGTGGCTAATAATCCCGTGTTGACAAATGGATCCTCGGGCTGGAGAGGAGGCTCCGGCTCGTTGTTGCGTAGCCAAGATGAGCGCATAAGATATTCTTGGAGATGGCGCAACAATTGTGCGTTGGATATTGGATCCTGGCTTGCAGCCTGTGGGCCAGACTGCCCTGCAGGGGCTGTTCCTGTAAGGAGTGTCAGCGTTTGCTACGGGTGCCATTGGTGACTTTTTGAAATGGAAACACGTGCCTTGTGCAGTCGGAACGGACCTGTCAAGAAGTGGGAACAACAAGGCCTGGTCCCCGCTATTGTGGATTCGCAAGAGCTCGTTAAACTCCATTAATAAATAGATACTTCGACTATATATCGTTAGCATGTGTATAAGCAGTTGAATGGAAGCACATGCCTTGATAGAAAGGTGTTTGCATCTCGAATCATCCCCCATTGCTCACTATAAGTACTGTTGTTTAAACAAAGAAAAGGTTTGCCACCCTCGTGAGTAGAGTGTGCTGAGAGCGCCAAAATGGATGGAAGTGGCTCACCCGGGCGATGAACGAAAGACTGGCGCCTCCAGCCAGCCAATCAGAGATGTCGAGGCCCTCGAGTTCATCCCGCGGTGACGTCGGAGAGTCCAAAGAGTGTGGTTTTTTCCATCCGCGGTCGTGCCCAGATAGCTGACCTGGGCGTACACAGCAACGCCCTCACCAACGTGTGGGGCCTTGCTGGGCCCAATGGGTGGTGTTGAGAAAAACCATTAATGAAAACAAAATATAACATGAAGATGAATGGGTTTCAGGTTTCTCCTAGCTTCGTGGCCCGTTTTGGGGGCCTTGCCCCTGCCCCTTGGGGGTTTTTGTTGGCCAACCAAGGGTTGGTTGGACCCCCAGGATTGGCCAAGTTTGGCTTGGAATTTTGGTTTTTTCCTTTTGGGCTTTTGGTGAAGACAGAAACCGGTAAAAGAAGACGAAAAGCAAGAGGGCGGCGTACCACCTCCCTTCTCTTCATTCCTCTCGGGGCCTCCTTTCCTCAGGCGTCATGCCCCACCAAGGGCGCCATTTTGCTGTACTAAACCGTCATCTTATGTTGTGCGTGGCAAGTCGTGGCCTTTCCAAGTGGGACTGTACTTTGCCTTGTCCAAGGGGGCCGCGAGGAAAAGACGCTGAAGTGACCAGCGAGTAATTAATAGACTCAGACCTCGAGCTACTGAGTCATTCTCGGCTGCCACGCCCACATTAAGCGATGGATTTCTGTCTCCAACCCCCTCCATTGCTTTTTGCAGCCCCCGACCCTCTTCCCGACAGTGTCCCGCCCAAATCGCGTCTTGAACGGAGATTGTGGAGGATAGCATGCGCTTAGGATAGATGGAGTCATTTGGTCCACTGGTTAGGGTCCCTGCGGCCCGTTTCCTAACATGAAATCCGCATGAGTGACCGTATTGCATGACGCTATTGCATCGATTACTCTCCGCATGAAATGACTCGAATAAGGAAATACCATACGTCGTTGCCGACAGTGGTCTGGTCGAAACCGTCGGGTGGTTTTCAGGAAAATGATAGGGTTGACCGCGCCTGTACCTCCTCTCTTACGTGGATACCTATGCGAGCCTTAGAGATGGCCTTTTCGACCAAAGGAATTGAACAGTCATACGCCGAAACATCGGATAGCATGGTCGAAATTGCGGGTTCTACTCAGCAGCAGCATAGCCGCAGTGCCTTTGCCCCCTTCGGTTGACACAGCAATTGCGAAGCTGGTCCATCAAAATATTCTATACGGAGCATGCCCGTACTTTCTCTCGAGAATTCCTTTTTTGTGCATTTCTGGTCGAATCCCGGTCCCGCCTCTGCGATTCTTTAAGCCTTGACTCCCAGCAAGAAGCCTAGTAGGAATCAATGCGTTTTACAAAAATAAATGGTTCACCAGAACGCGAAGTGGCAAAAGGGCTATTCAGATATCATGCGCCCACAACATGGCAACTCTATCGTCTTGTTTCAGGTGTATTATAACTCTCTAAGCTCGGCGTACATCCTCCGCGCGAAAAGTTCTAAAGGAATTTTGTCCATCCAGCCTGCGGAGATCTCCACGTATGAATGTGTTTTAAGTCTGACAGACGGACTCGGATGTAGAAGAAGACGGCCGTAAAATACGACTTCAATAATCGCCGCAAACCTCAGCGCCTGAAGTGGGGCGTCTGTCTCAACTGTTCCGCTCACAAGGCAATAACGTGGATACACAAAAAAAGGGAGAGAAAAAATTCGAGGCTCAGCTCAAAGCTGTGAAGGGTAACTCGACTCCATCAAGCATGGTCTCCCAAAGGCGTGCCTGCCTAAAATCAAATCAAGAATCAGCACCCAGTTGTCGTGACTCAATCCGTGGCTGAACAATAAGTGGTATACTCAAGCGCTGGATACTCTGCTTTTTTTGTTTTTCCATCAGGCATCCTCTTACTACGGTCGCCGTCCCAATTCATTCCAGCCCGGTGTATATAAATCCAGGCTGTCGACTCTAGGTGTTCTCCTGTGCCCCTCATTTATCTACTTTTGATACACTCTACTCATGGAACAAGGTGCGAGAGACACGTACGGTGCGCTGACCATCACACTGACCTCCGCCTAGGACATTATCTATCTGGTAACGGGTACGCCTACTTTACCAACGGACAGCAGGTTGGTACTGCGGGTACATCCAACGACCCAAGAAATTCGTATCAGAATGTGTCATACGGTACGGTCCACGCCAACGCCGCTGTTCACAACGGCGGTCACTTTGTGCAGCCAGGCTATACCACAATGCCCATGCAAGGACATATTGGTCAGTCTGTGGAACAAATACATTTACCCATGGCCTCCTATCCGTCGATTATCAATCCCCATAACCCCAATGATACACGACAAATGCGTACCGTTAGGGAGGGGACTTCCCATACTCAATCTCATCCAATTTCCAGTTCAGGCCCCCACCGAGGTACGTTCCCATAAGTTTCATGTCTAATGTACAGTTTGGATAATGAACTGCTAGTGTCAAATTCGGCGATTGGTCACTCAGCCGGGCCTTCTGACCATATGCGATCAAACGCGGCCTGGTCGCAGCTACAAACGATCCAAACCACATCGCCACAGACTCCTGTGCGCCAATCCCCGAGTCCCAGGGGGTCGAACTCGCTGGTAAACGCAAACGACGCGCTCGCTTTCGCCCGAGCATCGTTTCCGGTCGGTACACCCGACTATGCGAGAAAGCAAGCCGAGATGTACGAGGTCCTCATGTCAGCTTGGAAGCAGAACAACATGTTCGAGCCCAGTCCAGAAACCTTGCTCCGATTCGCCACAAAGGAGAACGGGTTCTGGATGTGCGCACTCTACGTCGACGGTCACAGGTGTCAACGCTCGTTGACAGACCGCCAACGTCAGATTATTGAGCATATTCGTCGCCATATCAAACTAGAGCCTTTTGTCTGCGAGGGGTCGCCTTGGTACGTTTTACTATCTTATTCGTGATATGCCTCATCGACGCTGATCTTCTGTTGGCAGCCCCGCCTCGTCAAATGGATGTGGTAGACGCTACTCGTCAGGTGATCCTCTAAGGAAGCACCGAGACGGAAATCTGAGAGGAGAGAGTATATGTGAACGATGGTGAGCAGAGTTATGACTTCAATACTACCAGCTCGCTAACGCTATGACTCTTTCAGCGGAAGGGTTCTTCTTCCCGGAAACATAATCCGTCATCAAACAACTAGCTGTCGTGAAGGCGGACAATAGTCAGCCAACCGACTAGTTGGCGGTGAAGGTGGGCACCAGTTGGTGTCCCATAACGGCTCAAATGGACCATCTGCTTTTTATCTACACTTACTACTACCATTATCTTAATTATTCCTTCCGAGTTCCCCGATTCCTGTTCTCCTTATAGCGCATTCCATTGGGACATTATTCAAGATTCGGGTACACTTCGTCGAAACGCCGTAATCGTATGCCTGACCAGGCAGGAGTTATCTTGTAGCCGGTCTTTGAAAGAAGCCCGGAGCCGTCTTCATCCTGTCTGAACCTTCCTTCTGAGCCTTTCAGGTTATGCATCTTACGCCTAGTCCATAGAACTGGCACCTTGTTATCCAACCAGAGTTGTCGTCCTAAACCCTGGTTCTTAGTATACTCACGAAATTTATGCCTTATGATCATGATACGTGATGGCATTGTCTTATGATCGTGATACGTGATATGACCGTCCGCCTTATAATCACGATAAGTGATGTTAGTGTGAATCATGTGTTTTTATAGCATTGATAAAGAATGATAGTAATGAGAGATCGGCTGTAGACGCAGCCGCGAGCGACTGGCTACCCATTATGGAGAAGACGATGAACGCGACGCATGTATAATTGTCGGGGCCGAGTAACGGAGGATTGAGAGAGGTGCCTTGGAGGGAGAAAAGAGACCGTCAGGGCCAACCAGCGGTACAATCCGATTGTGACAGCCTAATGAAGGGGAGTACCGCATGGAACAAGCCAAGTACCTCGGCAATTCGATTGTGGCGTGAAATTGAGGCTGCGGGTGGAGGATGGAAAAGGAAGATTGGCACAAGGGAGTAGTGGCTGAGCGGACGACGACAGGGAAAGGACAAGAAGGGAAAGAAAGAAAAAACTAGGTCCGTGAGATGCAACGTAATAGCAATGGCAAGGGGGAATGTGTCAGGGGGGACACAGCAAAATAGAGATGGACAGAGACTAGGTCCGTAGAGTGGGGGTTGGCAGTGCAGGGGGAAAAACAAGGAATAAACAGTATGAGTCCGAAGTGGCAGACAGATGGTCGTAAGGCTCGTATTTTTGTAGAATTTCCCTCTCGTCCCTCTCTCGCTCATCTAGGACATACATCTATTGAAACAATTTTGCGCGACGATGGAAAAGAACTGGGGTTGGGGTCGGCCTCCTCGTTCATGGCATGAGAGTGGGTCCTGCAGCGGGGGCTGCCTCCCTCTTGACCTTTGCGGCTGGCACAGCGCATGCTGGGATCGCAGCAGTCAACGCATCCCATCCATCAGGGTAGACACAACCTGAAACGGGAACAGCCATGGGCGTAGTGTCGGTCGCATCGTGCCATCCGCTGCCCATGCTGACTGTGGCACTGGCAGCCGCACCGGATAATGTGGGGACGGGCAGTGTTGGGAGAGCACCAGTAGCAGTGTACTGCGGAAGTTGGGCGACCAGAGCAGCGCCTGCGTATCCGCCGATAGTGGTCGGCGGCCACGGGTAGCTAGCGAGATCAGCTGGCCCGGCGCCTGTACCTTCACCAATCTGGCCTCCAGAGAGTGTTCCGGTAAAGGTATTGACGGCGGCGCCGAGGGAAGCACAGTGACCTTCAGCTTCACGGGGATCAGCGGGTGCCCAGCCTTCCTGGATAGCGAGCTTGTAACTCCAGAATGGTGTCTCGACTTTGCCGGTGGCAGCCGATTCTCCGATTCTCCAAGTCCAGAAGAACCAGTTCTGAAGAGCATCCATGGTGGACATACTGAACGACTTGAGCGCATCCTTGGTCGCCTGGTCCCAAGCCTGGTAGTTGGTCCACTGGTCACACGACCCAATGCGAGGTGCTCCCTCGAATGTACCTTCGTAGCGGGTTCCTTGTCCGACAGCGTTGAGATAGAGACCGCAATCGTTGATGGCATTGCTCCATTCACCGGCAGCAGTCATACCAAACGCGCTCATGGAGTCGCTGACGAGGCCACCCCAGTTGGAGCATGGTTGGGCAACAAACGATTCAATGGGGTCGGCGCTCATCGCTCCAAATGCCAGGTAAGGATGTGTATCAAGGGCAACCCGATCGGCTCCCGGCAAGAATCCGGTCCATTGACTGAGTCCTTGGAAAGCTTCATGGATGGAAATGATCGGTCCGTTACCGGCGCCAGTTCCGCCGACCTTGCGGATGATGCGGTAGGCTTCGGCATAGAAAGACTGAATGGACTCTAGTGGGTAGGTAGTGGCGCTGGACCTGGGTTCATTCATAATGCCAAAGAAAGGCACGACGTGAATGTATTCGGGTTGTGAGATGAATTCCGCAATGACACGAATGTAGTCGAGGGCACGTTGGGCGTTGGCGAGACCCATAACGCCGTTCATAAAGTTGATTTGACCAATCTTTCCACTGTGATTCCAGCCGTTTTGAGATCCGGGAATGGCGTGGAGATCGAGGTTGATACGGATACCGTATTTGCGAGCCCATTCGATGGCCTTGAGGAAGTAGGTCCAGCTGGTCTTAGGAAGGAAGGGTTCTCCAGGATACACCTCGATTGCCCAGAAGGGAAGTGGGATACGGACCCAGTTGAGACCAGCAGCAGCAATCATTGCAAAGTCCTCTTCAGTCTACAGAAATGTGTGATTAGTATTGGAAATATCCTTAGATGTAAAATAACGCACGATAAAGGTCTTGTAGTGTTCTTCGATCGCGTTCAAGTTGCCATCACGGGCCATGATGAGCTCAGAAAGAGTCCACTCATCAACGGCATTGGGGTAGAAGGGTTCGTACAAGGCGGGCGAGATGAAAGGTTCAAGATTGAGCCATCCACCCAGATTGACACCATAAATCTTGTCAGTTCCCCACTTCCATTGTTCGCTGAGCGGGGGTGTATGGGCCTGGGCACGGGCGCTCTCGTTAAGTGGGTTTGCAGGATCATAGACCCAGAAGCCGCCAAAGGTGTTGTTGTAGATAAAGGTTGAGCCATCATCCTTGGTGACAGTAGAGCCATCACCACCAGTCGTGACAGCAGCAACAGGCGTCTGCTGGCCCGTCGAATCACCTGATCCGGTACCAGTGTGGCCTGACGAGCTGCCGCTGTTATCACTAGAGCCCCCACTCTTCTTGACGACAAAGAGGTAGACTGGGACGGCAACAGCAATAACGACGACGACGAGACCGGCGCAGATGAGGCCGTAGATGAGAGCCTTGCGCTTGGTCTTGGCGCGCGGGGCGGCATACAGTTCGTTCTTCTCCGAGAGGTCCTTGGAGCGACGGGCCCCAGGGACAGGGCTAAGGTCGCGCATGGGAAGGTTCTCCTTGGTAGACTCGGGGTCATCGCGGTAGCGTTGGACTTGTTCCGCTGTCAGCTCTGAGCCGCCATTCTTTCCTCCGGCTGGGAGGGCATTAGTCGAACCTTGGGGGGTCTTGAGGGCCGAAATTGAGCCGTATTCTGACGTCCTATAGTTGTTGAGAGACGAAGCGGACGAGTTGGCGGTGCCAGAGCCGACGAAACGGGGCTGGGGTGGACCAAAGTCCGTAGCCTGGTTTCCGGGCGAGAGGGAGAGTCTCGGAGACAGCGGGGGATCCAATAGAGGATCGTAAGGCACTTGGGAGTCTTGTGCGGCCATTGTTTCTGTGGGGTTAACAGTAAGTTTACATTCATGAAACATGGAGAGGCTAATGGAAGAAGCATCTCGGGGACGCAACGACGGGTGGAGTGGGAGAAGAGTTGAATTATACACATGCGTGCTTCTCGCCGCTGCCGATCCCTCGGCGAGGACGGACCCTAGTCGGCAACACCCGCGTCGGAAACCACAAACGGCCGGGACGAACAGAAACGGTAGAAATAACTTACAAAGAGTGAAAGAGTGATTAGATAGACTAGTAATGATTCTGTACAACCACGTCCGTCAGCCTCCGCATAAGTGCTGGCAGGGAAGAGAAAAGCTCGAGGCCACCGACTTACTATGTCTGGAACCGTGTAATTTGCTGAGCGGAGCGTCGAAGACGGCGGGGACGGAAGCAAAAGAATGTGGGCGGGGTCAAACGACGACAAGGAGCTCAGAACAACCCTGGTCAATGGTCTCTGCGACGAGTAAGAAGCTCGAAAAAGCTTTAACTCTGCAAAAACAAGAGATGTGGGGAGGAGGAGAGTTGGAAGAGTCAAGCGAAACCGAACATGTCGCCTGTTGTCTTGTGCCCAATTCAATTAAAGCAGTCTCCGCCCGCCCGCCGCGCCTGCCAATTCGTCTTAGTCGAGTTTCACACAAGACATGTCGGTAGCCTAGTCCCAGCGACAAGAGATATTTATAGCGCTCGCACCGGTATTTCAAGAAGAAAAAACCAATCTCTTGTAATCACGCTAGTTAGGAGAGAAAGCATACAGAGCTACTACCTAGAAAAACACTACTACGCCGACTTTGGTGATTTCCTATCGTTGGTGAAAGGGCGAAAAAGCGGGCTGGCAATTGCTGGGACCCGGGTGGAGGAGCTGCGGATCGAAAAAACCAAAAAACCAAAAAAGAGACCCTGACGACGCTGTCCAGAAAAAGATAAAGTCGCAATTTATGCCTCTTGATAATTTTGCCTTGGGCGTTTCGCTTGGCGGCTTTGGCTCTCCTCCGAGACTTAGTAACGGCGATCGTCGTGGCGGCGGTCATCGTAACGGCGGTCATCATAACGCCTATCATCGTAGCGGCGATCATCATAGCGCCTATCATCATACCTACTAGACCTTCTGTCGTCGTATCTCGACGGTGGTCCGCGATAGTCTCGTTCGTAGCGCGAGTCGTGTGGTCGCGGGTCGTATGGGCGTTCGTCTGCAAGGAAAATCATAGCGTTAAGCTCAAACAAGTCCCCAAATCAAATAGGGCAAGTAAAACTCACGGTCGAGACGCTTGGGAGGCCCGTAGTAGCGGCCGGGCGTGGGGGTCCTTGCACGGCCACGACGGGCCTTTTCGACATTCATGATTTTACCGCGCTGGTCGGTCGAGTTGAGCTGGGTGATAGCGGCTTCTGCATCCTCTGGGATTTCCATCGTGACGAATCCGAATCCACGAGAGTCGCGGGTGTGTGGGTCGTACATGACCGATGCTTTCTTGACCTGCGGGAGAAGAGAAATTAGAAAAAGTCCTCTTACGAAACTCGTTCCTTACCTTTCCAATCTTGGAGAAGATGGCTTCGAGTTCACGAGAGTCAATGGAACTGCTCAGGCCGGAAACATGAAGATTGTTCCCGGGGTTAGTATTGCCGCCAGCTCCGTCACTGTATCACCATTCATGTCAACTCTAGAGGCCAACAATATTACTTCAAAACACTCACCCTCCACCTTTACCCTCGCCATTCCTCTTGGGAGACCTGGACCTGCTGCCACGTCTTGGTGGCGATCCACGGCGGGGAGGAGTACCGCCTCCACCACGATAGTCGTCGTTGTTGTTCATTTGCGTGTCGCTAGCTTTTTAATACCGAAGTCGAATGTAAACAAGCGGCGTCGGAGCGAAGAGGCGCGAGAAAAACAAGGGAAAAAAAGGAGCGAAATGACGAGGCACGAGTCGAATTACTAGAAGCTGAGGTCGAATATCGAGCTCGTTGTTACAGCTAGCAAGCGATTCTCTTTTCAAATGGCGAAAGGACTGAGGATGCACCCATGGGCCCGAAAGGCGGTTAGACTGTTTCCACGTCGAAAAAAAAATGGCGCCAGGTGCTCGCTGCGCTCGATTGGAAATTATGCTGGGGTCGATGGAAACTCACTGTCGTCGTTGGGCATCTTAAACGTTGCTTTGACTGGAAATTCGGGGTTGTGGTTGGGACCAAGAACTTAATTGGAACGAACGTTCAACAGGCAAATCAATCTAGTATTTACTATTTGATAAAATACAATTATTAACACTAAGATATGTTATCTTCCCGTTCTTCCTCTTGCCCGACAATACAAAGGTTAGCTCAAAGAAACACTTGAAGCCCTCTCAACTTCCACAGACTCATGGACGAGCACTGGTGATCCTACTTTTTAAAACGCCTCCGCCTCCCAGTCCCAAATCCAGTGGTCGCGGTTGTGCCAAAGCCGGTCGCTGCTGATCCGGCGGGAACTTTGGACGAGGCATTTTTACGTCCGACTGTATAGTCTTGAACGCGTAGTTCTTCGGGAGAGTAGTTAATGTATGCGGGCATGCATGATATCGAGTGATAATGTAGTATGACATTTGGGGACGGTTCAAGTTCTGTTGTTCTTGCATAAGGAGGATTGGCGGTTCCTTTTAGTGCCGCAGATCCTGTAAAATGTTGTTGTCAGCGTTATAAACACCTGTAAGCAACAGAAGTATGCACCTGCTTGAGGGGCTGCTCCAAATCCTCCTACCGCGGGTTTCCCCCAGACGTCATTTGTAGTAGCCGTCGTGCTAGATGTTCCTCCTCCAAACGTAGTGGTTCTAGCAGTAGTACCGGCAGCAGATTGTCCAAATGCGCCAGTAGACCCAGTAGTGGCACCAACGCCGGTGCCTCCAAACCCACCAGAGATATTCTGCAGATCATATAACGCAGCCTGAAGTTCCGGAGAAGAAAATGGGAGCGAGGGAGCGGGGATGGGAGCTGATGGGACAGAGGAGGGCTTAGACGCTTTAGGTGGCGGTGGACGCTCTACGGCGTGACGTTCTAAGGCTTGACGGTCCACAGGTCGACGTTCCACGGCTTT
>KN824281.1:411437-440980 GCA_000827415.1 Serendipita vermifera MAFF 305830 | reverse complement strand
GAAGTTCCTTCTGAAAGTGGTACTCCATGTCTTCAAGTAACTTGTGAGCGGGGTTTGGCCATGACCTCGTGAACCGCGAAATATAGTGCTTTTTCACGGCGTATGGATAATTATGAGGCAGTTCACGTGTTACTGCACTGAGAATCTTTAACGAGCCTGCAATCTAGACGAAAAAAAACACTCACTTCTGTGCAGTAGTCAGCACCTCGTCCAAGTACACGACAGTATTGGCAGCCCTCGGACCAGATGGTTCCAAGGCATCTTCATCCATAGTTTGCGTAACTTTGGCGGCAATAGATGCCCCAGCAGTTCCCTTATCTTGTGGATGAGGGTTCGCCTTGTTATAAGGTCGGAAGTCCGGCGCTTGTCTGAAAATAGCTTCTCGGAACTGACCCTTTTCTCTATGAAAGGTCTGAATCATCCCCGTGATACCCGCCTCAGGTATCCCTTCTATGACTTGCCTGACGTCCCTTTCAAATGCTGCCTTCACTTTCCAAATTATTGAAACAGGGTCACCCGATGGCTTAACTGGGATGTCTCCGAGATCTTTTTTGATCTGTCGAACCTTGGATTCAACCTCGTTGAGCAGTTCGGGTAACCTGAAGAGCATGGTAAGACATGGCTCGCGCTGTTAAAGAGGAAGGTTCCAAACCTCTGGCAGATTAATTTGAACAATATGTCTCCTAAGGCCCCCGTTAGATGTTGTGTGCCCAGCCTGGATTTTATGCTTTCGTCCAAGGTGCTCCACGGCTCTGTGCCAGTAAAGAAGTCTATTTCGTTCTGGCGTGCATCATTCCAGGAGATACCACTATCCAGCTGCTGCTGATCCGACTGCTTGACGCAATGCCACCCATGCTTGAAACGCTCCTGTTCGTTTGAAAGAAGACGAAGCCAGTTCGAATGCTCGCCAATGGCAATACGATCTGGTTTCGTCAATACCGCTATTTGAAGTTTCAATGAACTAGCTACGTAGAAGGCGTCGAGATGACTTACGGATGGTACGCTTCCCCGAGCGATCTACTTGCTTCGCCAGACGCCGTGCACCTTGATTCTCAATATCGGCTAGGGAGACGATCATGATCACGAGACGAGCAGTCGAAAAGAAGAACGTACTTTCGCAAGATACCACCAGGAGAATAAGGCAACTCGGCTTTTTGATAAAGTTCATTACGAGATTTCTAACTTGCTCGATATCTGCTTCCTTTCCCCCATCCCGCACGGAAGCTATGATACCTGCAAAGATGTTAGTACAGGACAGGTCGTGGTGAGTTGTTTATACCTGGTAAATCAACGAAAGATAAGTCATCTACTTCTTTTCCAGATATCCGAACTGAGATTAAATCGTTTGAGAACGATACTTCGTTCTTAGTCTCAACATCACTGCGACCCAAGTCGCTAAGGAAGTCGGAGGCAGGCCTCGATGGGTTCAGAATGGCGAGCTGCGCCCTACGAATGCGATCTTCGACGTCGGCCTTGGTTGTAATAACTGATCCAAATGGAATCTCCGCTACTTGACGAGCGACGCGGAGATACACTTCGCACGACCAGGATGAGGTGGAGCGAGAAAGGCGACATTCTATCGGGCACCTAGGAAACTTCAGCATATAGTTCCGAAATAGCTCAATTATGCTTACCGTGTACAGGTTCCCTTGGCTCTAGGAAGAGTGATCTTCGAAGACGTCAGAACATGTTAATAAGAGAAACCAAAATGCATACCCCAGAAATGGACTCGATTAGTGAGCTCTTTCCAACAGACTGAGAGCCAACGACGGCAATTTGTGGCAAATCCAACTGTTGTTGAAGTCTATCAATGACGTGGATAAGTGTGTGAATCACATCTATGATAAAACAGGAAGATAATTACCCATAGCTGTGGAGCTTGTTTACTGAGTCGAGCACACTGCGTCGGTGCAAGTAATGGGCTGATGAAGGGTCGGATAACCCGCCCACAAAGGCATCTTCGTCGAATGTAAGGGAGCTCTCAGAACTCATAGAAGTGATTTAGGCGACAATTGAGTTGGAAAGACAAGGGAACTATGGGAAGTGATGATTGGTGTAGGTGGGCAAGCGTCAGAGACAGGCTCTGACCGGCTCCAGGAACAAAGGGATTAAGGTGTCCAATTATACATGAAAATTTTACAAATATAGAACTTCCGGATGCGCACAGCTTGCGATTGGGACCAAGAACTTAATTAGAACGAACGTTCAACAGACGAATCAATCTGGTATTTACTATTCGAAAACACGCTTAGTATCGAAGTATCCCTTCTTCTTCTTCCCTCCCTTCTTCTTTTTGGTGGCCAATGTTGCTGGGGTTGACTCGACAGTACCGGGACCAAATGAAAACTTGTAATCACCCCCAGCTCCTGCTAATTCATGGACCAACGTTGGAGATCCTGGGTAAACCACCGAAGGGCTTTCGGCCACGGAGGAACTAGTAACCGCGGGAAATGAAGTGGGCGAGGGCAGACGAGGGGGCGGAGAAGCTGGACGAGAGCTTTTTTTGCTGGGACTCTTCCTCGATAATGGAAGCTCTATGACTTTATCAGGCATGTCAACGTCAACCATCGAAACATCCGGGGCGTACAGGCTGTCATGGTCGGATTCTATATCAACGGCAGGGATATTCTGCAGATCATCCAATGCAGATTCAAAGCGCTCCAGATCCTGATACAACGACTCGCGACGGCGGACAACTCCAGGGTCTTCTTTTAGGAATGCTGAACAGCGTTGCCGAAGCTGGTCGTCTCCTAAAGCCAACCCTTCGAAGAGCGCATCGCCAAGAGTACGATCGAATCCCTTGAGCAGTTCAAAGTCGATAATCATCGGGATATAGTCGACAAATCGCTTGAAAGCCACTAAGCCACAGGTTAATAGGTCCCGACTCTGTGCTGTTAATCACTCACCTTGATAGTAAGCCCGAACCTCCGACATAATCTCGATGGCATCATCTGCAGCATCTGCGGGAATGAGACGAAGCAGATCATCCTTTTTGACATTATCCAAGCCCATTTGCCTTAGATAGTCGAGAGCCGAGTGCATGACCGACGAGTTTTGATAACCTCCGTTGACCAAGGTCTGTAGATTAGAAGAATAGCTGATATGAATCTGCCTTGCGGCTTTGTATCTGGCATGGAATTTGCGTTTATAGTCTGCGAGGTAATGTTCGTTGATGGTGGCTGGCTCTTCATGCTCTAGCGCTATACATTCCTGCATCTTTTGTAGAGTGCGTTCTTTGCGATTCTTGAGTTGCTCCAGAACAGTACGCCTGAAATACTCCTTATCAGTTATGAGTATATGGGACGTTTAAAACACTCACCAGACAGCATCAAACAGACCACCGGGAGAGAATGCCGAGAAATGTCGAGTAACCAGTGTACGAAGCTCTTTTTGGAAGTGGTGTTCCATGTCTTCAAATAACTTATGAGCAGGGTTGGGCCAAGCCTTCGTGAATCGTGAGGCATAGTGCCTTTTGACAGCATATGGATAATTATGAGGCAGTTCACGCGTTATTGCACTGAAAACCCTCAACAAAACCGCTTAAACTGAAAAAGAAGGACTCACTTCTGCGCAGTAGTCAATACCTCATCCAAGTATACAGCAGTATTGGGCGCTCTCGGACCAGATGGTTCCAAGGCATCTTCATCAATAGTCTGTGTAACATTGGCCGCAGTAGATGCCCCAAAAATTCCCTTATTTTGTGGATGGGGGTTCGCCTTGTTATAAGGTCGGAAGTCTGGCGCTTGTCTGAAAATAGCCTCTCGGAACTGATTCTTTTCTCTATGAAAAGTCTGAATCAGTCCCGCAATACCCGCCTCGGGTATCCCTTCTACGAGTTGCTTGACGTCCTTTTCAAACGCTGCCTTCATTTTCCAGATAATTGAAACAGGGTCGCCCGATGGTTTAGCTGGGAGGTCTCCGAGATCTTCTTTGATCCGTCGAACCTTGGATTCAACCTCGTTGAGCAGTTCGGGTAACCTGAAGAGCGTAGTAAGACACGGTTCGCGTTGTCGTGGAAGTAGTATACAAACCTCTGGCAGATCAAGTTAAACAATATGTCACCCAGTGCTCCTGTCAGATACTGTGTTCCCAACCTGGACCTTATGCTTTCATCCAAGGTGCTCCACGGCTCTGTGCCACTGAAAAAATCGATTTCGTTCTGGCGTGCATCACCCCAGGAGATGCCACCATCCAGTTGCTGCTGATCCGATTGCTTGACGCAATGCCACCCATGCTTGAACCGCTCCTGCTCGTTCGAAAGAAGGCGAAGCCAGTTTGAGTGCTCGCCAACGGCAATACGATCCGGCTTCGTCAACACCGCTATTCGAAGTTTTTTAAACCACCTGTATAGAATAAATGAAGATGGCTTACGGATGGTGCGCTTTCCTGAGTGATCCACTTGCTTTGCCAGACGGCGCGCGCCTTGGTTCTCAATGTCGGCTAAGGGAAAGATCACGATCGCATAACGAATAGCCTAATAGGAGCACGTACTTTCGCAAGATACTACCAAAAGAATAAGGCAGCTTGGCTTTTTAATAAAATTCATCACGAGGGCTTTGACTTGCTCGATATCTGCTTCTTTCCCTCCCTCCCGTACGGAGGCTATGATACCTGCAAAGAGGGTAGTGCAGAATAAGTTCCGGCACCCTGTTCATACCTGGCAAATCAACAAAGGATAGGTCATCCACTTCTTTTCCGGATATCCTAACGGAAATCAAGTCGCTTGAGAAAGATATTTCGTTATTTGCCTCGATATCAGCGCGGCCCAAGTCACCAAGAAAGTCTGATGCAGGCTTCGACGGGTTCAGAATCGCGAGCTGCGCCCTACGAATACGATCCTCGACATCGGATTTGGTGGTAATCACTGATCCGAATGGAATCTCCGCTAATTGACGCGAGACACGCAGGTACACCTCGCAATACCAGGATGAGGTGGAGCGAGAAAGACGGCATTCTATTGGGCACCTTGGTGGTTTCAGCATCTATTGTTAATATGTCTCTAGTGCGCTTACCGCGTGCAGGTTCCCTTGGCCCTGGGGAGGGTGATCTTTGAAAGGAAATCAGAATCGTGTTAATGAGAAGAATTATAATACATACCCCAGAAATTGATTCAATCAAGGAGCTCTTTCCGACAGACTGAGAGCCGACTACGGCTATCTGTGGCAAATCCAGCTGTTGGTGAAGTCTATGCGACAATAAGAATCAGTATCTGCGCCGCATCTATGATGAGGCTAGAATATAATTACCCATAGCTGTGAAGCTTGTTTACCAAGTCGAGTACGCTGCGTCGGTGCACGTAGTGAGCTGATGAGGGGTCAGACAACCCGCCTACGAAGGCCTCCTCGTCGAAGGTAAGAGAGCTTTCAGAAGTCATAAAACGATTCAAGCAGTAATTTGGTGAGGAGGAAAACAAGGAGCTATGGGAAGTGACGGTTATGTACGTAGGCAACCGTCAGGCTCCCGTCAGGCTCTGGGAACAAAGGGCTTTGTGACGTCAAAACATGCTGGGAAATTGACAAATACAGATTTTCCGGTGCGCGATTCATCCGGGATTTGCACTGGCATCTGGAAAGACACAGTGTTAACGATATTGAAGACCTTTAACGCCGCCTGAGCCCACCGCCGATGAATGCAGCCTTCATTGCTTAAATGCCGCGGGAAGGATTGAGCTGACTAAACGAACCATTGGCGCGAGCCACGATTTTGGCTCGTGAGATAGTTGGTATCCTCCGGCTCGTTTTCTCCAATCAAGAAGCTAGAATCTCCGAATGGAATGATAGAGCGTTACTTGGCCACCATTTTGAAGTCTCGCATTGAACACTCCGGCTATACCTCCGTGCTTTGTCAATGAAAAAGGTGCGATCCACTTGGAGTAAATTTCAGTGTGGATCGCCGGTAAATCGCTTGTAGAGAAGCTATGGCTCGTGCGTTTTCTCACGTTTGATAGCGGGGATAGAACACTTCACTTCGTTTTGTGTTCGTTTGGATATTTGACGCCTCAAAGTACGCGTCGTTACACTATCGATACGAGGAAGTGTTCACTTGGTGATATGAGATGGTCAGACGGAGACGCGTTCTTCAAGGACCTAAAACTCACCCTCGTCCACATTCGTACCTCTGCACTGGCAGACTCTGAAGCATGCTTAGGTAAATGTTTTGCAATCCGAATTCAGGGTTTTCCATGAATATTGATCGAACAAGATGGGAATTCTCCCGTTGATTCAAAACATGTGATATGGTTAAGATCAAGCCACCTCCTTCCAAACTGGGATCATCCAAACTACTCAGCACTGAGAGAATTACATTGTAACCATACTTTCATAGCTTGTTCTGAACCTTTCATTCGGAAAGGTCCATATCCGCCTCCTCAATAATACCCTCGTAGGCGCCACTAGAGTTGACACCAGGAATGTTCTGGAGGTCAGCAAGAGCGGCCTCAAGCCGTTTTAAATCTTGTTCCAAACCTTCCCGCCGTCGGACCACGGTGGGATCCTCCTTAAGAAACCCAGAAGAGCGCGCATGCGCGTCCTTTCCTGATATGTTCAAGCCTTTGAACAGAGCTTCGGACAATGTACGATTGAACCCTTTGAGAAGTTCATAGTCCAAAATCATAGGAATGTTGTCGACGAATCGCTTGAAAGCAACTGAGGCGGCTGGTTAACGCGTGCTTGGGAATTTTTTCATCATTTACCTTGATAATAGGCACGTACTTCCGACATGATCTCAATTGCCTCGTTTGCTTCATCAGCAGGGAGAAGGCGCAACAACTCCTGCTTCCTGATCCCTTCAAAGCCCATCTGACGCAGGTTATGCACTGCCCCTGTCATAATCTCCGTGTCTCGAAACTCGTCTTTCATAAAGCGTTCAAGATTGGCCCGGCGTTTAACGTGGAGGTGCCTGGTTGCGGTATATCGTGAATGAAACTTGCGCTTGTAGTCGGCCAAGTAGTGCTCGTTCACCGTCGCGGGCTCTTCGTGCTCCAAAGCGATGCACTCTCGTATCTTCTCTTGCGCTCGACTGCTGCAAGTTTCCAATTGATGGGTCACTGTTCGCCTGGTGGCTTATTAGTATATCTCGACTGCGAGTTCTTAATGAGACGCTCACAAAACTGTACTCTGAAGCCCTCCTGTAGCAAAGTTCGAGAAATGAGAAGCTACCAGAGCCTTGAGTTCCTTTAGGAATAGGATTTTCATGTTATCAAACAATTTTTGAGCAGGAATTGGCCAATTTTCCGTAAACCGAGAGATAAAATACTCGTTCACAGAATATGGGTTATGGTTCGGGAGCTCGCGTGTGACCGCGCTAAGAAAGCTATCAGCTGGAAAGTTTACCTTAGGTCCTGGGGAACTTACTCTCGTGTTCTTTCCATAACTTCATTCAAGTAGACTATATTTTCGGTGCTTTCCTTGCGCTGTGGCTCGAGATCTTCTTCATTCGCTCCGAAGGGGGCTGGTAATGTGGGGGGTGTATCTTCCGCTCGCGCTGGCTTATTAAAAGGTTGGAAGTTTGGAGCCTGCTTGAATATTTCATCACGAAAAGTCTCCTTAGCTCGACGAATACTCTGGATGAGCCCAGCCCTCCCAGCATTTGGACGGCCTTTCACGACGAGCTCGACGTCCTTCTTGAACAACTCTACCATGTTATAGATAGTCATAACGGGATCTCCAACGAGTTTCGTAGGAAGTTTTGCGAGCAAGTCTTTGACGCGGCGTACTTTACGCTCCACTTCAGCAAAGATATCGGGTAGTCTAAACAAGGAGCCAATGAGGGGAGGCAATAGCGATTGTCACGTTCAGCGTACCTCTTACAAATCAGCTCAAAGAGAATCTTGCCAAGAGCATCCGTTAGAAACTGCGTCCCAAGCCGCGATTTGATACTGTCATCCAAACTGCTCCATGGTTCTGTGGTTTCGAAGAAGTCGAGCTCTGCATCGCGTGCTTGCTTCCAAGAAATGCCTTCGTCGAGCTGTTGCTGATTTGCCTGTTTAACACAGTGCCATCCGTGCCTGAATCTTTCTTGCTCGTTTGAAAGGAGGCTAACCCAGGTTGTGTGTTCTCCAGCCGCAATTCTGTCCGGCTTAGTGAGAACCGCTATGTATCAGAGAGGGATATATCAGTATGGAGGAGGCGATAAACAAATTGGTGACTGACGGATCGTCCTTTTCCCCGAAGGGTCCACTTGCTTTGCCAGGCGTCTCGCGCCTTGGTTCTCGAGGTCGGCTGTTGTATGTGATTAGATGGCAGATTATGAATTGAAGAATCTGATATAATCTTACTTTCGCAAGATACTACCAGTAGGATCAGGCAGCTAGGCCGCTTTATAAAATCCATCACCAGATTCTTTACTTCTTCTATGTCACCTTCATTACTGCCTTCCCGCACCGAAGCAATTATTCCTATCCAGAAGTTAGAGAGTGCCCTAATCGCTTGTATGAGTTCGCACCTGGTAGATCCACGAAGGACAGGTCATCGACATCCCTACCCGAGATTCGGACGGAGACAAGGTCGCTGGAAAATGACTTTTGGTTGGTGATCACTCCATCTGTTTCCCCAAGGATACCAAGGAATTCCGAGGATGGTCTGGACGGGTTCAAGATGGCCAACTGCGCCCGACGAATGCGATCTTGAACTTCTGATTTGTCGAAAATGGGAGGACCAAACCGAGTCTCTTCCACTTGGGTGGAGATTCTGAGATATACATGGCAAGACCAAGAGGATTCGGCTCGGGCAAGACGACACTCTATCGGGCACCTAGGCAGAATTTGGTAAGATTCTATAAAGAAATTGCACCAATTACTTACCGAGTACATGTTCCTTTGGCTCTGGGTAGCGTGATCTATTGGAGCACTTCAGAGACGCTTCCACAAAGGCGGCGTGTTCATTCGACGTACGCCTGAGATTGACTCAATTAGAGAGCTCTTGCCGACAGATTGGGAGCCAACAACAGCTATTTGGGGCAGGTCTAATTGACCTTGTAACCTGAGGGCCACAAACTCAATATCAGCATTACGTCCCGACTGGCTGGGAATGAGCACACCCGTGACTATGCAAACCGTCCACCAGATCCAAGACGGCACGTCTGTGTTTATATTGCGTCGACAGGCGATCTGATAGGCCACCGACGAAGGTATCATCGGTAAAGGTGACTGAGCTTTCAGAAGTCATGTTCTAGACGAACAACAGTCCAATGAGCAATCAATGGTACAGGACTAAGATCAAGAAATCGAGGTACTCAAGTGGGATTATGTGTACGCTGCCTAAATTGCAGTTTCGGTTCTGGTCAGGCTCCGTACACCCCGGGGGCTCAAAGGTGGAGCCGAAGTCCCATAGGTGAACGGCCGGCCGGTCGGCGTTCTTGAGAGGTTGATGTCGAATCTTTTGCGCATGTAGGGGTAAACAATCACCCTGATGGAAAGCTTAGTAAAATATCAGAATAACGCTCCATCCAAATACGATGCCGAAAGCGAAAGAAATGTCTGAAGTGATACTATTCCGGTGGCTGCGAAGGAGGTCACGGCGCCATTAAGTGTCTGAGGAGCATCAACCAAACAGGTGGGAGGCCTCCTGCTTGTTTCAAATTGCGTGACATGGTGAAGATCAAGCAAGAAGTTTCATTCAAACGGAGAACACTTGTAATTAGTAGCCATCGGTATCAGCATTGAGTCGGCGAACCATCCAATGCTTCATTCGGCAAGGTCCACATTCCCCTCCTCCTCATCACCCTCCTGTGCGCCGCTAGAATTGAATCCAGGAATGTTCTGGAGATCAGCAAGAGCGGCCTCGAGTCGTTGTAGATCCTGTTCCAGAGCCTCCCTCCTTCGAACCATGGTAGGGTCCTCCTCGAGATAGCCAGAAGAGCGCATGTCTGCGTCCTTTCCTGACATTTCTAGCTCTTTGAACAGAACATTGGAAATGGTACGGTTGAATCCTTTGAGCAACTCAAAGTCCAAGATCATAGGAATGTTGTCGACAAATCTCTTGAACGCAACTGGGACTACGGTGAGAGTATATTCAGAGAACTTACTTTCATCTACAACTCACCTTGGTAGTAAGCACGTACTTCCGACATGATTTCGATGGCCTCGTCTGCTTCGTCGGGAGGGAGAAGACAAAGCAACTTGTCCTTATCGATCCCTTCAAAGCCCATTTGATGCAAATTATGCACTGCGTCTGCCATAACATTCGTGTCGCGAAATTCGTCCTTTATAAAGCGTTCAAGGTTGGCTCCGCGTTGTTTATGTAGATGTCTGGTTGCACTATATCGTGCTTGATACTTGCGCTTGTAATCGGCCAGGTAATGCTCGTTCACCGTCGCTGGCTCCTCGTGCTCTAAGGCAATGCATTCTTGCATTTTCTTCTGTGCTTGATTGCTGCAAGCCTCCAATTGACGGGTGACGATTCGCCTGGAGTCTGGTTAGTAGAGCCCGATTACAGTTGGATGCTTACAGAATTGCATCTTGAAGCCCCCCTGTAGTAAAATTCGAGAAATGGGTGGTTATCAATGCCTTGAGCTCTTTGAGAAATTGACGTTTCATGCTTTCAAATAGCTTCTGAGCTGGGTTTGGCCATTTGGCTGTAAAGCGAGCGATGAAATACTCGCTTACAGCATACGGGTTATGATTTGGGAGCTCGCGTGTAATTGCACTAAGAGAAGCCATCAGCGATAAAGTTTTTTATAGTATCAGAAACTCACTCTCGGGTCCTTTCAAGAACTTCGTCCAAATAGACCACATTGGCTTTGTTTCTCCTGCCCTGTGGCTCTAGAGCTTCCTCGTCCGTGTCGACGACATCCTCTGCGGACTCTGGTTGTGCGAACATCTGACCCAACCTTGTTGGCTTGTCAAAAGGTTTGAAGTCGGGAGCCTGCTTGAATACTTCTTCACGGAAAGCCTCTTTAGACCGGCGGACGCTTTGGATGAGCCCAGCCTTCCCGGCGTTTGGACGACCCTTCACAAGGAGCTCGACATCCTTCTTGAACAACTCCACCATATTGTGAATAGTCATAATAGGATCGCCAGTAGGCTTCTTCGGGAATTTTGAAAGGTCTTCATTAACGCGGGATACTTTGCGTTCCACTTCCGCGAAGATGTCAGGGAGCCTAAACAAAATGCGAATGAGGTAAGGCGATGGCGATTGTCACGTGAAACATACCTCTTGCAGATCAACTCGAAGAGGATTTTGCCCAGAGAATCGGTTAAAAACTGCGTCCCAAGCCGCGATTTGACGTTTTCATCTAGGCCGATCCACGGGGCGGTGGTTTCGAAGAAATCGAGCTCTGCATCGCGTGCTTGTTGCCAAGAGATACCCTCATCGAGCTGCTGTTGGTTCGCTTGTTTAACACAGTGCCATCCATGTCTGAATCTCTCTTGCTCGTTGGAAAGGAGGCCAACCCAGGTGGTATGCTCCCCAGCCGCAATTCTGTCCGGCTTAGTGAGAACAGCTGTTTTGGTAGAGAAAGGAGTTAGTACTAATTAGATTGCAAACGAAATAGTAACTGACGGATTGTCCTCTTCCCCGAAGGGTCAACTTGCTTTGCCAAGCGTCTCGCGCCTTGGTTTTCCAGATCGGCTGTTCCATTCGGTTAGATGGCAGAAAAGGGACCGATAAGTTTGATATGGTCTTACTTTCGCAAGATACGACTAGTAAGATCAGGCAGCTGGGTCTTTTGATGATATTCATCACCAGATTCTTGACTTCCTCGATGTCCCCTTCATTACCACCCTCTCGGACGGATGCAATGATCCCTATGTAGAGCTTAGACAGATTGAAACGACTAGCATCAACTCGTACCTGGTAAGTCTACGAAAGACAGGTCATCGACTTCCTTCCCTGAGATTCGAACAGAAACAAGGTCGCTGGAGAATGACATTTGGTTCGTAATTGCACCATCTGTATCTCCAAGAATGCCTAGGAAATCGGCAGATGGTTTGGACGGGTTCAGAATGGCCAATTGTGCTCGACGGATGCGATCCTGGACTTCCGATTTGTCGAATATGGCAGGGCCGAAAGGAATTTCTCCCATTTGGGTAGAGAGTCTGAGATACACATGGCAAGACCAAGGAGAGTCAGTGCGTGAGAGACGGCACTCGATCGGGCAGCTGGGTAGAAGTTAATACAGATTCGCGTCAGTAGTGAACTAATCCCTCACCGAGTGCAAGTTCCTTTGGCTCTGGGTAGCGTGATCTACTCAAGCATTTCAGAGAGGATTCGGCGAGGGTGGCGTATTCAATCGACGTACGCCTGAGATGGACTCGATTAAAGAGCTCTTTCCGACGGATTGCGAACCGACAACAGCAATTTGGGGCAGGTCCAATTGCCCTTGTAACCTGAGGAGTCATGGAATCTGCATTAGTGTTCCATCGTGAATCGCCGGAAGCGAGCGTACCCATGGCTATGCAAATTGTCCACCAAATCCAAGACGGCACGTCTATGTCTATATTGTGTCGAGAGTCGATTAGATAGGCCTCCAACGAAGGCGTCATCAGAGAAGGTCAACGAGCTTTCAGAGGTCATTTCTAGGAGATGAATGGCTGATGAGCAATTGAGATATGGTAATATGTGCGAAAACCCAGGATATTTGAACGGGTTTATATGTGCCGTGGCCTGGTTACTATCTGCAGCCTCCGTCAGGCTCCGTGGGCAATGGTAACCTCGAGGCACGGAGGGCTGGAGACCCAGCGCGATAGAGGCGGACGGCTGGGAGGTTCGCAGCATTCTTTTCGACGTTCTTGGGGTGGATGATCAGTTCCATTGGATTTCCGCCATTTTCAACGCCACAAACGAAGTATCATTGCTGTGGAGTGACCATTCATAGTCAGATGGCAAAGTGAATATTGATGCAGTGTAATAAAGTCATTTATACGTACGTGGTAATCACTTTATTCAGAATAGGCAAACCATGTTATCGCAAGTCCAGCCCAAGGGGCTCCTGGTCACTGAAAACAGTTGTCAGTACAAGTTACCACGTCAATGCGGTGTATATATGTATATATGGCGATGAGGTTGGATTTTGATGCCGCTAGGGAAGCTGAGAGGACACTCGAGTGACGGTTCCGTTCAAATGGAGGGAGCTTTATGGGATATCTAATCATCAGCCAAGTGTAGTTTCTTCATATATAAGATAAACGAAGCATTGGTCCCGTTAGCTCTCGCATGTTGTTTCACTGGCCGCTCACCCAGCCATAGGTTTTGATTTCAACGGGGATCAGCTCTATTAGGTAAGCGTCAGCTATTTCCGCAATAATGTTCTTCTTGTTCTCACCCATTCACGTGTTTCATTTTTGATCGAGAGATGGGTACAAGTACCAAAAAATGATCCAGTGTGGCAAAACCTTAGACTTACACCTTGTCGTATTCGAATGGGGAAAGTCCTTTTTCCAAGTGCATAATTACGTGAATAGATAACCGATATTCGGCTTCCTGTGCCCTGTGCCAGATGCTTGGCAGGGTTCAGAAGTGTGGTGAGCAATGCACAATATACATTAGAACAAAAATATTGGTAGAGTCGCTATTGGATTATTGAAGGACATGGTGGTCAAGATCCCTATACCCATGTCCTCCCATCAGCGGTCATCCGGCAGAGAGGACCATGCAGTCAAAAGCGTAGGGAGTCGTCATATCCTATCAGCAACTCATCAAAATATTTTGATAGCTGAAGCACCACAGCTGAAGCTTGCCAAAGTCGTTGTAACACTGGCTATGGTCCATTCCGGCGACTCGACCGCGTGTTCAGAGAAGAGGATCGGTATTTATGCAGTAATTTGGGAGTGAAAATACAGGACGAAATCGGACACGTCGTTCCTAATGAAGAAAATGACCAGTGCGTGCACAAGTCACGGGTGCCATCCGTATCAGCCCGTATTGTGCTGTAAAAGAAAGAGGATGAGCGAAGACCAAAATAGGGCCCCATTTCTCGAGTATTCGCAGTCAAGTTGCCCGATTACGGCTCCGTGACGAGACGTGGACGGAGCCAGATTTCGCTATTTTCCGTCCTAGGTGTCCACCATAATTCGGTCGTTTAGAAATCAGTAGCCGCTTCTACTAAAGGGCCAGACGGCTGGTGAAACCGATATCGATACACAAGTAGCTGCACACCGTTGGCACATGCGCCATCAGTTTTCCTTGTCCTATGCCAGGCCTATTGAGCGCGAGTATCTAGTAGCTGGCAACAAAATCGAACGGGGCCGTATCGTAGCAGCATTCTGGTTCAAATACCAAACGAGAAGAGCGAATACGCATGTCATAGAGGATAAATAGGCTGGGACTGGCTTGTGTTGTCCGGAATGACCACCGGTGACCTGATCCTAGGACTCCCGAACCGCTAGGGTTTTAACTGCAAATTGAACATGTTCCCGAGACAAAATATTGCAGACCTTGATATATGGAAGCCTTTCGGTCCCTTTTGACGGGTAGACCGTCCTTATTCGTATGCTTTGGGATCCCTGGAGGTCCTTTGGTGAGGCAAACTGTATTACGAATGGCCTTTACGCCACGGTTGGTTGACGAAGTGGTGAATCTACTTGTCCAGGATATTTGGCGTTTCGAGTATATTTCATGGGTTGGAGCAATCCACAACGAGGGATGCCTCATGTTTTATTTGTAATAAAATCGGTGTTCTGGCCCTCTGGGCTGTTGGAGCGTCATGGATGTGGAAGGGTGCAACTAGAAAGATAGATAACAAAGGTCCAGAGAAGGTTCTGATTCGGATTGCGATCCAAATAAACCCATATCAGCGTGGCTTTTATAAAGGAATGACCTTCTGTTCGGGCCACACAATGCCGTCATTGATGGTGTGGCCGCCAGCCAGTTGTTGAGCCAGCATTGCAAGTCTAGACCGGTGTCACTTGAGGCATTTGCTGGATCCTGGTAAATAGAGTCCACTTGCCGCTATTCCCTCATGGTGTCAGTGGTGTGAAAAATGCCCGTTCTCTCATGTTAACCCGACGACTGCGAGTGGATAAAATCCTTCTCTTTAATAGGCGACGTCCAGGATGGTTTCTGGGCAACATTGACCCAAATGAGGATTCGGTGACCAGCTGATATGAGGGATGGGCTTGGATAGACGAGGAACCTGTGCGTCCCTCATTGCCCTATTGTCCAAGGCAACCGATGGATATCAAGTCGAGTCGTCTCCCGCACGCGTATTGGCAGTCGTCACTAAAGGCCGTCCTATTATACTGAATCTCGTTTCCTGTTGCGCAATGGGCATTTTAGGTCACCTCTCTAAGATCGTCGGAGAACGAGATGTACTACCGTTATAAGACTCATCATGTCTGACGCAATCCTTTGCTCTGTACAATCCCTGATCTATACTCTACCCGATAGGCACCGCAGACACCGCTCCGTTGAAGGGCCAAATCTTGGTAGATGTCCTCATCCTGGGTGGGTGTAGGGTTAATAGGAACCTACTATCGTTGTTGCTGCTGCGGCGTCCATTCGTTGGGCGCCGATGATTCCAACCACTACTCTTCTGCCTTACCTCCGGACTTACTTCACTTCGGGTAAAAGGATCAGTAGGTCGTTTTTAACTTTGTGAAATTAGGAGGTGCTCACATAAATGGCGGTGGGTGGCCGTCGCATACTGATCAATCCATTAAAGCGAACATTAGCTGATCGAAACTTATTCAGAAGGAAAGACAATACCAGCGATAAGAGAATATTTCGATGATTTGGTCCAGGTTCGCTGGTTTGGCGTCACCTTGTATGCGAGCGGTTGACCTGAGACCTCGAATGGTGGGTGCTTGTACGACCTTTGAAGGAAACTTAAACGAAGACGATGGACATAATGCGTTTCCGCGTTCAAAAACCCGCAAGTCAGTCCCGGTTTGCGCCAGGAATGCTCCTGAGGACGAGTCCTATCTGGCTGTCCGCTTGAAAAAAGTAGTTTTTTCGCAGGGAATTTTTGGTTTCTATACCAACAGAACATAGGCCGTTGGTGCTACTACGATGGATTCCTGATTGTCTGGCAGTAGGTCAACGTTTGTGGGTCTTAAACCCCAGCTGCTCGCTCTTCCTTCAAGGATTGACTGTTGAAGCCTCACCTGTGTTTTCTCGTGAAATGCTAAAGCCCAAGAGGAAAGCGAGCGTCCTCTCGCCTGTGTCCGACCGGTGACCTCCAGGACCTGGCTGCCGAATTGACTCCAAGCTTCAACGAAAATCATGGTTTCAAGACACCTGGAACGACTTCGAATGATCAAGCTACATCGCCTGTCCAAATCAAAGCGATAACCGCGCTCCCCTCGGCTCGCTAAGGAAATCCTCAGCTGTGAGTGTAGTCCTGGCCGTCATGATCCTACGTGGTTCTCTATATCAAAGAAGAAGTGTTTTTTCAATTATTCGAGTTCACAAGACAGTCGGGTGCTGACCATTGATGTCATGGCTGCGTCAGCAGTGGGTTTTCCGCGAACCACTAGTTTCACGGGACTATTGAAGTCGACGAACCAAACACCTCTCTTTTTCACAATTATTCTACAACATTCTTTGCAGAAGCGATTGGATATACATGGGACTGATGCAGGCCACTAAATGGCGACACCACCTTGCGCCAAAATGCGGGGCAGCTTTCCAAAACGTGACAAGAATTGCTCAGACCCACGGAAGGGGAAAACTAAAATGAATCTAGCAAAAATCAACCCTTCTTTCTGGCTTACACGCCCGGTGTCTTTATAAAATTAAAGATCCTTCCCCGGCAAACTTACTAGTCTTCAAAAACAAAATTCCCTGATTCAAGAACATCAATCCACAATTTACAATCGATTAATTTGATGCCAGTCTCTGGGGCCTAGCCTGAGGGCCTAATTCCGACGGGGTGTTTACCATTGGTCCCCTCTCCTTGGGCTCTTCTACTTTCGATCATCGCGTCAAACCTCTTCCTAGCATTTTTGGGTTGCATTGGTCTCTTGTAAGGCATCAAATGCTCTAAGGCACTCGCATGTCGTAAGAACCGCCGTTCCATTAGGAATGACCACTTTTCTGTTGCTCCTTAAAACCTCCCTTATCTTGTGCCCTCAATTTGAACTCTATGATGCAAGCGACCATCAGATATAAAGCCCGATGACCCCCTACACAGCGTCATGATCTCTCGCCAGAACAGGGCGTAGCTCTAATCCCTCGATCAAAGGCCAGTAAGTATTTTAACACTCTTCCCCTCTCTCATTTCTAACCTCAACGCTAACGGCGTTCCAGCTCTTTCTCCCCAGGCGTTCCCTGTCCACAAGGCCTCGTCTGGATCGCTAGAATGATCAATGTGAAATGTACACAACCGTCGGGAGCAAGTTGACGGTGTTTGACTGTGACCAGACTCTGATCTGGCCACTGAAAGAATGCCAAAAGGCGCCGACATGACTTCATGATAGCGATGTTCGAGACATCTATGCTAGTATCTAGAATCTTTTCATTTACATCGCGATCTATGATGGCAAATTTGATCAGGTCTTTTCAGTTGAACAGGCCGACTGCTCATCCATACGTTGAACTCTAATTTCACGGGGTTCTACTACCCCTTAATTCGGCGATCCAGAATAGAGCTGCTGATACGAATATGCGTTAAAGGCCGCAAACTTTCTTGATCTTTTCTGAGACCGCTTTCCGTACTAGTGGCGAGACAGCAGTCGCGTTGCTTCGATTGACGTTAGTTGACGTACTTTCGTTTCAAAGTCACTCTCTCAGAAGCCGAAACACGGCTAGAGCAGAGTAGGGGATACTTTATGTTGGTACGTGACATCATCTTCGCCCTGCTTAGCTGGCGACCCATCGACTTCCTCGCAGCAAAGCAAAAGGCGCCTCAGAAGATGATTTGCCCATCGGGCAAACAAAAGACACGATAAACGATGTGATATATAGATGCACGAGCGTCCGCAGCCTACAAGTTGGGGGACCCGAGAACAACTGTACTCTTTAATGATGTACGACATGTTTGCCTCCTTGTTCTTCATAGTAGTTTCTCGGGAATTCACGCATATTTACTTGAGTGGACTGAAGGGAAGAGGCGTCAGAATAGATGCGTCCATTATGTCCGCCAATCGTGCCGTCTTTACGACTGTCTCTGGCCATCCTTGCTGTGACCAAGCCTTTTCACGCATCAACTTGCGTGTATTAAGGTCCCTGAGCAAAAGACATAAGAACTAGCACCATTCTATCAAAAGGTACTTACTGGTATTGCCACATGTGGTGCACGACATGAAGTCTCCCCACTTGGCTGAACCATGCACCGACAGGGGCGACAACCTTTGCACGGGCTTCGATACCGACTCTCCATGCGTTCTCCCACTCAAGGAGGGCGCCTGGTTGAAGTGTATAGCTCCTCAACTCGAATATCCCACCTTCATTGTGGGGTGGTGCAGAGGGGAAGAAGGCAAACTCTTGACAGAGCTGAGACCACCGCGAGTTGATGAATGGCCTGAGAGCATTAAAGTTTTCGACATGTGGCGCACTGGACCGGATGAGCTCCATTGAGCGATCGTATCCGGAGTAGTTTTCGAATTCGAGGATGTGCACTAGAGAACCATGGACGGGTTAGAAGCGGAGTCAGATACGTTGAATTTGGGATGATGCTGTGGCTTTGGTAGGTAGCCCGGGATAGGAGTTCGTCGGAGCCGTACGGTTCCTCGACGCAGGCCCACTCGGGAGAGTCACACACACGGTACTTGCCGTGGACGAGTACTACGGTGCGCAAAGCATTTTCCCCATGTTCCACCTAACCAAAGATTCGGGATAGTACTCACCAAAGCTATCAAGGTCTGGTCCGATGATGGTCTCCCAGCTGCCCGTCAGTTTGACATGAAGGTTTGGATCGGCGATAAGACCCATAAAGTATTTCTCGGCGGCAGCCTTGTATTCTTCGGTGTGACTGAGTTTGACACGGTGACCTAATGGATGCAACGATAAGTTCCCATGTTCGACAGAAGTCTCAGTAGAATGAGTTGAGATGCGACCAACGCCACAATGTACGCCTTCGCCTACAAGCGGGTGATTTGCACGCGACTCGACGTGTGATAATGTCTACCCCGCAAGGCGGAACGGAAGACCGCGGCCAGAAAACATGCACATTATGGACATTGCAGGGTCGACTAGCCGGTTATAACTCGCCTAACCCGAGTTATGTCTTTCCAATGCCACATGTAATGAGTGGCACATTGTAGCGGGGCGAGGCCTGGTGCAGCAAAGAACAAGAAATGAAGTATACGGACCTTCGAAAGCGTGAATATATTTTCCACGAGCGACCAGCTTTGAATGTTGCTGTATGTCGTGCTGGCCTTCCTCCTTTGCGGTTGGAGATCCATGAAGAATGGTCTATACGACCGATATAACAGACGGAATATCATTTAAGTATGTATTTATGAACAGTTTAGAATCCCAAATCGCCAGAGTTGGTTATGACGATCATGGGTCGAATTGGAGCGCGGGTGCGGGCAACAAGCAACGTTAGCGTCGCATTGATAGCTCGATAAGACGGAATGCTATCATATTCGCATGCTGAAACTCAAACTCACAGAGATGAGTGTTCTCTTCTGCATCGCCGTCGACGAGCTTGGGCCAATGTTGCGTGAAACGGCGGCGGCGACGACCGACCTCGTCGTCTGGTTCGGCTTTGATGCTACCCTTCGTGCGATTTGGGACAGCATTGTCGAGATTGTGAGTGAGGTTGAAGGTTGTGGGGTATGGCCAGGGAATGACCTTCGGGCCCCGGCAATCCACTCACAATTTGGGACGCTGCTTTATCAAACTCGGAGTATCCTATTGGCCCCAGGTTCTCTTTGCTTCAAAAACAAATAATTCTTATGGCTGTATATACGGGCAGGTTTGAAGAGCCACCCAGTCATCTTGGTCTCCCCTACATTCATGCCACCCCGCAAAAATATTGTCAAGTCTGGCAACGCAGGAACGTCTTCAAAGGCTGAAAAGCCCAAAACTGAAGAGGCTTCTACATCCACACCAGGACCACCACCCCTCTTCCCTCCAGGATCCAAGACACCCTTGGCTCTGTTATACGAACGGTAAGCGTGTAACCTGTCTATTCCAATTATTGATCTTCTGTCTAGGTGTCAGAAAAATGGTTGGGAAAAGCCTGATGTGCAAACTGTAAGTTGCATCAACGTACAGAAGACACGAATAGCCTTTTAATTCTCCCAGTTTCGTCGTGGAGACATGTTTTCCGCCGCCGTTTTCATCCATAGAAAGAACCCTCGCACGTCCAACAAAGAAACCATCAAACTAGAGGCCTACCCCGCATACGAAACGAAAACTCTCATGGAAGCAAAGCATTGGGCCGCCACCCATGCGTTATATCGCGTGCGTCCATTGCTACACCATTTTGAGTGGTGTACCCAATTTCGCGTCCACTCTAGTTTTGCAACAACATCCAACTCAACCGTGTCTTGCCCACCGGTCCACGCGAGTATTGGCAGCAACTTGCTGAAGAACACCGGCTTGCACCTGACCATCTGAAATGGCAATACGATCCCGATCCATTTGCCGCCAAAATGGCGGTGGAAGAACGTCAGCGAAAGGCAAAGGAAAAGAGCGAGAAACCTTTGGATGCTGATGAGGTTGATTTGGGAGTGTTTGATCGCGGTATGGAAGCTAGAATGGGGAGCAATCTTCGTGACAGGGTCGAGGCAACCATCAAAAAGGTTCGATAAACCCCTCCCCTCATGATTGACCTAACTGTTCAAGCCAGGTCATTGCGGATTATCCAGAAGTCGGTGGTGACGGAGCCACAGCTTCGTATGTCGACGACGAAAGTCTAAACAGGTCTTTAGGATCCCTCGGATTCAAGAAACCCGATATTCGTTCAGCTTTGGAGGCACTTTCTACGGATAGCCCGTTCACAACGTCTCTCCTTAGCACACTACCCCCTTTGGACGCAGCTCTGGAGTATTTACTTCTTCACACGCCAGAGGCTGATCTGCCATTAAAATTCAAACCTTCGTCAGCCTCTTCTAATGCGTTTGTATCTTCTGCTCATGCAGGACAAGAGAACTTACAGCGCAGGTGGATGGAAGATCGTGCGGTAAAGGATGCTGGATACCCTCGAATAGCTGTCAAAGAAGCCTTTGAACAAGTAGGCGACAACTTCTCTGCGGTTTTTGAAGTTTTACTGCAGAGGCTTTTGGGTTTACCTACCGTCAATATTGATTCAGGAGACTTCTACAAGGAAACAAGGGACATAGGACGTGATGGAGAACGGGAAGCTGTTCAATCCGTCTTTCCAGATGCTACATTCGATCCCGGCACTTCCATTCTGTCCGTGCCCTTAGCCACCGTCCCGGCCACCTTGAACGTTATCTACGCAGATGAACACCCTTATCCCGACTCCACAAGGCTTCCTCCCTATTACATCACCTCTTCGACGTTGCCTCCTTACCTACGACTCCATCTGACGGCTGTAATTGCTCAAGCCGTCTCTCCAAATGGAGAACGCTTTGAAGGAGAAGGAATTTGCTTCAACGCCATAGAAGCAGTCGAAGCCGCTTGGATCGCAATCGAGGAAAGCGGACCTCCAAAAATGGATGAAGTTTTGCGAAATCTTCTTCCTGTGCCACCCGTCCCGGTAAACAAGCCCATCAATGAGCCAATTACTGGAAAGGCGCGTCCAGTCAAACGTGGTCAAGGAAGAGATACCAGGACAAATGATCAAATACTCAAAGAATTCGAGAATCTTAGATCGCAAAAGGCGTACAAGGCGATGGAAGAACAACGGAGCCGCTTGCCAGCATGGGCTAGTCAACGTGAGATTGTCCAAATGATCCAAGATAACCAAGTTATAATCGTGGTTGGAGAGACTGGTGAGTAGGCGGCTTGACATTCGGTCATTGCGTTGACAGGATTCAGGATGCGGTAAAACAACACAGCGTAAGCATTATATAGCAAAGTGTGGATATACGCTGACCATTGTTTAGTCCCACAATTCGTTCTCGATGCGGAAGTGCTTTCTGGACGAGGTGCTACAGCCTCCATTATTGTCACTCAACCCAGGCGTGTTTCTGTATTAGGTGTATCCGCACGCGTGGACGATGAGAGGATAAAGGACGGCTCTGTCGGGTATGCGATTAGAGGAGAGAGCAGAGTCAAGCCTACGACCAAGCTACTGTTCTGCACCACTGGTGTTCTATTACGGCGACTTGCATCTGGGGACGAGCTATCCGAGGTGTCACATATTATTGTCGACGAGGTGAGGAACCGTCATCATCGGATTGTTGGTAGTACCACTTAACCATATGCAGGTGCACGAGCGATCCGTGGATAGTGACTTCTTGTTAATCGAGTTGCGGGAAATGATGAAGGCCAATAAACGGCTCAAGGTCATCTTGATGAGTGCTACCATTAATCAAAAGACGTTTTCGGACTACTTTGGAGGAGCTCCTGTTATAGAGATTCCAGGGAGGACGTTCCCAGTCGAAACTAGCAAGTATACTTCTCATCGAAGCGGCGTCGCTAACTTGGAATTAGTGTATTTGGAAGAAATAATACCAACCCTCGACTATCGCCCGCCGCCTGTTCGCGGTGGCGAAAGGTTCACGGCAGAGCAATCTCAGTCCTTCCGCGGTTATTTTGAAAAGAATGGAATTTCCGCTGATGTGATTTCAAAGCTGGAATTACTTCGTAAAGCTGATCGAATCGATTATCAGGTATGAAAGTTGCCTAAACCCTTATTCCTTAACTAACACACACAAAAAGCTCGTGGCCGCCGTTGTCAAACATATTGTCGACACGAGTGAAAGGGGAGCAATCCTTATATTTATGCCTGGTGTTCAGGAAATCCGACAGTGTATCGAGGCTCTACATGCAATCGCCATTGGAAAGACGACCGTACTTCCGTTACACGCAAACCTATCTAATGACGAGCAAAAACGAGTATTTTCTAGTACTCCCGGGCGTAAGATAGTGGTCTCTACGAATGTCGCAGAGGTCAGAAGAACATTAACCACCCAAGGTGTCGCTAATGCAGATCGCAGACTAGTATTACAATTGATGACGTTATCTATGTCGTGGATGGTGGCAAAGTGAAGGAGAACGAATTTGACCCAGAAAGCGGGTTATCCTGCTTGGAGGAGAAACTTGTCACACGGGCTTCAGCAAACCAGAGAAAAGGACGAGCTGGAAGAACGCAGCCCGGCAAATGCTATAGGTTATTCACCAGGAGAGACGAAGAGAATACCCCCAAATTCTCCAAACCGGAGATTCAACGAGTGCCACTCGAAAGCTTGACATTGCATGTTAAGGTTACACGTCCTCAGGAGGACGCAAAGGTATGGCTCTGGAGAACTTTTGCCCGCCTGCTAATAAAGATTCCAGTTGTATCTGCTGCGTGCCATAGATCCTCCCAAAATCGAAGCAATGCAGCAGGCTTGGGAGACCCTAGAGCAACTCGGTGCTGTGGATTATGATGGAAATCTCACAGCATTGGGGCGACATATGGTACTTCATTACTCTTGTCGAAGAGGCCGAGGCATTAATGGCTAAACATAGGCAATGATACCCTTGGATTTGCGCCTGAGCAAGATACTGATCTTGGGCACATTGTTCAAATGCTTGTCTCCGGCCGTTACAATTGCTGCTTGTCTATCATCGAAACCGCTTTTCCTCAACCCAATGGAAAAGCGAGAAGAGGCCAACAAGTATGTTTGTCACACCTCGTCCAATTGTACTCTGACCACCAACAGAGCTCGTTTGCAGTTCTCAACTGAGAATAGTGATCTTCTGGCCAGTGTGAATGCATTCGATCAGTGTCGTGCGAAACGTAATGAAGGGAAAGGTGGCCTACGTGGATTTTGTGAGGAGGTAAGCACTTCATTTAATGTCATTGACACGTACTCACCAGGTGTAGAATTTCATTTCGTCCACGGTATTTCGCGACATCTCGTCTTTGAGGACAGACTTTATATCTTGCTTGAGTGATATTGGGTTCATTCCATTTGGGATCGATTCGGAAGACAGTAGACTTAACTCAAATAAGAGCAACATGAACCTTGTCAAGGCTGTCATTGTTGGGGGACTATGGCCTCGAATTGCCAAGGTGGTACTTCCCAAAGCGATGTTCGATAAAATAGCCGCCGGTTCACAGCAGCGTGAACACCAAGCCAAGGAAGTCAAATATTTCGACCAGACGGAAGGAAGAGTCTTCATTCATCCTTCCTCTGTGCTGTTCTCGCAGACGACCTACAAATCTCGCTTTTTGGCATACTTTACAAAGGTCCGCACGAGTAAGGTGTTTCTGCGAGACGTAACGGAGGTGCGGGTCACACTTCATCCCAATTGAGTGCTGACCAGTCCATCAGGTTCCGATATACGGGTTGCTTCTGTTTGGGGGAGATGTTCGCATAAAGCATATCACTGGAGGCGTATCCATAGGAAGCAATTGGATCCAGTTGAAATCTGCTCCTCGTATCGGAGTACTCATCAATCAATTGAGGTATATTTGGTCCTTTTTGATATACTTAAGATGCTCATTATGTATTCAGACGGCTTTTGGACGCGCAAATGCAGGAAGCGATCGAATCAGCCGACTTAAGCGCGGTAGCAAATAACAATGCCGTGATCGACGTCATGTTGGCTTTGTTGAGTCGAGATGGGCTAGATCCAGACTCTCTCTAAGAAGATGTCAATAAATTATCTGTTTCTGCGCATTCGAATGGTCTTTCTCCTGGTTTTATTTTCAACAAGCTAAGAACTAGCCACAAGTGCAACGCCGGGTACACCTTTGGATTATGAACTATGCAACAAACATGAGCCTTGCGCTTCGCGCATCAGTGCTAGCTGTATTGATACATCACTACAAGTCCGAGCTGTACAACCTCAGGGCCCAGCGTCATTCTTTGGGTCAGCGCCCTCAAATTGTTCATTGTTCGTCATCTTCGTCCATTACGCCTATCCCTCCGTCCATTTCGCTCAATAGGAAGTCGAGAATGTAGCTATCCTGCAGTAGTCGATCCATTCGAGTGAGATGCCGTTCAGTATAAGGGATAAGAGCATCGAGTATATCTTTAAGACTATCTCCCTGCTTGAGACTCGTAGCAATGTCGCCGTCTACTTCGTCGTTATTAGTTGACGACGGGTACGGTTTTTGTGAGTTGAATGCCGCCTTTATGTCATCGGCGGGCCGGAGTTTTACGATCGCGTGTAGAACAAGTTGCGCGACTGCACTCGTCCGTGCAGTGGCATTCCAGTCACGAACGAGTCTGAGGAGCTTTGAGAGCTCTTGTGCTGGAAGGGTTTGAATGACCTCGTCAACAGCGGGGTTGCCTGTTATACTAGACTGTTCGTAGGTTTCCAGTATTTCTCCTGTTGTCGAGTCTATGAGACTCTCTGTCGTCCTTGATGAAGACACTGCACTAAACAAGTTGTAAAGGCGACGTGGATGCTCCATTGACAAAGCCAAAAAGATGGCATTCTTGTAATCTTGGAGTGCGACATAGTTTGCAAGGTCTTGTTCTCTGGAAGCGGTTTTTTCAGTTTGAAACACCATAAGTGGAGACAAAACCTACTTTGCGACGATTGCTTCACGCTTTTCGTCTCGTTCCCGCTGCTCTGTCTCGGTAGAGTCCGTCCAAAATGTGACGACGGAGTCTGCTGCTGCCGTAACAACAGTTCGCTCATCGTGGCTGACTGCAAGGGCCCATACCTAAAGCCGAATATGTCAACGTCTTTTGCCAAAACGGTCGCAGCTAGTCGACCCACTTTTTCTTCGTGGTTATCCATAGTAGCTACACACTCTTCACCACGAACATTCCAGAGCTTTAATAGCCCATCTGAAGCCGTGGTGAGGAGTTGCTGCCCGTTACTGATGAAAGCCACCCGCAAAACAGAATTGGTATGACCTTCAAAAGTCTGATGCGATGAGAGACCAATAGATTACAAGGGAAAATGGAAACATACCTTGATGCACGTATAGTCCTCGAGCGTCCACAGTTTCACTGATTTATCACCACTAGCTGTGGCAATGAGCCTTTCCGTCTTTGAGAATTTTACATTCCATACGCCTCTCTTGTGACCTTTCAAGGTTCCAACGAGCTTAAGACTTGCTCGAGTGCCTTGTTGGTGTTGTATTTCGAATATTTTTGCAGTCTTGTCTTGCGAGCCAGTGGCAAGGAGTCGGTCATTGGGTGATATGTCCAGTGAGTTGACGTCTTTTTCATGTACCTTTTGAGTAGCAAATGATGATAATTTTTGCGGTGATGCGGAGGTAGCTTCTGATGAGCTGGGTACTCCTGTCAAATCCCATACCTTGACAGTACGGTCTTGGCTGCCAGTGACCAAGAAGCCAGGCATGGATACCCCGGTCTTCTTGCTGATGGATAATGCTCCAATGCTTTCGGCGTGACCTTCTCCGACTGCTACACATGCCCATTGTCCGGGTTGATCTTTCACTGGCGCCCATACACGCACAGTGTTGTCTTTGCTCCCACTGATCAGAATTCGGCCATCAGCGGAACAATCCAAGGCTAAAACTGTATCTCCATGTCCAGAAAGTAGATAAGAGTTCAACCCTTCGCTTTTTGAAGTAGCATACACTCTTATTAGGGCAGAGTTAGTCGCTAAAGCGAGGTATGTATCTTGCGGGTTCGAGCCGTTTGTATCTGTGGAGAGAAAGGCAGAGTCGACAATCTCGTCGTTGAATCCAATGAGGTGGCGAGTGGTCGAGAGCGAGTTTAATGAATGAAACACGATGTTTTGGTCGGCATGTACAGTTACAACTGATGCAGCTGTAGGACAATATCTATGTGGAAAGGATTAGACGGGCATTCACGCAATGGCGTGGAACAACTGACATCGCCTCCTGGATATGTTGAAGTTCTTGAGCATCAGTGGATAAGAACTCCTGGCGCTCTTGTAAGTTGCGCAAGAGCTTTCCTTTATGGGCGTCCCATATACGGATAATACCCTTTTCGCCTGCAATGATGAAATGTAGAGGTTCACCTCCGGATTTACTGAGGAGAGATGTAACGGGTTCGATAACTGCCAAAGCTTCGACAGCTTCGGAGACAGGTATTGTTTTGGCAAGTGTTGGAAGGCTTGGGGAGTGTCCATCCCCGGTTTTCTTTTTTGATGGTGGCTTTTCCGAGTTGGGGTGCAATTGCCACACTAAGACGACAGAATCTCGTCCTGCAGTCAGCATCCATTTCCCATCTGCTGAAAAGTCGATCGCTCGAGGGACGGAGACGTGTCCATCCAAGACGGCAAAGGGTTTGGCGTTTGTAGACCTCAGATTTGATTTGACCAGATCGAAAATTCGAACTCGGGTATCCACTGAACCGGTTACAAGCCAGATATTGGGTGTACCACTGGTATCCTGATCGCTTTCGGCAATGTGAAATCGGAGACAGCTGATGACGCCTCCATGACCTTTGAATGCATGGGTCACAAACCCTCGTTTCAAGTCCCATACTTTAGCCACGCCGTCTGCGGAACCAGTGGCTACATAGCTTGAAGTAGGGTCAACCGCAACGACATGGACCGGTGCATCGTGCGCCTTTGGTATATGTCGCAATGGTTCAATTGCTTTTGAGGTCGGTGGGGAGTATAGGCTTGGCATCGGGTAGATATGTATAGAGAGGGACGCGGTTACTACCACCAGCTCTTTTTCGGATGGTGCCAGAGCCATCGCAGTAATCATGGCAGTATCCTAGCTAGCTGTTAGTCAGTTCAAAAGGGGGGAGTGATAGGCTAAGAGGACTCACGCTGAGGAACCGGCATATTTCCTCACCAGTTTCGACGTTTGTTAGAATTGCTTGCTCTCCAAGACAGGTTATGATTCTTTTAGCGTCAGATGTGACAATAACAGGTCCCTCGGTGTGCAGTGGTCCAATGGAACGCGTCTTGCGGTACCTAAAGAGGGATGTAAAAAAGAGTGGCCGCTGTGAAAGAACAAAGTGTACGCACGACAGAGTTAATCGACCATCTTGATTCATAATCCTTTTCTTTAAACACCACGAATTGGATACCAGAACGCCTTTTATGAACGAAGTAGACAAGGTCAGGAAAGAGAGCCAGTCAAAAGTGGCTATGCCCAATTTCTACTTCCCCTCTCTTGCATATATTATATTCTTCAATCTTAAAACTATGGCAAAGACAGTGCCTTACAGGTCTACAGTGCCCATAATACTCGGCAAAGTGCACGCACACATCTTCCTCGACGATGTCAAGCGGAGGCTGGAGAGCCATCCAGGCGTTTTCAAGAGTCTTCTCTTAGTACTTGATATGTTTTACAAGGACAGGTACGTTTCCCGTTACTCCTCTTTGAATGCCACAGCGGAGACTGAAGTGTCCATGGCAGAGAAATCAAGAGCTTTCTGGCTCGCATATCTCGCTTGCTGTTTCCATTTCCTGAAGTGTTGGACGAGATTAGAAAATGGCTGCCACCAGGCTCGTCGTTGGAGTACAAAAGCGACAATTGCATCCTCATCAAACACGGTTCATTCACCCGCTCTCCATTCTATCGTCGCCTCGTCGTAGCCCACGTAAAAAACCTTAGGGTTTTGCTTGGGAACCATGTGCACCTCTTTCTTGGTAGACACTTTTCTTGTTGAGCAGAATACAAGAACGTAGAATTGCGTACCCAGTACAGGCAAAATATAATCGACTCGATGAAAAACAATCCAGTATTTAGCGATAGTCACAACCTTTACTTGATCACGGGCGAGGCTGGCGCGACTTTTGTAGCACTCGCAGCCTTGTCTTTCTTTGCCCGTTTGGCTTCGAGCCACGACTCAAAGCTCGCCTTTCTTTTTTCTTCTATGCCAGCCACCTTTTCCATAGCTTGCTTTCTCGCGCCATCTCCGTATCTCCAGAAATAGTCTTCCGTGTTTGCTACCCAGAAGAGACGGTACGTCCGAATGCAAACACGAATATCCAAGCCATTATGGGCTTCGCAGCCAGTGTCCGTAAGCGGTGCATCAAACACGTTTCTATTGGAATGTCAGCACTTTTGCTTACGGAAGGCTCCGAGTGCATCTTACCTCCGTAGGAAAGGGTTCTTGACTTCGCGTTTGATTCCTTCGGTAGGATGTGTCTATTCATTGTGAGTGCTTGAAGAGAAGGATTTATTGGTGGGACATACCAAGACATATGATTCGATATAGAACCTCCATCTCTGTGCGATGGTCTCCACATCGTCAGTGCTGGGATCACTCTTTCCTAATAGCTGCATGGTAATAACACCATGATCCTGAAAAGCCAGATCAGAACCACTTGCCGCATATTCACATAAAACACATACCCAATTCAGCCTGAATAGATTGTCCTCTTGGCCAGTAATCTCTTCAGCGTTTCGTCGATACGTAATGATTTGCTGCGTTGTTGGGGATTCTTCACGGCGTTCCCTCTTTAGGAGGCTAATAAGTTCCTCGGTGTGTGCATCGGTGATAGCCGTATGCACCTAGGTATCATAAGTCACTTGTTCAACCACAAAAATGTACGACGTACTTGTTTCACCAAGGAAGCGATGACCTTGTCGACCGTAAACATGAGATAGCCTTTGGCGCCGAACATGAACCTCAGGTTCTCCTCAAACGTGTTCTGATCCATATCCCCGACAAACAAGTTTTC